>BSBM01000245.1:4592500-5136605 GCA_027924585.1 Larix kaempferi
ACTCTAAGCCTCAAGTCCCGGAATAAATGGGTTGAATTCGACGGAACAAGACTCGCTGGAAGGAAGGAATTAATGCATCCCCCATCAACCAACGAGAGGTACCATCTACGCTGAAAGATTTGGAAGAGCTCAGGTGAAATGGACTAACTTAATAAGGATGACTGACATGCGATAGTCAAGAGATCTGAGGAGTGGCCGACTCTGGTTTCAGGACTTCCTTTGAACAAGAGCATGAGCAGATGAATATACTTAGGTATCATAGACTCGATATAGATTGTGTGATGCAGGAGGCACCACAAAGGGCTCCGTAATGACTAGAAGCTTAACCAATCGGTGGAGAAAACTGAGAAACGAGAACAGCTCCTAAGGTCCAACTATAGTCCCAACTCATAATGTACGGAGTGGAATGAATGCTCTGTTCAAAGGCGACACAACAACTTCCAACTAGAAGTAGTAACCATAATCCCATCCGGCTTTTTGGAATATTTGATTTTTTTTTGTCTTTTTCATATTTGGGAAAAGCTTGAAAAAGAATAAAATTGCTTATAGTACAACAAGTGAGGGAACGAGTGTCGAATAGCGAGCAGACTAGTCCCAAGCAGTGGAACATACCTATGATCAATGCAAGGAAGTGCATGCAGGATGTGGACACTCGGGGGTGTGTTCCCTCAGGGTCAAAAGGTCATCAAATTGTGAAGGACAAATGGAAGCTCTGCAAGGCTCGACAGGGAAAAGTGCTCAGGCACCAGGCTAACAATTGAGTAAGCGGGAGCCGGCACAAGGCTCAAGCGGTAAGCAAGATGATGCAATGCAATCACAACATGATATAAATGAGGGGAGTCCTTGAGGGAGATGGCCAGCATAAGACAAAGTAGAGTATGAGTCTTTATCGCAACGTCATGGCATAAATACCAAGGACTCCCAATCCTAAGGACAAACAACGGCATGGGCACCAGAATGCAAAAAAGGGTTCTAACTAGGGTACCCATTTTCAGAAAATCCCTACCGCCACATAACAACACTTCTATAGCAGTGTGAAGGTTCAGTGTCAGTTAAGAAGCAGGGTCGCAAGTAGGGTTTTTGAAAGTGGTCAAAAGGTCAAATGCATAATGCATGTGAAAATGACATCTAACCTATATGCCAGGTGTGAAACGTACCTGCCGTAGGTGTGAAATGATCGAAAACAACTTCCACCGAAGAGATCTGGTAAAAAATGCTACTCCAAGACGTTATATTAGTCCATAATAGCATTAAATGGTGAAAACTATAGACAAGTGGGTCTTGAAAATTATAAATAGTAACAAAAATTTACAATTTACAATTCATTTTTACTATTCACCCATTTGGAGTTTTGTGATTGGTTTTCACCTCAAAGTTCAGTTGCTGATTCTGGGAGCTATAGGCATCCAATCGTCGAACCGTCAAGAGCAGGTTGGTAATCTCATCCCCACCTTCCATTTCAGTGCTTTTATTTCAAATTTCATTGGTTGGATTTTTAGTTTAGCCAAGCCCTAAATGGCTTCGTTGCTACCCGCAAGCTATTACTATGCAGGTCGCGGGTAGGGCATAATACTCACAGTCAATGCACAGGTTGACCGCATGTACCCACAACTGTATGCAAATTTTCCCATGGGTACAGCCGTGAAGTTAATTTTGCAAAGGAATTTGACTAAAATCTTTGTTTTTTCTTACTCCAGGATGGTTCTAGAGTGGAGGGAGAGGGAACATGACCAAGGAGATGAGGTTGTTCGGAACGATCTGCATGCACAGCAAGCGTTGCAAGCATGTGGTTTATACAAGTTATGGAGCATAGGGGGTTTGAGGGCCCAAAACATATTGCTTTGTTGTTTGATAGACTATTGGGATGTTGATGCACAGAACTTCAACCTAGACGAGCAAATACTTTCACTGGAGGTGGAAGATATCTATTTCATCATAGGTTTGTCCTGCCGAGGTGAGGTGGCTAGCCTTCGATCTCGGACTGTGGGTGGTGGGATCACCATCCCCAACTACATAGAGAGATATTGTGTTCCAAATATTCGGGCAGTGGGAAGTCAGGTGCCCATCCAAGCCATAGTCAACATGAGTATGAAGGTTGTCGTGGCAACTTTAGTGCGGATCACTGGATCCAAAGCTCTTCACCAGGCATCGAGGCCAGTTATGTTCTATGCATCACAGTGCATGAAACTTATGATATTCGATAGGTGTACTACGCTACTGGGGTCCATGAAGACCCAGCTGGCAGAGTGCAAGCAGGGGGATGCGAAAAACTTTAGGTATGGCAGTATTTTGTGTAGCTTCTTCTTCGAGCGGGTTCCAGGGCTTAGTCCAAGGGTTGAGGTCCCTCCTCATAATCTCCGCGACCCAGCCATGACCCGGTGGGCTGAGGTCTTGACACGACAGGGTGGTGGCCGTCAGGCATCACCGTATATAGAGGAGTTCTTTCACTGGTGGGATCGACAGGTTATAGTGATAGATGACTACCCTTATGCAGGGATAGACTTCCGGCAGGACTGGGACATGCCGCTCCCACTAGATGCAATTTTCGAAGACATCGGTGAGTACTCTTTTTAGGTTTTTGTGTATATTAAATTTTTATGGATTTTTTATTATAGATGTAAATGCAAAAATATTTTTGGGGGTAGTATCATGTATTGATGTTTGACTATTTGCTCGCAGACAAGGGCCCAGTGAGACCCGATGGCTTCCCGAGACATCGCCGCCGGGGCAGGGGTGATGAGATGGCAGGTGCTGTAGCAGAGCGGACACTTCAGACTCTGTGGTCCAACATATCATGGATGACTTCCAGGGTACCACAGGAAGAGGTGGCGCTGCTTCCAGAGTCTATGCAACGCCAAGTAGTGGGGGTGTCAGGTAACTGGTTGCGACTGCTGCAGCGGATAGCAAATGCAGTACAGTACTTCTATGAGACACATACGGTCAGGGAGGCAGCTAGGCCTCCTTGTAAGGAGTAGATATCTCAGGATCTCATTTTTTGTATCGATATGTATATTTTTGAGGGCTACGGGCTACAGTTTTGTATCACGATACTACCGTTTTGGACATATTATTTATAAAAAACTTTGGTTCTCCGGTTCTACTATATGTGTGTATGTACAAATGTGTGAATATCTCTTTTATTTGTGTGCTTCATAGTAAATGTGACAAATTCCAATCCAATACATAGTTAGCGTATGCATCATATATATGATTAATACTTCTCGGAACATGTATGTATGTGATTGAAACAAAATGTCGTTCCAAGAGTCTTACCTTTAGGAATTTCCGTAGTAATGTAGGATCTCGCACGCGGGTACTACCCATTCAACTGAGACACAACCAGTTGTGAATCCAGGTGGACTTCTAAAGACTGGATACCATGTGAAATGGCATCCCGAAGTAGCTCAATCACAACACTATACTCAGCCACATTGTTAGATGTAGGACAGAGGCAAGCACCTCCTGAAGACACAACTAGGTGGTCAGGTGAGAAAATAACCCAGGCAGCAGAAGCAAGTTGTTGCGTATGACGAATAGCACCATCTGTAAACCCTGAGAATGTAGGAGATTTCGCCGACATTTTTCAATCAAACGGAAGCGAATCGGCAGACCCGAAAAACCAAAAGAAAGCTAAACTATGTACAGAAGTAACTATACAGTAGTATACAAAAGTATTAGCCTGAACTAGAGGTTCAAGCGTAATACCACTTGAGGTAGAGCCCATTTCTAAGGTCCTTCAAAACAGTCCCCTCATAAATTCCAACTCATAGGTTCCTGTTTCCAGGACATGCCTCACGATGTAAGGACCGTGCCACATGGGATTGAACTTGCCTGTCCCTAGGGGTTCTTTAGCTCGGTCATATAAGAGGACCAAGTCACCTTCAGCATACTGCCAAGGACAGCCAGACCTATCATAATAAACCTTGATACGACGTTTGTTGGCATCTATAGCCACATCGGCATCTCGACATTGCTCATCAAGTTGCTCAAGGTGGATTAAACGTTGCTCAATACCTGTCGTATCAGGGAGGAGCTCTATGGCCAATTTAAGCGAAGGGATTTTGCATTCGATCGGTAAAATCGACTCCACACCGTGTACTAACTGAAATGGTGAGAACCCGATGGCAGTCTTGACTGCGGTTCAATATGCCCACAAAGCAGGATATAACATGATGTGCCAGTTGTTCTTGCTTTGTTGGATGGTACGTTGGAGAATGGTTTTCAAAGACTTATTAACTGCTTCAACTTGACCATTCGCCTGGGGATAATAAGAAGATGAGTGTTCTTGATGAAACCCAAGCTTGAGAGACAAATCCTCCATCATCTTGTTCTGAAAGTGACTTCCATGGTCAGTGACAATCTCTTTCAGAATACCGAACCAAGTGATAATTTGATTGAACATGAAATGGGCTGCTATAGCACCATCGACTTTTACGGTAGGCATGGCCTCAGCCCATTTGGAAAAGTATTCCACGGTCACTATAATATGGTGATGCCCTCCAGCCGAAGCTGGTTTGCAATCCATGAAATCCACCCCCTACTTGAAGAAGGGACTGACGGTGACGACCAGATGAAGGGGCGCTGGATGCGAGTGTATATTCCGAGAGAACACCTAGCAAGGGTGGCATCTCTTCACAGCATTAATACAATCTTTAAATATTGAAGGCCAAAAGTAACCAACTCGCATAATACGTTGAGCTATAGCAAGCTCGGATAAGTGACCGCCACAAGCCCCTGCATGGCAATCATTAAGCACCCGCTCTGCTTCTTCGTGAGTTAAGCGATGATGGAGAATGGAATCCTTTCCTCAGCGATACAAAGTGTTACCGACGATAGTATAATATTTAGCGTGATGTTTCACACGCTGTCGCTTATCTCGTGAATAATGCGGAGGAAACTTCAAAGTTTGGAGATATACAATGACATCTCCATACCAAGGGTCCTCGGATGAGATAATAAATAAGTGCTCATCCACAAAGGAATCTTCATGAATGACATCCTCATCAAGTCTCGGAAGGTCCGACATAAGCTCAGCGAACACCAACAATTTCACTGATTTCGCCAAAGCAAAATCGAGATTGAACTCCTAAAGGATCACAATCCATTTATTATACTTCCCCCCTATAAGGCGTCGTGATAGCACGAATTGAAATGGATTGATATGTGCTACAACTATGGTAGTTCTAAGAAAAATGTAATTTCGTAACCGCTGGACTGCATGGACAGTTGCAAGTGCCAGCTTTTCCATGTGATTTTATCTCAATTCAACGTCTACTAGATTTCAACTAAGGTAATAGATAACATGCTCAATGAGCGCGTCATCAACCTGAACTAAGACCATGCCAATCATCTCTTGAGACACATCCACATAAAGGATAAAATCTCGTGCGAATTCTGGTGGACTAAGCACAGGGGCTGATACCAAATATTTCTTAAGGGTGTTGAAAGACTGTTGGGCTTGCTCATCCCAAATAAAAGGTGTGTCTTTCTTCAATAAGCACGCGAAACCTTTGGTAAGATTAGCATAATTGACTACAAATCGATGCATAAAAGTAGCTCTCCCTTGGAGGCTCTGAAGTTGTAACAAGTTGCGCGGAGGAGGCAACCGAAGTATTGCCTCAACTTTGAGGGGATCGACTCTAATACCCTCTTTCGAAACTATAAATCCCAGAAGGCGACCAGTCCTTACAGCAAAGATGCATTTATTAGGATTCAATCGAATCTTGTAGCGTATGCATCGTTCAAGAATCAGGCGGAGGTGCTTGGGGTGGTCCACTCTCTTGTGAGAATGTCCGGCAAGATCATCCAAGAAAACCTCCATAATCTTTTTAAGATCGTGAAAGGCGTAGGTCATAGCACGCTGAAACGTAGCTTTGGCGTTTTTAAGTTCGAAGGGCATTTTCCAATATGCAAACATCCCCCAAGGAAAAATGAAAGTTGTCTTATGTTGGTCCTTGGGTTTGATTTGAATTTGATTATAGCCTGAAAAGGCATCCATAAATGAAAAAATATCTCTTCCCGCACAAGCATCCAAGATCTGATCGATGAATGGCATGGGGAAGTTGTTTTTCGGACATGTACAGTTCAAATCTCTAAAATTAGTGCATACGCAGATCGTTCCCTGCTTCTTATTCACAGGAACGGGATTTGACACCCATTTGGTAAGGGGAACGGGGTAGATGAAACCATCTTTGAGTAGTTTCTCCACGTCTTCCTTGATAGTGGTTTCCTTCCTAGGGTTCATAGCACGTAGGCATTGTTGAACCGGTTTAGCATTGGGATACGTTCTAATCTCATGTTCAACAATGTCACGTCCCCATTGGACCCCCTTTTGCATTAAATCGTAGATGATGTAAATATTGTAACTTAATCATGGTGAGGAGCTCAAGGCCAAGGCCCCGCCATTGATTTGTCGTTTTATGAATCGGCAATTAGAGTAGATGCATAGATTTCTTGTGCTAGGGGTGCACAATGTAAAATCGGACATCATGTAAATATGCAATTTTAATGAAAGAGACCCACAACCAGCTATGCAATGCAACGAAGAGATGGGGGCATGATCTTTACAAGGAATGGGGGGGGGGAAATAACCAAACCCTTGAGCTATGGTGGTAAGCCATTTCATTGAGGAAACCCATGAACTCTCAACTACCCACTTGGTCTCATGCACCCAATCATTTAATTCTTCTAAGAATTGGTTGAGACAATGAATGCCTTGGGATGGGAGAGGTGTGGCTGTCAATTTTCGTGCATGGGCAAGCCATCAACTTGGAAAATCGTGTTTTTGCTTGTTGGGCAAGAAAACCCCCACGAAATTGGTCCAAAAGCCATTCTTCACCCATGGCATTCACTCTCTCACGCAGTCTGAGCCTGTGGGGGTTCTATCCTTCACGTTTTTCACCATTCCTGTGTTTTTCCATGCCCATAGACTCGTTTTTGGTTAGCTCATTGGCTGGGGAGAAGAGAGCCACTATTTTGGGGTTATGGAGGCCGTTTTTGCCCACGAAATGCCCATGAGTATTCTTCTGAAAACGAATCTGCTCTCCTGGGGTTGATTTCCCATTTCTCCTTTTCGTTTTGGTTTCCCACGTTTTCCTGGAACTGTTAGAAACCCAACTACTGGTTGGTATGGCTGATTCTGGTGTATCTATGGCTATGTGAGACCCTGTTGTTCCCTAGCTCCTTGTGGAGATCATGCCCAGCTCGGGGGGTGGCAGTGGTGCTGAGAAATTGAAGAGCACACTGGCCTATGGTTGGGTGGAACGTTGCAGAAGCGTAGCTGGTTGTTTGGGACTGCTTCATTAAGATAAGTATCCTCTTATGCTATCTCTCAATTGTTAATTGATGAATATCTTGAATGTATGATGGATGTGTCAAACGAATTTACTTCCTCTGTGTATTCAAATGTTTATGCAATTGCATATGTTCATCTTCTTCTCAAACCGAATGTTTAATTACACATTTAGGGGGCTAGATGCCCGGTTTAACCTCACGATCCTCTCCACCTAGCTGGAAGGAATGGGAGGGGACGTGACAGAATGGTATCAGAGCTCTAGGTTCAACCCTACGGCTGTTGGGCCCTTCACAGAAATGCAAATCATTGAGTGTACATGCATTTTGTAATTGGAGCTAAAACGCATTAAAAGGAACTAAAATGCATTTTGTGTGTACATGCATTTTGAGAGAGATGCTCAAGATGCAAAAGCAGCAGAACAAGATGAACCACAAGGTCTTGCAGGACTCTATTCGTCTACAGGAAGAGATAAAAAGCATTATGAAAGCAATCAGCAAGGGAAAGAAAAGTGGGTCAGTGAAGAAGCATTCATCCAATCGTCCGATTAAGAAACGCTCCAGGTGGGAAGACTCAAAGGAAATTGAGCAGATAAAGATGAAGCAACCCGTGAAGTGTTGGAATTGTGAGGGGGATCATTACCTCCGCAACTGCCCAACAAGAGAACCTCAAGAGGGTAGCAGCCATAAAGTTTTCAGACTTATGGATGAGCTAGAAGATCTGAATCAACAGGAGCAGCTCGTGAAGATCAAAGGACTTGGTCCTGAAAGTTCAATGTAAAGAACAGGATGCAGGGCAGATCTGCAAAGTTTTTGTGAATTTTGGACATATGTAAAGTGGGTATTTATGTTACAAAGTGTTGGAACACCGAGGACGGTGTTATTCCAAGGGGAGGGGTATGTCACGTCCCCATTGGACCCCCTTTTGCATTAAATCGTAGATGATGTAAATATTGTAACTTAATCATGGTGAGGAGCTCAAGGCCAAGGCCCCGCCATTGATTTGTCGTTTTATGAATCGGCAATTAGAGTAGATGCATAGATTTCTTGTGCTAGGGGTGCACAATGTAAAATCGGACATCATGTAAATATGCAATTTTAATGAAAGAGACCCACAACCAGCTACGCAATGCAACGAAGAGATGGGGGCATGATCTTTACAAGGAATGGGGGGGGGAAATAACCAAACCCTTGAGCTATGGTGGTAAGCCATTTCATTGAGGAAACCCATGAACTCTCAACTACCCACTTGGTCTCATGCACCCAATCATTTAATTCTTCTAAGAATTGGTTGAGACAATGAATGCCTTGGGATGGGAGAGGTGTGGCTGTCAATTTTCGTGCATGGGCAAGCCATCAACTTGGAAAATCGTGTTTTTGCTTGTTGGGCAAGAAAACCCCCACGAAATTGGCCCAAAAGCCATTCTTCACCCATGGCATTCACTCTCTCACGCAGTCTGAGCCTGTGGGGGTTCTATCCTTCACGTTTTTCACCATTCCTGTGTTTTTCCATGCCCATAGACTCGTTTTTGGTTAGCTCATTGGCTGGGGAGAAGAGAGCCACTATTTTGGGGTTATGGAGGCCGTTTTTGCCCACGAAATGCCCATGAGTATTCTTCTGAAAACGAATCTGCTCTCCTGGGGTTGATTTCCCATTTCTCCTTTTCGTTTTGGTTGCCCACGTTTTCCTGGAACTGTTAGAAACCCAACTACTGGTTGGTATGGCTGATTCTGGTGTATCTATGGCTATGTGAGACCCTGTTGTTCCCTAGCTCCTTGTGGAGATCATGCCCAGCTCGGGGGGTGGCAGTGGTGCTGAGAAATTGAAGAGCACACTGGCCTATGGTTGGGTGGAACGTTGCAGAAGCGTAGCTGGTTGTTTGGGACTGCTTCATTAAGATAAGTATCCTCTTATGCTATCTCTCAATTGTTAATTGATGAATATCTTGAATGTATGATGGATGTGTCAAACGAATTTACTTCCTCTGTGTATTCAAATGTTTATGCAATTGCATATGTTCATCTTCTTCTCAAACCGAATGTTTAATTACACATTTAGGGGGCTAGATGCCCGGTTTAACCTCACGATCCTCTCCACCTAGCTGGAAGGAATGGGAGGGGACGTGACAGAATGGTATCAGAGCTCTAGGTTCAACCCTACGGCTGTTGGGCCCTTCACAGAAATGCAAATCATTGAGTGTACATGCATTTTGTAATTGGAGCTAAAACGCATTAAAAGGAACTAAAATGCATTTTGTGTGTACATGCATTTTGAGAGAGATGCTCAAGATGCAAAAGCAGCAGAACAAGATGAACCACAAGGTCTTGCAGGACTCTATTCGTCTACAGGAAGAGGTAAAAAGCATTATGAAAGCAATCAGCAAGGGAAAGAAAAGTGGGTCAGTGAAGAAGCATTCATCCAATCGTCCGATTAAGAAACGCTCCAGGTGGGAAGACTCAAAGGAAATTGAGCAGATAAAGATGAAGCAACCCGTGAAGTGTTGGAATTGTGAGGGGGATCATTACCTCCACAACTGCCCAACAAGAGAACCTCAAGAGGGTAGCAGCCATAAAGTTTTCAGACTTATGGATGAGCTAGAAGATCTGAATCAACAGGAGCAGCTCGTGAAGATCAAAGGACTTGGTCCTGAAAGTTCAATGTAAAGAACAGGATGCAGGGCAGATCTGCAAAGTTTTTGTGAATTTTGGACATATGTAAAGTGGGTATTTATGTTACAAAGTGTTGGAACACCGAGGACGGTGTTATTCCAAGGGGAGGGGTATGTCACGTCCCCATTGGACCCCCTTTTGCATTAAATCGTAGATGATGTAAATATTGTAACTTAATCATGGTGAGGAGCTCAAGGCCAAGGCCCCGCCATTGATTTGTCGTTTTATGAATCGGCAATTAGAGTAGATGCATAGATTTCTTGTGCTAGGGGTGCACAATGTAAAATCGGACATCATGTAAATATGCAATTTTAATGAAAGAGACCCACAACCAGCTACGCAATGCAACGAAGAGATGGGGGCATGCTCTTTACAAGGAATGGGGGGGGGGGAATAACCAAACCCTTGAGCTATGGTGGTAAGCCATTTCATTGAGGAAACCCATGAACTCTCAACTACCCACTTGGTCTCATGCACCCAATCATTTAATTCTTCTAAGAATTGGTTGAGACAATGAATGCCTTGGGATGGGAGAGGTGTGGCTGTCAATTTTCGTGCATGGGCAAGCCATCAACTTGGAAAATCGTGTTTTTGCTTGTTGGGCAAGAAAACCCCCACGAAATTGGCCCAAAAGCCATTCTTCACCCATGGCATTCACTCTCTCACGCAGTCTGAGCCTGTGGGGGTTCTATCCTTCACGTTTTTCACCATTCCTGTGTTTTTCCATGCCCATAGACTCGTTTTTGGTTAGCTCATTGGCTGGGGAGAAGAGAGCCACTATTTTGGGGTTATGGAGGCCGTTTTTGCCCACGAAATGCCCATGAGTATTCTTCTGAAAACGAATCTGCTCTCCTGGGGTTGATTTCCCATTTCTCCTTTTCGTTTTGGTTGCCCACGTTTTCCTGGAACTGTTAGAAACCCAACTACTGGTTGGTATGGCTGATTCTGGTGTATCTATGGCTATGTGAGACCCTGTTGTTCCCTAGCTCCTTGTGGAGATCATGCCCAGCTCGGGGGGTGGCAGTGGTGCTGAGAAATTGAAGAGCACACTGGCCTATGGTTGGGTGGAACGTTGCAGAAGCGTAGCTGGTTGTTTGGGACTGCTTCATTAAGATAAGTATCCTCTTATGCTATCTCTCAATTGTTAATTGATGAATATCTTGAATGTATGATGGATGTGTCAAACGAATTTACTTCCTCTGTGTATTCAAATGTTTATGCAATTGCATATGTTCATCTTCTTCTCAAACCGAATGTTTAATTACACATTTAGGGGGCTAGATGCCGGGTTTAACCTCACGATCCTCTCCACCTAGCTGGAAGGAATGGGAGGGGACGTGACAGAATGGTATCAGAGCTCTAGGTTCAACCCTACGGCTGTTGGGCCCTTCACAGAAATGCAAATCATTGAGTGTACATGCATTTTGTAATTGGAGCTAAAACGCATTAAAAGGAACTAAAATGCATTTTGTGTGTACATGCATTTTGAGAGAGATGCTCAAGATGCAAAAGCAGCAGAACAAGATGAACCACAAGGTCTTGCAGGACTCTATTCGTCTACAGGAAGAGGTAAAAAGCATTATGAAAGCAATCAGCAAGGGAAAGAAAAGTGGGTCAGTGAAGAAGCATTCATCCAATCGTCCGATTAAGAAACGCTCCAGGTGGGAAGACTCAAAGGAAATTGAGCAGATAAAGATGAAGCAACCCGTGAAGTGTTGGAATTGTGAGGGGGATCATTACCTCCGCAACTGCCCAACAAGAGAACCTCAAGAGGGTAGCAGCCATAAAGTTTTCAGACTTATGGATGAGCTAGAAGATCTGAATCAACAGGAGCAGCTCGTGAAGATCAAAGGACTTGGTCCTGAAAGTTCAATGTAAAGAACAGGATGCAGGGCAGATCTGCATTGTTTTTGTGAATTTTGGACATATGTAAAGTGGGTATTTATGTTACAAAGTGTTGGAACACCGAGGACGGTGTTATTCCAAGGGGAGGGGTATGTCACGTCCCCATTGGACCCCCTTTTGCATTAAATCGTAGATGATGTAAATATTGTAACTTAATCATGGTGAGGAGCTCAAGGCCAAGGCCCCGCCATTGATTTGTCGTTTTATGAATCGGCAATTAGAGTAGATGCATAGATTTCTTGTGCTAGGGGTGCACAATGTAAAATCGGACATCATGTAAATATGCAATTTTAATGAAAGAGACCCACAAGCAGCTACGCAATGCAACGAAGAGATGGGGGCATGATCTTTACAAGGAATGGGGGGGGGGAAATAACCAAACCCTTGAGCTATGGTGGTAAGCCATTTCATTGAGGAAACCCATGAACTCTCAACTACCCACTTGGTCTCATGCACCCAATCATTTAATTCTTCTAAGAATTGGTTGAGACAATGAATGCCTTGGGATGGGAGAGGTGTGGCTGTCAATTTTCGTGCATGGGCAAGCCATCAACTTGGAAAATCATGTTTTTGCTTGTTGGGCAAGAAAACCCCCACGAAATTGGCCCAAAAGCCATTCTTCACCCATGGCATTCACTCTCTCACGCAGTCTGAGCCTGTGGGGGTTCTATCCTTCACGTTTTTCACCATTCCTGTGTTTTTCCATGCCCATAGACTCGTTTTTGGTTAGCTCATTGGCTGGGGAGAAGAGAGCCACTATTTTGGGGTTATGGAGGCCGTTTTTGCCCACGAAATGCCCATGAGTATTCTTCTGAAAACGAATCTGCTCTCCTGGGGTTGATTTCCCATTTCTCCTTTTCGTTTTGGTTGCCCACGTTTTCCTGGAACTGTTAGAAACCCAACTACTGGTTGGTATGGCTGATTCTGGTGTATCTATGGCTATGTGAGACCCTGTTGTTCCCTAGCTCCTTGTGGAGATCATGCCCAGCTCGGGGGTGGCAGTGGTGCTGAGAAATTGAAGAGCACACTGGCCTATGGTTGGGTGGAACGTTGCAGAAGCGTAGCTGGTTGTTTGGGACCGCTTCATTAAGATAAGTATCCTCTTATGCTATCTCTCAATTGTTAATTGATGAATATCTTGAATGTATGATGGATGTGTCAAACGAATTTACTTCCTCTGTGTATTCAAATGTTTATGCAATTGCATATGTTCATCTTCTTCTCAAACCGAATGTTTAATTACACATTTAGGGGGCTAGATGCCCGGTTTAACCTCACGATCCTCTCCACCTAGCTGGAAGGAATGGGAGGGGACGTGACAGAATGGTATCAGAGCTCTAGGTTCAACCCTACGGCTGTTGGGCCCTTCACAGAAATGCAAATCATTGAGTGTACATGCATTTTGTAATTGGAGCTAAAACGCATTAAAAGGAACTAAAATGCATTTTGTGTGTACATGCATTTTGAGAGAGATGCTCAAGATGCAAAAGCAGCAGAACAAGATGAACCACAAGGTCTTGCAGGACTCTATTCGTCTACAGGAAGAGGTAAAAAGCATTATGAAAGCAATCAGCAAGGGAAAGAAAAGTGGGTCAGTGAAGAAGCATTCATCCAATCGTCCGATTAAGAAACGCTCCAGGTGGGAAGACTCAAAGGAAATTGAGCAGATAAAGATGAAGCAACCCGTGAAGTGTTGGAATTGTGAGGGGGATCATTACCTCCGCAACTGCCCAACAAGAGAACCTCAAGAGGGTAGCAGCCATAAAGTTTTCAGACTTATGGATGAGCTAGAAGATCTGAATCAACAGGAGCAGCTCGTGAAGATCAAAGGACTTGGTCCTGAAAGTTCAATGTAAAGAACAGGATGCAGGGCAGATCTGCAAAGTTTTTGTGAATTTTGGACATATGTAAAGTGGGTATTTATGTTACAAAGTGTTGGAACACCGAGGACGGTGTTATTCCAAGGGGAGGGGTATGTCACGTCCCCATTGGACCCCCTTTTGCATTAAATCGTAGATGATGTAAATATTGTAACTTAATCATGGTGAGGAGCTCAAGGCCAAGGCCCCGCCATTGATTTGTCGTTTTATGAATCGGCAATTAGAGTAGATGCATAGATTTCTTGTGCTAGGGGTGCACAATGTAAAATCGGACATCATGTAAATATGCAATTTTAATGAAAGAGACCCACAAGCAGCTATGCAATGCAACGAAGAGATGGGGGCATGATCTTTACAAGGAATGGGGGGGGTGAAATAACCAAACCCTTGAGCTATGGTGGTAAGCCATTTCATTGAGGAAACCCATGAACTCTCAACTACCCACTTGGTCTCATGCACCCAATCATTTAATTCTTCTAAGAATTGGTTGAGACAATGAATGCCTTGGGATGGGAGAGGTGTGGCTGTCAATTTTCGTGCATGGGCAAGCCATCAACTTGGAAAATCGTGTTTTTGCTTGTTGGGCAAGAAAACCCCCACGAAATTGGCCCAAAAGCCATTCTTCACCCATGGCATTCACTCTCTCACGCAGTCTGAGCCTGTGGGGGTTCTATCCTTCACGTTTTTCACCATTCCTGTGTTTTTCCATGCCCATAGACTCGTTTTTGGTTAGCTCATTGGCTGGGGAGAAGAGAGCCACTATTTTGGGGTTATGGAGGCCGTTTTTGCCCACGAAATGCCCATGAGTATTCTTCTGAAAACGAATCTGCTCTCCTGGGGTTGATTTCCCATTTCTCCTTTTCGTTTTGGTTGCCCACGTTTTCCTGGAACTGTTAGAAACCCAACTACTGGTTGGTATGGCTGATTCTGGTGTATCTATGGCTATGTGAGACCCTGTTGTTCCCTAGCTCCTTGTGGAGATCATGCCCAGCTCGGGGGTGGCAGTGGTGCTGAGAAATTGAAGAGCACACTGGCCTATGGTTGGGTGGAACGTTGCAGAAGCGTAGCTGGTTGTTTGGGACTGCTTCATTAAGATAAGTATCCTCTTATGCTATCTCTCAATTGTTAATTGATGAATATCTTGAATGTATGATGGATGTGTCAAACGAATTTACTTCCTCTGTGTATTCAAATGTTTATGCAATTGCATATGTTCATCTTCTTCTCAAACCGAATGTTTAATTACACATTTAGGGGGCTAGATGCCCGGTTTAACCTCACGATCCTCTCCACCTAGCTGGAAGGAATGGGAGGGGACGTGACAGAATGGTATCAGAGCTCTAGGTTCAACCCTACGGCTGTTGGGCCCTTCACAGAAATGCAAATCATTGAGTGTACATGCATTTTGTAATTGGAGCTAAAACGCATTAAAAGGAACTAAAATGCATTTTGTGTGTACATGCATTTTGAGAGAGATGCTCAAGATGCAAAAGCAGCAGAACAAGATGAACCACAAGGTCTTGCAGGACTCTATTCGTCTACAGGAAGAGGTAAAAAGCATTATGAAAGCAATCAGCAAGGGAAAGAAAAGTGGGTCAGTGAAGAAGCATTCATCCAATCGTCCGATTAAGAAACGCTCCAGGTGGGAAGACTCAAAGGAAATTGAGCAGATAAAGATGAAGCAACCCGTGAAGTGTTGGAATTGTGAGGGGGATCATTACCTCCGCAACTGCCCAACAAGAGAACCTCAAGAGGGTAGCAGCCATAAAGTTTTCAGACTTATGGATGAGCTAGAAGATCTGAATCAACAGGAGCAGCTCGTGAAGATCAAAGGACTTGGTCCTGAAAGTTCAATGTAAAGAACAGGATGCAGGGCAGATCTGCAAAGTTTTTGTGAATTTTGGACATATGTAAAGTGGGTATTTATGTTACAAAGTGTTGGAACACCGAGGACGGTGTTATTCCAAGGGGAGGGGTATGTCACGTCCCCATTGGACCCCCTTTTGCATTAAATCGTAGATGATGTAAATATTGTAACTTAATCATGGTGAGGAGCTCAAGGCCAAGGCCCCGCCATTGATTTGTCGTTTTATGAATCGGCAATTAGAGTAGATGCATAGATTTCTTGTGCTAGGGGTGCACAATGTAAAATCGGACATCATGTAAATATGCAATTTTAATGAAAGAGACCCACAACCAGCTACGCAATGCAACGAAGAGATGGGGGCATGATCTTTACAAGGAATGGGGGGGGGAAATAACCAAACCCTTGAGCTATGGTGGTAAGCCATTTCATTGAGGAAACCCATGAACTCTCAACTACCCACTTGGTCTCATGCACCCAATCATTTAATTCTTCTAAGAATTGGTTGAGACAATGAATGCCTTGGGATGGGAGAGGTGTGGCTGTCAATTTTCGTGCATGGGCAAGCCATCAACTTGGAAAATCGTGTTTTTGCTTGTTGGGCAAGAAAACCCCCACGAAATTGGCCCAAAAGCCATTCTTCACCCATGGCATTCACTCTCTCACGCAGTCTGAGCCTGTGGGGGTTCTATCCTTCACGTTTTTCACCATTCCTGTGTTTTTCCATGCCCATAGACTCGTTTTTGGTTAGCTCATTGGCTGGGGAGAAGAGAGCCACTATTTTGGGGTTATGGAGGCCGTTTTTGCCCACGAAATGCCCATGAGTATTCTTCTGAAAACGAATCTGCTCTCCTGGGGTTGATTTCCCATTTCTCCTTTTCGTTTTGGTTGCCCACGTTTTCCTGGAACTGTTAGAAACCCAACTACTGGTTGGTATGGCTGATTCTGGTGTATCTATGGCTATGTGAGACCCTGTTGTTCCCTAGCTCCTTGTGGAGATCATGCCCAGCTCGGGGGGTGGCAGTGGTGCTGAGAAATTGAAGAGCACACTGGCCTATGGTTGGGTGGAACGTTGCAGAAGCGTAGCTGGTTGTTTGGGACTGCTTCATTAAGATAAGTATCCTCTTATGCTATCTCTCAATTGTTAATTGATGAATATCTTGAATGTATGATGGATGTGTCAAACGAATTTACTTCCTCTGTGTATTCAAATGTTTATGCAATTGCATATGTTCATCTTCTTCTCAAACCGAATGTTTAATTACACATTTAGGGGGCTAGATGCCCGGTTTAACCTCACGATCCTCTCCACCTAGCTGGAAGGAATGGGAGGGGACGTGACAAACAATGCGGGGGTCTATTCCTGGCATATCCTCATATGACCAGGAGAAAGCTTCCTGAAGTTCTATAAACAAATCAGTGTAAATAGCAATCTCCTCAGGAGTGCAATCGGCACCGATGTAGACATTCTCCAATTTTTTGGGAGTACGAGAGATGTTGATCGACATAGTCGGGGAAATATTGGCCATATTCCCCTCCGCAAAAATATCATGCGACCCTAAAAGAGCCACAGGGTGACCAACCATCTCTGCTAGAGTCATCCTAAATTCTTCCTATTTAGTGACCTCGAGGTTGGGAAGGAAATAAGAGCAATGGTGCATATCCTCCCAAGGCCTCTCACTACCACACATGGCCTCCATAATGGCTTCATCAGAAGGAAAAGTATCATCAAGGCAATCGTGTGAACAAGATGAGTTGGTTTCCCAAACTGATAGCATAACGGGATATTCTTCGACTGTCTGAGAAGAAGAGAGATCCGGTTTTGCAGTGGCTTGTTGAATATGCTGGTAAGCAATCTCAACTACAGATAGTGGCATAGACATCCCGACGTGCGTAATATATCCAGATGTAGAACTCGTGGATAGTAAAGTCCATGGATCATTACAATAAGAAGTTCAGAATGGCATACTATGCAAAGGAGGAGACACATCGTCGGAAATGGTTCCGATGAAGTTCACAGGTGCAGGAAAACTATAAGTTCCCATCAATGAAGGGTACATACCAACACCTATGTTACCAGTTGTCGGCTGAGAATCGGTAACTTGCGGGACTATGGATCCCGTGGATGCTGTGGAAGGAGTGTTAATGAAATCCAGCTGATCGATGGTCACAATCTTGCCTTCATGAGGAAATCAGATAACTCTGAATACAGTGGATGCAATAGCCTTCATAGCGTACATCCAATTCTGAACCAGTAAAAGGTTGTAGTCGATGGGCGCATGAACCCCCTCGACTTCAATAGGCACAAACTTATCTCCCAGGCAGACAACAAGGGTATGGATAATTCCATGCAGCTTAAATGACCGACCGTCGAATGCAGTGAGTGTGGTTCTAGATGCGAGTAGAGGAGGAGAGACAAGAGCTTTCCAACAAGTTAACAACATTACTGACGCAGAAGCACCTTCATCAACCATAGTACGTTTGACAAAATTCTGAAGGCACGCCACCTGGATTTGAAAAGCCATGTGGTAAGGTAAGCGAGGTTGAACATCAGTAGTATTGAACTTGATAACACTGGGACTTCCCCTATCCTGAACTCCTAACACACTCAAAAGGGCATGCTTTTGAGAAGGGCAGGCCTGCAAGACTGCAAGAGCCGACATGGCACACGGAGTTTGGCCCAAATATTCCACAATTGAGTAGTTATGGGTGGCTCAAGCATTAGGATTATGCGTAGAGCGCTTAAGAACACCTTTTGGTATCCGTGGCATATTAGAGGGCTTATCGATATGCAAGGAATTGTCATGAGGAGGGGGATGCTCACTCCCCATATTAGGTTGTGGTGCACCAAAATCGCATTGACGAGTGGCAACACTAACCTCCGATTGAACCATATTCACACATCCATAACCACTAGTATTAGAAGAAGACATTGCCATCTCAGTAGGTCCATGACCAGTGGTGGAAGCATGTGAAGCCATGTTTTGATGATGAGGAAGGGGATCCTTTAACATAGCTAGGCTCTGTGCCAAATGCTTCGATGCTTCTTCGATTCGAGGACATAAGTGAGTACGATGATCTTCCCCACAGAGCTTGCAAGGAAAATTCACCTTACACCTAGGTTTACGGTCCTCACTAGCATTTTTGCCTTCCCAAGGAGGGTTGGCATTCCCTTTACGAGGAGTATTGCGATTTCTATTATTGTTATTCCCATTTTTTCCACCCCTACGGTTGTTTCTCCCCTTTTTCTTACCACCAGGTTGTTGGTTACCCGACGGTTTCGTCGATTGCACATTGTGTACATCAGACAACGGGGTGGAAGTGGACAAGGTGTGAACCTGTCGAGGAGTAGATTGGTTTAGCGACAAATTTTGCATTTTATTAGCCACCAAATCTACAGGGCAAGTGCTTGTGGATCCCACGATGCCATCAGCATGCGGTCCAAGAACTGACTTGGGATCATGGCGTGTTCTCAATGTGTCAAGAATAATGTCATATAAAATGCCAGATTGAGAGTATAGAAGGTCTAACTGCTGGACTTTCAAGATGGCTTGTTCCTCAGTCACAATGCCGGACATCGAAACATCCTTGGCAATATATGGGAGTAAGGACTTGAGGAACCATTCTAACAAAAATCCTAGAGGAATGTTGGCTTTCACTAATCTCTTCCACTGACGCCACTCTTGAACGTGGTCAGAAATATGTGTGGATTTATTCTAATGGAAGGTAGACAAAATTTTAGTACCAGTATCATAGCAAACCGGCAACTGGAAATGTTCCAAGAAAACCAAAGCGATCTCATTGAATCCCCTATAATTGTTCCCAGGCAACTCAACATACCACTTCGCAACTTCCCCCATGAGGGTGCATTGAAATAGTCGTAATCTAATGGAATCGTGATTCAACGAGTTGGAGGAACACCAAAGGTGAAACGTTGTGACATGATCACCCGGATCCTCACCACCTTTCCCCTCAAACTTAGGAATGTACGAAGGGAGCTTGGTAGGGACCGGGGGCCAATTGGGGTCGTGACACACCGGATCATTCGTGAGCTTCGAAAGATCCGGAAGATTCAAGTGTGCAAGGAATGGGAGTTGCGGCTGGAAAGCTTGATTATAAATTCCCATAAAAGGTTGGTTGAATGCAACCGAATTATAAGGTGGACCAAAAGCTTGACCATGAGTATTAAACTACTGATAATGGGGACCTAGTGGACCATAAGCTTGACCATGGTGATAAGGTTGATAACCTCCCCCGACCTAACCCATATGAGAGTAAGCAGGTATATAAGTATTTTGGGCACCGTATTGAGGTGGGTTGAACTAGTGGCCAGCATCGACTGTGTTGTAGTAAGGGTTGCCACCATAAGTATGGGGCATATACATATTATTCGTAGAGGGAACCGAGTTGTAATGACCATAATGGTGAGGTATGTTCCCATCCCCAGCATTAGGATTAGCATAAGCAGTCGTGTGGTGACCCAAAGTATGAGAAGTATTCCCAACCCCAATGTTGGTGTTACTAGTAGCAGGAATGGTGGCGTTATGACCATGAAGATAAGATATATTCCCACCTCCTACATTAGTATTACTAGTAGCAATGGTGGACACAAAAGTGTGCGGTATATGTCCACCCCCGTGGTTAGGAGGAGCATTAACATTCGCGAAAGTGGCCTTGGGTTGATGAGTAGCAATATGTGTGTTAGGTGGTGGATGGCGAGTCGTGTTTCGAACAATGTTCCTATTAGGTTGGGCAGTCCCAGCAGGCGGTCTTCTTCCAACATTAGCATTGTTAGGAGGATTATGACCAGTCCCCATATTATGTGTGTGATTGGACAACATGGTGCCCCTAGCGAGGGTATTGCCCCCAATGGGTGCAGTGTTGCTAACACCATGACTAGTGCCAGCATGACTACCAAAAGCAGTGGGAGGATAAACTATGTTGAAACCAGGCATACTATATGAGAACGGGTTAACGTTGGTCGTAGGATCTTCGTCGTCAGGTAAGGTTGGAATCCCATAAAGATAATTATCCATATTTGAAGGATCGAACGGATCGTTCTCAAGTGGATTCGGCCAAATTGAACCAGGTTGAGTCTTAGGTGGATCACCTCCCCACACCTCACGAGGAGTAGGGGTGTCTGAAGTGTGCTCAACTCTACCTGATGGACTAGTAGGGAGTTCTCCCGTGTCAGAGTGTGCAGCGGTCATGATGTCTTGGACGTATGTCTCGTAAAAATACGAAGACTTAGAGGGAGCCCGCTGGCGTGCTCGAGTAACACGATGTGAAAGTTCGGCCGGTTCTAAACTAGCTAACCGACGGGATCAGCGGAGAGTAGGAATCCGCACCATGATATCTCCAAAGAGAATATAAAATCACAATGTCTCCTAACGGCCAACTATTGATCAAAAATAGTAAATCAAAAGCACACACCTAAAGAAACTACAACCAAGAGCAGACAAACAAAGTGGCTAAATGAACTCCCGACACTAGAGCCGGTATGTCTTGCCTAGGAGAGGCTTGAGACTCCCAAACTATAGCTGGAGGTAACAGAATCAGTTATAATGGACCCCTGACTTAACTGCATCCACAGGTTCAAGTCCACTGCAAAAACACAACTGTGTTGTCCGACCGCTATCTGAATCAGGACACAAACAACATAACCACTGCAAGTACCCTATGCGATACCTAGGTAAGGAAACTATGGTCACTGCAATATAACCAATGCTCAGGGGGACAGTCGTAGGTGGAATCCATCATATGGGAAGAGTAGCTGTCATGTCCCAAATTTGGTATTGGGTCACAATGGCCTAATCACATTGGCCCTATTCATTAGAGTTTGTCAAATTGATGCTAAAGGTCAAATAATTGCCAATGAGGAAAATTACTAGTTTCCTAGGTTTGGGGTGGAAGCTTTGGGATTTGGAATAATGGGGATAATAAATGATGTTTGAACATTAGAATGGCATAAATATTTAATAAAGGAGCTAAATAAATATATACAAGTGAAAATCAAAGTGGCATTTCATCATGAAGACACATGGAGGAAGTGGGACCCACATATGGCTAGATTTCCCCACTACACTTGGCATCATTCTCTCACCAATTCGAATTCAAGGTGAATGGTAACATACTTGGGGGAGTCCAAAAGGTATTATTCATTGCATGACTCATCCAAGGTCGAAATATAGAGGAAGAGTAACTCCCATGGAAGAGGAAGAGGCAATTTGGAGCTAGTGAGACACTTGGGCTAGATTCCCTAGCTCTATGACAACAATGATGAAGATGCTATGACACCTATGACACAAATCAGACCTGAAGGCTGACATATGACATATATGACATGTCAGGGCTAAAAATAGACTCCAAGAGGGCGCTCAAGGGTGTTAGGGCAGCTAAGATGCTTCCACATGTGATTTGGTGGAAGTGGGAGACTAGGAATTGTTGTACAAGTGGCGTTCTTTGGAATCTCTTCCCAACATGAGTTGGCATGAGTCTCTTGGAATGAATTCGACCCATGGAGGACATTAGAAGTTTATAAATGTCAATAACAAAGAATGAAACCAGCTTTTGATCATTTGTAGAATTTGCAATTGCATTTGTGAAGAGGGAGAGCTAGTGGATGACTAGTTTCTTGCCTTAGCCAATTTCGAGGGTGAAAGATTCCCATCCAAGTTGGTAATTGGAAAGGCCATTCAGACCTTTCATTTGGAGCTTTAATGGAGTCTTTATTTGCAGGTGTAAGCTACAGGGCAGCTCATGGTTTCTTCTATTGCAGCTCACTCCTTCAACCATTTCCAGTTTTGATGGCATATTCTTGATCCTTGAGGGAGGGCGTTTTTGGTGAGCTATTGTACTCTTTGGGGAAGCTTTTAATGCCCCATTTATTTTGTAATATGAAGTAAATACTCTGTTCTTCATCTCCAAAAAGTTTCAGGTCGAAATTCCAAGTAGAAATGTATAAATCTCATTTTTAATGGAAGAACAATGCCATTTCCCCACTACCTTGTTGTGAGCCAATGTATTGATGATGATTTCGAATGAATGGATGATTCTCTGATATATTTGTGATCAATATAATTCCATGGATGTATTCTACAAGTTTCATGTACTGTACTTGAGCATTTGAAGCATTTTTATTCAGTTTAGTTGTATTGGGAGGTGAAATAGTGCCATTTCCCCAAGGGTCGAATTGGGGATTTTTGCAGTTGAATGGGAGAGGGTGAGAACAGTTGTAATAATCCATTAATGGTGCATATGAGACTTTAATAAAATACTTAACACATTACATACCTCTGTTCATAAATTTGAGTGGGTTTGGAGGCATTTGGGAAGCCATTTTCAGTGCTTACCCCAGGGGGATTTGAACCCCAAATTACTAGTAAAATTGCATAATTGGTTCAGAATCTTAAGAGAGTTTGCAGAGGTCTTTTGGTGGACATATGTCATCCATAAACATCATATTCAAGTTATAATATCATTCATACACCTTCCTTGAAGATTTGAAGGCATTTGGAGTCAATTTGAGACCTAGAGACCAATACTAGTCAAAGGAAAATCACTAGTAAAGTTACCTACATTGATCAGAATTGAAAGAGGATTTGCAGAAGTATTTTAAAGGTCCAAAGGCATCCCTGAAACACATATTTATGTTCTAATACCATTCATATACCTTCTCAGAAGATTTGGGATCATTTGGGGCAAAATTGGGACCTAGAGATCAAAACTAGTCAAAGGTCTAACTAGTTAAAAAAGTGAAAAATTGCCATTTTAATAAAATTCCTAACAAGGGACATTACAGTGGTATCAGAGCATGATCTTGGCACCTGATGTGGTATAATATCTATGAGGAAAAGAATTTAGGTACCACCATTATATATTGAAACCAAAAGTGCTTTTGTTGAAGAGGAAAAAAAAAAGTAGGAGAAGAAGAGCAAATTTTTTGAGGGAACTATGACTAGGGATGAAAAGGGAGCCTCATATGATGGTGAGGAGCATATAAAAATTATGAAAACAATATTTGAAGATATGACCAAGCAAATTAAGGAAGGATTCGAATTGTTTTCTATCGAACTTGTGGAAAAAATTATTGATTTTAAGGAAACCAAGGGGCAAAATGCAACAGCTTGCTTGAAGGAGCAAAAGGAAGAGACATCACAAGATAGTGAAGAATATTCTATTGAAAATATGGAAGATCATTTCGAGACACCTTCTAGCTTAGACATGAACCAAAGAGCATCTACTGATGGATGCTTAAACTATGAAGGAGTACCTATTGATGGGTGCTCACACCTCTATGTTGGTAACATAGAGATCACTTTTGAAAATGTTGCTGCAAGCCCAAGTTCCATTAAGCATGATAATGAAGACCTTGCAGCAGTTGAAGAAGAACCAAGATCAACTTCCCCATCACCACTTGAGCTTCATGAAGTTGGTCCAAGAAAAAATGAAGAAGATGAGGAGGTTCATTTGCAAGAGCCTCATTTTCTTGAAGGGTCCTTAAAGATGAATGAAAAGAAGATCCAAGAGTCCCTCAGCATTCTCCATGACACTCAAGCATTGGTGTCAAATTCTTGTTGGAGAGCTACTTCATTGGAGGAAACATCCTTCCTTGAAGACATGGAGAAGATTCAAAGAGCAATGTGCCACATCAAAGGTAATTTCATGTCTTTGCTTTTTGATAGAAACCATTTGTTTGAGCTTAATGAATTGTTACATGATGCATACTTGAAGAATAATGAGGATATTCATAAGCTCACAATTCAAAATGAGCAACTTCTTGAAAAGTTGCAAGATACTTGTTTTTCCTCCTATGTTTCAGATTGTCAAATGGTAGATTGTTTGGAGGATTCTCATGACATGGTGGATCATGAGAAATGTGAAAATTTGAATGTTCTTGATGTGTTTGAAGATGAACTTGAAGAGATCCAAACACTTGATGTGGTGGAAGAGGAATTTGAATTGCCTCTTGATGAAGGTTATGCAATTTTTAAAGAAGAGCATGATTCCTCTACATTGGAACCAAACTATGACAAAGAGTTCACACTTTTGAAGGAGCTGCATGATACTACCCATATGGATCCTTCCCATGATGAAACTTCTGCACTTTTTGATCATTTGGGTGAGTTAGTTCATTCTCCTACTTCCTACAATTCCATGTTTTGCAACATTAGTCTCAATGAAGTATGGGTGAAAGGGTTCTTTTTGATGGTGCCACATGAGGAGCATGGAACTCCTAGATTTAACTTTTATGATGACATGGTTGGAGCACATTCTTATTCACATTTGCAGCAGCATCATTTGTCACTTTATGATGATTCACATCTACATGGATGTACCTATGATATGGATTTGAGTCACTTGAAGACTCATGGTTTTTCTTGCTCAACACTGGGTTCATTTTATGTTAGAGGAACTTCATCCAACACTTGGGTGAATAGATTTATGATGGGAGAACATTTTTGTTGGCAGCCACATACTTTGTTACATCTTTATGATTCTCACATTCATGGATGTATGGGTGAGACTTCTTTGAGTCATTTGAAGTCTCCTTGTTTTTTCCGCTCATTATTTGGTTCAGATTTTAGTGGAGATTCTTCATTCACTTCTTGGATGAAAGAATACATGGTTGAATATTTTGATGCATATCACATCCTTTTGGAGCAGCATTATAGGACATGGGATCCTCACCTATGTCATTGGAGCAGATTTGATTGGTCACTTGAAGCTTGTATGCACTTGGAAAATGGTGGTCTACTTGCTTGGAGGTATAAGCACCTTCATGACTCTTTGATTAAGCATATCCTTGATGTACATTTTCATTATGTTGTTATGTACTTTGATGATATATATTTGGTACTCATGATGTTTGGAAGGATGCATACAAGAAAATGGGATCCAGGAATCCTCTTAACTAATGGTGTGGGTTGGAGAGCACTCTTAATTATTGGGGTGCAATACAAGCAATGGGACCCTGGAATAATTTTTATCTCATTGGTTTCAAATTTTTTGGGGAAACAAGCAGTATGGGATATGGATTTCCCCACTTAATAAAGTGATTTTTATCAGAGTAGTGCAGCAGCAAGCATGGTGGTTCCTCTCTAAAATCTTCATGGAAACTCAAAGACTCAAGGTTGGGCAATTCAATGGCAACTTCAAAGAATTATACAAAAAGCAGGTTCTTCAACACCCATGTTTAAAATTGCTTGAGGACAAGCAATATTGGGAAGGGAGGATTTGTCATGTCCCAAATTTGGTATTGGGTCACAATGGCCTAATCACATTGGCCCTATTCATTAGAGTTTGTCAAATTGATGCTAAAGGTCAAATAATTGCCAATGAGGAAAATTACTAGTTTCCTAGGTTTGGGGTGGAAGCTTTGGGATTTGGAATAATGGGGATAATAAATGATGTTTGAACATTAGAATGGCATAAATATTTAATAAAGGAGCTAAATAAATATATACAAGTGAAAATCAAAGTGGCATTTCATCATGAAGACACATGGAGGAAGTGGGACCCACATATGGCTAGATTTCCCCACTACACTTGGCATCATTCTCTCACCAATTCGAATTCAAGGTGAATGGTAACATACTTGGGGGAGTCCAAAAGGTATTATTCATTGCATGACTCATCCAAGGTCGAAATATAGAGGAAGAGTAACTCCCATGGAAGAGGAAGAGGCAATTTGGAGCTAGTGAGACACTTGGGCTAGATTCCCTAGCTCTATGACAACAATGATGAAGATGCTATGACACCTATGACACAAATCAGACCTGAAGGCTGACATATGACATATATGACATGTCAGGGCTAAAAATAGACTCCAAGAGGGCGCTCAAGGGTGTTAGGGCAGCTAAGATGCTTCCACATGTGATTTGGTGGAAGTGGGAGACTAGGAATTGTTGTACAAGTGGCGTTCTTTGGAATCTCTTCCCAACATGAGTTGGCATGAGTCTCTTGGAATGAATTCGACCCATGGAGGACATTAGAAGTTTATAAATGTCAATAACAAAGAATGAAACCAGCTTTTGATCATTTGTAGAATTTGCAATTGCATTTGTGAAGAGGGAGAGCTAGTGGATGACTAGTTTCTTGCCTTAGCCAATTTCGAGGGTGAAAGATTCCCATCCAAGTTGGTAATTGGAAAGGCCATTCAGACCTTTCATTTGGAGCTTTAATGGAGTCTTTATTTGCAGGTGTAAGCTACAGGGCAGCTCATGGTTTCTTCTATTGCAGCTCACTCCTTCAACCATTTCCAGTTTTGATGGCATATTCTTGATCCTTGAGGGAGGGCGTTTTTGGTGAGCTATTGTACTCTTTGGGGAAGCTTTTAATGCCCCATTTATTTTGTAATATGAAGTAAATACTCTGTTCTTCATCTCCAAAAAGTTTCAGGTCGAAATTCCAAGTAGAAATGTATAAATCTCATTTTTAATGGAAGAACAATGCCATTTCCCCACTACCTTGTTGTGAGCCAATGTATTGATGATGATTTCGAATGAATGGATGATTCTCTGATATATTTGTGATCAATATAATTCCATGGATGTATTCTACAAGTTTCATGTACTGTACTTGAGCATTTGAAGCATTTTTATTCAGTTTAGTTGTATTGGGAGGTGAAATAGTGCCATTTCCCCAAGGGTCGAATTGGGGATTTTTGCAGTTGAATGGGAGAGGGTGAGAACAGTTGTAATAATCCATTAATGGTGCATATGAGACTTTAATAAAATACTTAACACATTACATACCTCTGTTCATAAATTTGAGTGGGTTTGGAGGCATTTGGGAAGCCATTTTCAGTGCTTACCCCAGGGGGATTTGAACCCCAAATTACTAGTAAAATTGCATAATTGGTTCAGAATCTTAAGAGAGTTTGCAGAGGTCTTTTGGTGGACATATGTCATCCATAAACATCATATTCAAGTTATAATATCATTCATACACCTTCCTTGAAGATTTGAAGGCATTTGGAGTCAATTTGAGACCTAGAGACCAATACTAGTCAAAGGAAAATCACTAGTAAAGTTACCTACATTGATCAGAATTGAAAGAGGATTTGCAGAAGTATTTTAAAGGTCCAAAGGCATCCCTGAAACACATATTTATGTTCTAATACCATTCATATACCTTCTCAGAAGATTTGGGATCATTTGGGGCAAAATTGGGACCTAGAGATCAAAACTAGTCAAAGGTCTAACTAGTTAAAAAAGTGAAAAATTGCCATTTTAATAAAATTCCTAACAAGGGACATTACAGTAGCTGAGCCCGAAACTCAGTGAGGGTCAAGTCCCCCAAGAGTCCCCAGATAAGAACAAATCCTAGAAGTATCTCCCATGTTTAGCCGGTATCAGAGGGATATCCCTTCAACCAACCTCCCGTGACCTTGTGCTTAAATCTGGTTTGAGTAGAGCTTCCTGAGAACACCAATATATACCATGGAGTCCTCCACTCCCTGGTCAGACACCTAATGTTTCGTCTCATAGTCTTGGATTGTTAACTCACAGTGATCTATTCCAAGACTCTAAACCCATGCTAGTTGGTGTACCCTCTAAATAAAATCGGTCTAATCAATTTTAAGATTAAGCGTTAATTTTAGTGGCTGTGGTTGCTCAAGGGATATGGTCGTGAAAGTAGTGATGTGTATGACTCAATAGTATGCAAAATCGTCAAATCCTAGACTCATCTATCCAATAAAACAATGTCACTAGCATGCAAAATCAACCCAACGGTTTCGAAATAAAAATGCAATCTTTTATATTTTCGATGCACAAGCAGAACCTAAATGAAGGCAGCAAGCACTCAATGTAAGATGCAGTACATGAAATTAATTTTTTTTTTGTATTTTCTCTTATAAGCAAAAGGAAAATGCAAAACTATATGTATTTTTCAATATAAAGAAATGAAAATTGCAAGCAAAATCCTACTATCTAGTCACTGATATGCCAAGGAGATCACTAAGACAACCTAGTAGATATCAAACAGTAAGACTCAGCCAAAGGAATGAGTTCAACAGGAAAAAACCAACAAGGCTAAATCCAAATATGGGTAAAAAACCAACAAGGCTCAACCAAGAGAAAAGAAGAGTTATGGTCACAACCAAGGCATGGAACAGTCAAGAAACAGGCCAACAAAGACTCAGGATCATCCAAAGCCAACTTAGCAACAACCAAAAGTCATAAATCAACCAAAACTAGAGTTGTACGCTACTGTCGAAGGAAAACCTGTGGGTACCCGCGAGCAGTAGAGTAAACAGAGGCAGGTGTATGCGGGCAGAGCAAAGCTAGCCCGTGGCAGGGTAATTTTTAGGGGCGAAATTTCGCCAATTGGCTATTTTTTGGGTTTTTTTTCAAAAAATAAATTCGCTATTTGTTCATTTTTAGTCTCTAATATCGCCTATATTTACATAAAATATGCTTTTTTATCATAAGATTCGCCAAAATTTACACGTTTCAGTAGTGAATTGTAGGTTTTGTATTTAATATTCACCTACCTATCTATATCTATTATTTTTCCAATCCAAAATAATCGCCTAGAATGCTATACTTAAGTGTAATAATAGAACCCTTAAAAAATACCCTGGCCCGCGGGTAAGGAAAGGCAAATGGGAAAATAAAGAGTCCAATGGCTCAGAAAAAAGCAAGTTTTCTATAGTGTATCTCAATGGCCAATTAGTGACACAGAGCTTCGACAAACAACAACTCTAATTAAGGACGAATGCTCAAAAAATCCCCAAACATGGATGTTTTCCCCAACGGAGTCACCATTTCTGTATTGGAGAAAACTCACTATGGCTTGGGGTAGACCACTACAGATAGCTGACTACCAAAAATTAACTCAATTCTCAGAACTATGCTATATAAATGACAATGCTAAGATATAATATAACCAACCTCGATCCAAACGTTTGATGTAGATCCTCGTTGGAGCTTTCAATCCGTGCACTTGAATCTGCAAATTAGTCTTGACAGCCAATATATAACAAGTACATATAATATATAAACGACATTAACATCATCAATAGCAATGGCCCATGATATTATAAGTAAATGCAACCCAATGTAGAATAAACAACATTCACAACATTAATGGACGAGAATATGAGTATTTCTATTAATAAACAAGAAGAAGTACAATGTGATACGACCTCTTGCCAGCAACCAATCTAAACCAAGATCTGGATCAATCCACTTGTGCCTCCACCACTTCAATCCTCCATGAATGACAAACTCAAACTATGGTAGGAGTTTGGAAGGTGAACATAAGGGGTTCACAACTACAAGGATCAATGAGTGTAGACTCAAGATAGGGAAAAAATTCACTAGAGTTCTCTTGCTCTTCTTTCTCCTCCCATCCATAAGCCATATGTGCTCAATATATAGTCCTCTCAAAGGTAAGTGAAATGACACATCGAGGCATTTCTTGGGCAGATGGAGGGTCAAAGGTCACCCAATAACCGCTTTTGGGGAGTAAAAAGTAATAAACTAGTGATTTTTACCATTTTACATGCTACCCGCGGGCTATAGTGATGCAACTCGCGGGTACACCCACTGTAATGATGCAGCTAGCGTACAGGGGAAAAAATAGGGAAAATAGTGTCTGAAGGATATAAAGTGGATTTGAGTCAGTGAAATGGATCCTGTAGGCCAAAGAATGTTGATACTCACAAGGTGGAAAATTACGTTTTAACATGAGGACCAATGGAAATCTTTGTCTCTCTAAGCTAAGTTGTTCAATGAATCTCCACAATGAGGTTCATAGTTTTTCCTGCAACCCATCTTTAGTAATTTTTTATTAAATGTAAACCCTAAGTAGAGTACTCTTAATCAATGTATGCATCTTATATGATCTACATTCATCCATCAATTTCACATGAAGTGACAATCCTTAATAAATCATTACCACCTTAGACCATTTATTGTTAATATCAAAGAGACATTTTGAGATATGACATAAGTGGGAATTAAATAAACAATGATGGCACCACCAACTAGGATATAAATGATGTAAGGATTGAGATGAGGTATAAGAGCCCTCTGCATTTCACATGCAAAATGCGAGAGGTGGAATTCATGGTACCAAGATTTCATGTGAAGGGTAACCATAGTTTGCATAATATGCAATTTTGTGGAGATATAGGGGCCAAGTGATGGTTATACAATAGTTTCTGCATTTGCACCCTACAAAATGATGGCACCAATGAGCAAGATATAAATGACACAGGGAACAAGATTGAGGATAAGATCCCTCCACGTTCCACATGTGGAACATTAAGAGACAAGATTCAAGTTACCAAGGTTTCGTTCAAAGGGTAATCCATAATATGCATATGATGCAAGACTACAGAGATACATGGATTGGGTGATGATTGGCAATACTCTCCACATTCCACGCTATGGATGCAGAGTGTGGAAATGTGACATCACATTCTCAAAGTGGTAAGCAAAGGACCCAAACCGTGCACCTCACACTTTGCATGTGGAATGCGGGAAGCATATCAAAGGACTCATAAAAGGAGCACAACAACATATCACTAACAACAATACCACCTCTCTTCTCTTGGTGCAAAAATGAAGGCCATAAAACCTTGCTCAAGATATATTTTTATGTCACCACAAAAGTACATTTTTTATTAAGTAAAAAGCAAAAAATAAATAATAAAAATAATAATCTAATTTAATTTTACAACTAAGCTAGATTCCAAATTGATATATCATAGATCCATTTATTAATAAGATAACTTCAATAATCTAAATAAATAATTTCATCATTATTACACTAGATTATCTTGATAGGCATTCAATTTCACCCTCAGTAGTCAATCTATAATAACTATCATGATGAACAAGCTGTCACTTGTCATTAACTTTTATATTTTTGTAGATTAAAAAAATACATCATCATACATACTAACACAATTACTTGTCCTTGGTCAATTGTGGAAGTACTTGACCCACTTCTCCCTAGGATAAGGCACTGCACATATACAAAGAAATTGACCATAACATGTAAATTGAACAAATAAACAATGTTGAAAGCCAATCCATGAAACTGTGCAATGCACATAGCCAGAGAAATATACAATGCACAAAGCTGAAAAACAGAGTATAAGCCTATAAGAAATAAACAATGCACAAATCTTGAAAAAATAGAGTATAAGCATATGTAGTCCTAGAGCCAAGCAAGGTCACCCACCTTAATCGAATTATTCCAAAACAAAATTTAATATTTAAACGTATCCCAACCACTTTTCTAAGCATATAAAATCCTTGCCCTTTTGCTGTGTTTCTCTTTATGCACTCACTGCCAAACACCCCACATGGCTCTCAAATCCCAATACATTAATCCCACAACATCAACGATCATGTAAAGCCTTAACTTAGTTGGGTGGCACATATTTTTTCCCGAATTATTATTTATTTGACCAAAATACTATTTATCTATTTCAAATCTTTTGGGTGGCGTTACTTTAACGTATGAAAATTTCTATGGAGAAAGACATCGCGTGCGCGGGCGTCAGACGGACTGCCGGGCCGTCAACGGCCGTGAAGGCAAGCTGTCCTCCGCCGTCAATTTGACGGCCTGTCGTTTTCCGCTCGTAATTATATATATGTACGGCATACTATGTACAGATACAATATATATACGATACATCGTATCTACGCGATCACGAGGATTAAGGTAGAGATTGCATTGGCATTGCTTTTGAAATTGAATATTCTACTATTGTTTTGCAAAGTTAGAGTAACATTTAATATATTAATCATTCATACTAATCTAGGTTTCTGGTTTTTTTTTAATAATGTCTAATTACATGTGGTGTAAATTTTTTTGAGTGGTTGTAGGTCTCAAAAAAGTTAACACCATGTAATGTTCCTGACAAGGTTTATTTGGTGCAATGTCTCATTGAAACCCAACAAGAATTTTGCATGCATGTAAATTGGGGAACTCCAATAGTGAAGCCCTACTAGGTTAAAAAAACTCTTGCATGTGAGGTAGGGAACTCCAACCGTTAAACCCCATTAGGTTAAAGAAAATTAATTTGAATAAAGAGGACATATCCATGAAGTGCAGTGTGAGAGATTCATTGCATAAAGAGGTAAAAAGTTTAATCTTTTCAGATGATAATGTTAACAAGGAAGATAGAAGTAGAGCTTCAAGTCCCTGTCAGAATTTGTTAACTCTCTGTCATTTGCTTTAAAGCAACATGGAAAAAGCGGATAAAAGCAGTGGTCTCACTGGTTGTGGGGTTGTTCAGCAAACTAGCCCCCGTGGCTAACCCAGTGGATCCAGGCAACTCAGTTTTGTTCAAGCCCTGGTTTGTTAGCTTAGGGGATAGGGTCAAGTAAGACTGTTTAGGAGCTCCAGGTGTTTGGGTAACAACCCAGTGGATCCAGTCTACTTTATAAATGCAAGCATTATAAGCTCCTGGTGTTGGGCTAACATCTAGCTTGGTAGCTATGTATTCCTAGGTATGTATTGCATGTCCCGCGGCAAAAGTAGAAGTATAACCCCTTCATCTTTAGGTCAATAATAAAGCAGAGGCAGAGCCCGTTGCATACAGAACAAGCCATTTCTGATTTCTGCTTGGAAATACTGATTCCACCCAAAAAACCTCTAGATCCAAACTAACTGGATGGTTTGGCCAATTTCAGGTCGGTTAGTCAAATTTGAAATCAGATCGAATTCATCAAGCAATTCGACTTAGACTCGGTCACAAAACTCAAAGACGATTCAAAAAATTTCAAACATACATAAAAATATATTCAAAATTTGATTAAAAAATATAAATTCAACTCCAACAATGGATATATCATTAATCAAAGACGATTCAAAAAATTTCAAAAATACATAAAAATATATTCAAAATTTGATTAAAAAATATAAATTCAACTCCAACAATGGATATATCATAAATCAGCAGTTACAAGACCAAATATACAAAAAAAAATATCCTTGTTACATGTAACTTGCAAGGCTGGAAATAGTCAAAATCACATAAAAATACATAAATTAAAGTTCCGAGATACGAAAAATAAAGCTGACAAATTTTATGTTCTGATAGTTAGACATAATGGGAAACTCCAATCTTAATGCATATAAAAATATGCAAATGACCTCTTCAATTTCCAAGGCAAATCAACTCCAATAGCAGCAATTTTTATTCCCTAAATCAACTCCAAATTGTCCACATGCAAGCAATGTTTATTCCCTAAATCAACTCCAAATTGTCCACATGCAAGCAATGATTTATAAATGAGGCAATAGAGGATTTTGAAGAGATAAGATATGGATTTTTCATCTCTTATTTAGTTTTTTAATATATTTTATTTTCCACATGAGAAATAAAAGTGACAACAATGACTCAAGCAAGTAAGGCAGTGATTTGGCCAAGCTAGAATGAGTCACTTACTCCACATTTGTAGAGAAAAAAGGCTAACTCAGCTCATTTTAACACCATGATGTGTAAAAATTGGCCATCTCTAACTAAACCGACCGAGTTTGACTACAGTGCACATACCCATGCAACAATGATTTACATATGATCAAGGCTTCTGCCATCATCTATGTTCTTGACCAAACAAGCATGAAACTAAGTTAGTGGGCTTACTTCCTTCTCGAATATCCATATGGTAATGCCTGATCATGTGTTCTATGAGCAATGTTAGATTTGGCATCGAGGTCCATGTGAAATTTCCCACATAAGATCCAAAGAGATGATGTAAACCTCACAATGAAAGAATTTAGGAATAATAGAAGAAGAGACAAGCAATAGAACTTAGATCCAAAGAAACTCTGATTGAGGCAGAATAATTACACATGTTACTATTAATAGAATAATGAACTGGTAAATATACAATGCTGAGTATGAGGATTCGAATTCACTAGGTTGAATTCGAATTGGCCTTCATGCACAGATCCATAATCAATGGAGAGTCATCAATGCCTAACTAGGAGTCCACCTTCTCATCAGTGAAGTCATCAATGCACAAGTAATGGTCAACCGGGAGTCAAACTGAGTCTAAGTGAATGCGGTTGGTGTAACTGGCACATGGAAGCACCAATATAGTGAAGGAGGCTCAGTGGAGGGCGCCATAGGATTTAACTAGAGTCAGAATGGTCAATCTAGTCTAACTGGAGGTCCAATAGAGTGATAAACTCAGTAAAGAGTCAGTTAATCCTTAAATCAAGGAAATAACTGAAGATAACTCAATATAACTGAATATAACTGGACTGGTAGGTGAAGAAGGTGCCCTTGTCATGCAGTGGAGCAAAGGAGGGCGCATTATTCACTAGGAGGGCTAGAAATGATCTGAAAGTAGCTCCCGGGGCTAGTTTGTTGAGGACTAGGTGCTGGGACTGATGACCTAGAATGCATGCAAACCCTAATTGCGTGAAAATCCTAATTTTGCATGCATGACTGAAAATGAAAATGACTGGAAAGCTAGTAGGACTAGGATGGAGTATAGGAATATCCTAACACCCCCCCTTAATCCATCCTGGGCCCTGGTAACTAGGACCAAAGGTCACCCATACAAAAAAAATGAAATGATAATAAAATACATAATTGTCCATAAACTAAGGAAATGGGGAAAACCTCATGGGAAAAATACCCTCCCTCAAAAGAACAGTAAATAACTCAAAGAACCATCATGCAGAAAAGAAGGAGGTTTTCATCAGTGAAAACTTTTGTAAAAGACTTGGCAAGCTGATCCCATGTAGGAAGGTCTCCCACTGTGTGGAGGATGAGGCAAGTCTTTCAAGAACGTTTTCTGTATCTGGAGCGAATGGAACATGAGTTGTCTTCCCAAAAGATGGAAGAGAGAACCCCATCATCATGCTGCATCTCTCATGGAGAGATGGATGGCATAATGCAAGGTTAGCATGCTGCTGAAGTCTAGTAGTTCTATAAGCAAATAAATCATCAACTGTGTTCTCAGTAGTAGCAAGGACTGTGTGAGAACATATTTCTCTTGAATCTGGACTGAGAATACGTGCTAGTTCTGAATCTTCTTGAACCATGATCTCAACATCAAAATATTGATCTTCTTCTTCACTAGAATAGGAGTCATTGGAAGAGAAGTCACTGTGATCTTCATCATAATATGAAGGAATAGTTGGAGAGAAGGGCATGAAGTGTGAGAACTCATATGCCTTTGAGGCATGATTAGCAATCCCATTCGCTATAACCTTTCCAGTGGAGATTTTTGTAATGTCTATTGTCTGGACCAAAAATTACTTGTTTTGGAGATCCTGTATGAGTCATTTGATATACTGACAACAAATTAGCTATAAGAGAAGGAACAAATAAGACATTTTTGAACTTACCATGCTCCATATGAATTGTACCCAAACCTTTGGCAGAAATCTGAGAGTTATCTCCCATGTGAATGGTAGGCCCATCTTGGATATCCAAAGAGGAGAAGGATTCTTCTTGTGGCATCATGTGGTTGGAAGCTCCAGAATCTATGAGGAGAGATTTTGTCTTTGAAAAACCAGCCATTAATGCTTGACAATCATCAAATCCACTTCCAGAATCAGACATCTTTGCTTCTTTTGGAACAACAATTTGGTTTTGTTCAAGAAGCTTGGTTAGAAGATCAATATTCTTATGCATGCAGGCATGCTCAGGATGGTTTCCCCTCTTGCAGTAGGTACAATTAGGTCTCTTTTGTTTGTCATTTTTGGATCTTGAAGGTTTCTTGCCTTTGCCTTTTTGTCCCCATTTTGCATTCGCTCCACTTGATTCACCAGCTAAAAGAGCTAGATCTCTAGAGGTTTTGATGGCACCCATTTGAATCAATTTGTCCTCTTCTTGAATGAGAGTGGTAGTAAATTTTTCCAAGGTAGGAAACTTCCATACAGGGATTGACATTTGCCCATAATGGAAAGTAGAGACAAAAACAGAAAATTGAGATCCAAGTTTGCTCAAAATGGAGAGTACTAATTGCTCATCACTTTTGGTGATGCCACAATGCTTGCATTGAGTAACCAAATTCTGAAATTTTGAGATGAATGTTTGAATGCTCTTGAAATTGCTAGGTTGTAGAGAAGCCAATTCATTTTCAAGAGTGTAGCCTCTCATCCCATCTTGTTTGCCAAAAAGGCTCTCCAATTTGGTCCATAACTCTTTTGGAGACTTCAAACCTTCAGCATGGAACAATAGATATTTGGACATGTAAAGGCATATGTATCCAAAGGATTCATCCAATTTGGTTAGATGCTTGATTCTTTCTCTAGCTATATGTGGTGTGGCATCTTTTTCATAAACCAATCTTTCAAACCCTTTTGTCATCAAGAAAATCTTCATCTCACTCTTCCATTCGAAGTAATTGAAAGGAGTGAGAAATATAGGAGAAGAAGGATCATTCGAATTGCTCATCTTGACTGCTTGAACAAGTGCAAATAGAAAGCTGCTGAATCTGCTACTGCAACTGCTGGAACTTCGAAATACCTGCAAAAAACTCTCAAGAATGGAGGTAGAATATACTCTCAAATGGCTCTGATACCATGTGAAATTTCCGACATAAGATCCAAAGAGATGATGTAAACCTCACAATGAAAGAATTTAGGAATAATAGAAGAAGTGATAAGCAATAGAACTTAGATCCAAAGAAACTCCGATTGAGGCAGAATAATTACACATGTTACTATTAACAGAATAATGAACTGGTAAACATGTTACTATTAACAGAATAATGAACTGGTAAATATACAATGCTGAGTATGAGGATTTGAATTCACTAGGTTGAATTCGAATTGGCCTTCATGCTGCAGTGAACGTATCCATTCTCTAAATTAATAGTCGAATCTGACTCTCATATTGGATAATAAGTAAGAATAATATATTAGATGATAGGATAAAAGATGATATGTTACAATGATAGCCCTGCCTTAAATATGGCTCAGGCATTTGATGTTGAGGAGACGCCTCATTTCATAACCTAACTTTAGTTAACCTAATTATTAATTATTAATTATTATCTTATTTTATGTTTGTAGCATTGCCACTCTCTTAGAAAGGCTTTGTCCTCAAAGCCTTATAATGTTTCTGCGTCATTTTATGTGGTGTCGTAGATGACAAAACATGTCGATACAAATTGCTAAGTGTAGAGCATAACTTTCCGATATGTGGATGGGTCAATCCATCCCAAATTGATTTGTTGCTGACTATTGGGAGTCCCCACTGATCTGTCATCAAGAGCTTTGATCACATTAGTACCATCGTCTTTCGACATTTCCCACTTTTCAAAATATCGGTTTTTATGGTTGAGGTGTCGATAGGGAATTTTCACAATGTCATTTTCTTTTACGAGTGTCGTCTTTTGAGCATTGATCTGAGATGGAAGTTTTATTTTCGTCTCCTAAGGTTTTAAGGTTTCGTTTTGTATCTTTTCCAACTTGTTTTCTAATTGCCTGTTATCATTTTGAAACTTCTTAATCAATTCGATTTGCAATTTTCTGTCATCTTCAGACTTCTTAATTTGTTCCTTAAGATCTTCATTATGACTTCTGATGCAACTATTTTCTTCTTGCGTGTCTAGAAGTTTTCCTTCAATGTCTTCTGTAGATTGTTCTGTCTTCCGACTATTTTTCAACTTCTTAATTTTTGTGACTAGTATCTTGTTATGATTTCTTAGTTTGAAAATTTCTTCAGCATTGTTGGATAATGCTTTATTATTCTTTGCAATCTCTAATTTGTGTGTCTTTTTAGAGTTGTCATTTTGTGTTTGAAGAACTTGTATCTGTTATCGACATTGGTCGACCTTTGATTCTCGATATCCTAAATTATGTCGTATCTGCTTCAGTTCTTCATCCTTGTTGTTAAGGATCTTGTTCAAGCGTATTATTTTTGCTTCGTAATTAATTATTTCCTTCTTTATATCTTGATTTCCTAACCTCTGATTGAATTCATTTTCGGTTTTTAATTCATCAATTTGCGCATATAATTTTTCTATACACCTTTCCTGGTCAAAGATTTTTATTTCATTGGACCTTGCTTGTAATTCCATTCTTATTTCTAATTTGTTATTTATGTCGCGCAATTCTTTATTGTCTTTTCGATAATGCTTTAAATTGGCTTCTAATTCCTCTATTCGTAGTCGCAACCCAGATTCCATGATCTTGACTTCTTCGGAGATAGATAGTATTAGACTTTTTCAATGATAGAAGGTCTTTGATTTTGACTTCTCTGATGATAAATAGCCTCAATTCTTTTGATGAAGGAGTCTTCCTTTGACTTCTTAATTTCGTCTTCTCTGACGAGTGATTTGACCTTTTCTTGATTTCGTCTTCTTCGATTCTTCTAATCTCATTTTTTTTCCAAAAATAATTATTATTTCAATGAAATAATAATATTTTTAACTTTTTTTTTTAATCTTTCTGTTTTTCTCTTTGAATTTATAATTGTAATTATAATAAATATTACGAATATTATTAAAATTTAATAACAATAATATATTATATATATTTAAATGAGAGGAATTAGGGTTTAAACCCGAGAATTTGAAGGAATGGCGGCTTGTGGATTGAATGGAGTGAATGGCGTGAGGGTGAGTTGGCAAGGAATGAGGTGGGACGATGTGTAGAGGCAACGTAGAGGGATTGTTGGGGGAAGGAAGTGGCGTGTGGTAGCGTGGAAAGATGGGAGTGATGGAGGGTTAGAGGTGAAGGTAGATGGGCGTTGCGAGGGAGAATGCAGTGAGGTGGTGTGGCCGGGAGGTGGGCTGTGGATAGGGAAGCAAGCGCAGGAGGGCGCCGTAGTCACAGTAGGGGAGAAGGTCACGAGCAGTGGCGGTGGTGGAGCTCGACGTTGCCGTGGATAAGTGAGCACAGGGACGAGTGAGGGAATGGAGGTTGGAAATGGCGTGGACTGGATCGCTGAGGATGAGGAGGGAGAACAGGCGTGTAGGTGGGAGTGTATGCGCGAGGTTGTAGCCGGGCGTAGGAAGCACGAATAGGTGGGAAAAATGGAGAGTGTGAGCAGGATGGTGGTGTGGGAGATTGCGTGGGCAGGTCACGTGGGGTGGAGTTGTGGAAGAGAGGAGGATGGAACGTGGTGTGCACAGGGAGATTTGGAGTACGAAGTGGTGGGAAGGCGATGGCAAGTAGGAGGGCGCAGTCTTGGAGAAGAGATGGCGGCTAGGTGGACAAGAGGTAGAGACGAGATGGAAGAGTGTGCTGTGTGGGATGGATGGGGGTGCGAGAATGAGGAAGGAGGGGATATGCAGGTGGAGGGTGGATATGTGAGGAGCTACCGGGTGAATTCTGAATCTTCTTCTTTTCAATTGAAATCTGAAAATGGCCAAAAGCCAAGACTTGTCAAAGACCAAGTGCACAAAGAAAATTTGAAATGGGTGGCCAAAGGCCGGATCAGGGAGGGCCGAGAGGCTCTGATACCAAATGCAGTGAATGTATCCATTCACTAAGTTAATAGTCGAATCCAACTCTCATATTGGATAATAAGTAAGAATAATATATTAGATGATAGGATAAAAGATGATATGTTACAATGATGGCCCTGCCTTAAATATGACTCGAGCATTTGATGTTGAGGAGACGCCTCATTTCATAACCTAACTTTAGTTAACCTAATTATTAATTATTAATTATTATCTTATTTTATGTTCGTAGCACATGCACAGATCCATAATCAGTGGAGAGTCATCAATGCCTAACTAGGAGTCCACCTTCTCATCAGTGAAGTCATCAATGCACAAGTAATGGTCAACCGGGAGTCAAACTGAGTCTAACTGAATGCGGTTGGTGTAACTGGCACATGGAAGCACTAATATAGTGAAGGAGGCTTAGTGGAGGGCACTATAGGAGTTAACTGGAGTTAGAATGGTCAATCTAGTCTCATTGGAGGTCCAATAGAGTGATAAACTCAGTTAAGAGTCAGTTAATCCTTAAATCAAGGAAATAACTGAAGATAACTCAATATAACTAAATATAACTGGACTGGTAGGTGAAGAAGGCACCCTTGTCATGCAGTGGAGCAAAGGAGGGTGCATTAGTCACTGGGAGGGATAGAAATGATCTGAAAGTAGCTTCGGGGGCTAGTTTGCTGAGGACTAGGTGCTGGGACTGATGACCTAGAATGCATGCAAAATGCATGCAAACCCTAATTTTGCATGCATGACTGAAAATGAAAATGACTAGAAAGCTAGTAGGACTAGGATGGAGTATAGGAATATCCTAACAGTCCATGCCAACAGAATCCTGTGGCTAAGCAAAGATCCACTCAGCTTCTCTCTCAAGGCTACCTAGGATCAAAACCGGAAAGAAGAAACTTACAAAATACATTTGTAATCATATTTCAATATAAATCACATTATATATAGAAAATATAAAAATATGGAATCATTCATCACTGTGGTGAGTAGTAGATAACCATCTATCATAGGACCATATTTCCAAAACAATTAAAGTACCAGAAGGCACAAATATGGAGACAATGTAGAGACAACAATTCTCTTCAATAATAATGTATTTCACCACCAAACATATCTTCCAAGGAGTGCACAAATAAATTCAGATGCTACATAGAGGCAAAATCAATAAAGTAGACACTTAATGTGGCTCTTAATGCCTTTTGAGCAAGATATGCTTCAAATTAAAATCCAACAAGAGTACCCACAAGTCCTTCGTCAATAGGTGGCCTGGGGTTTGTATATTTTTTCCTTCCAATAGATATATGTGTGTTCTTATGCATCCATCATCCCTTCACATTACGTATCCTATGATTCATGCAATATGATAAACCTAATAGGCTGCTCACTTCTGGTGCTGTGCACTGTATAGACCTTTTCCGCTAAGTGATTGTTCAACCAATTCATACATTCATAGACCAAGAAATACTTGTTCATCTTCCACTCAACCATATATGAGACACTTAACATATTATTCCCATTCGCATTCTTTTGGAAAATACATATAACCGTAAAACACATAAGCTGAAAAGCATGAGTTCAAGCATTCATGGTAAGCAAATAAACAGGTGCAAAAATATAACAATCACACAACGCAGGATTTAACGTGGTTCACCCCCAGTATGGGAGCTACGTCCACAAGAACTGTTGTTATATTATTTTGGGAAGGGTACAACAGTTCTAGTCTGTGCACTCAGTTGCAGACTCTCTTCTCTCTCAATAGGCCTCTACGCACACAACTTGCAGAGCCTTTACAAAATTGTCTTCTAATAGAAGATCTCTCAATAAAAATCGACAATAGAGAATCAGAAACCCTTTCCCTTACAAAATATGCCCTATTTATAGATAATGCCCATACGTCATGTCTTTACAATGCATGAAAAAAACCCTAAGGTTCCCAAAAATGGTGTGGATGCCCGCCACCGTGCCTGTCGTCATCACCAGGTCACTCCACTTGCCTCGACCGCCTGACTGGGCCACTCACGGCTCTAACGTCCTTATGACAGCCGCAATCATCACAAAATGGTTGCACTGGATCATGGCTTGTCACTTTCCATCCCTTTAGCTTGCCTGTCAACATCGAGTTAGTGGCCTAGCTCCTTAACTGCTTGCCGCCACTCCCTTTTGTAGGTCGCTTTCCTCTTCCTCCATTCCGCTTCTTACCCAAAATAGGTTGCTTAGCTCGACCTTCCACTTATATTATTTTGCCAAAAATAGCTGTTGCGCAGGCCCTGTGCACCAGGACTGCTGCGTCAAAACTGCATATGTACTCCAAGATGCACATTCCTCAAAACTTTCTTCTGACTTTGCATCCCAAAAGCTGCAAAGCTCCCAAAGTTGTGTTCTTATCAAAATTGTGCCTACTTGGGCCACGCCCAATAGGCCCCTAACACTGACTTGTGACTCGTCCCGAGCCACTTCAGTCCAGCTGCTCCATCTGTGCATCCTTTGAAATACTTGATCGCGCAGTAAAGTCTTGGACAATTGCACTTAGCTTTGCAACTATTTCCTTTATTTCCTGTTCATATCCTCTAACCATTTTTAACATCTCATCTGTGGTTGGCTCTAGAATTTTCTCTTTGAATTTGGCCTCTGTTGTCTGAAGGTCTTGCAACCTTATTTCTATCTCATCTGTCAAAGTAAGTGCCTCTTCTTGTAACGGCTGTAACCTCGTAGAGGTTTCATCTTCCTTTTCTCTTAAAGCCTCGAGCTCCTTTCTATGTAGTTTGGTTTGCTCAAAGGCATGCCTTTTCTGTCGGACCGGAAAGTCCTTCATGGAAGCATCCGTTGAATCCACTTCTTGTTACTTTTGTTGTATGTCATTGTGGATCTTTTGCAGCTCCGGCTCATCCTCTAATATGCTCCATATGTTTGAAACATCATCTAGCAGGTTTTGGCATCGCACCACTGCTGCGCAGATGCCTTGCGTAGAGGCCTTTAGTGCCTCTATTCTTGCTTCTTCTGCTTGCTGTGCTATGTCAACTAGCCGTCGAGCTGCCAGTTCAACGATCTCTGCCCGATGGGTAGCTTCCATCTCCGTGATCTTCTCTACGTGGTATATTTATAATCCCTTCATTTTTTCTTTCAAGATATCAACGGCAGCGTCGATCTGTAGGATAGCTGCCTCAACTTCTGATTCTTCCTCAACTTCGGGTAGCTTCGCGTATACCGCTGACACTGTTCCTTTTATCCTGTGCTGATTTTCTTGCATGCAATGAAGCTTCCTATCTTTCTTCTCACATTCTCCTTGTAGCTTCCTGTAATTATCTTCCTATTGACGGTGATGATTCTGTGAGACTATGTCTCATTCGTGCATTTCATGGGATATTTGGGTGTGCACCTGATGCAACCCTTCAGCTGGTAGCATAGCTACATTTAGATCCAACTACTTGAGAAGCCTCACAGTTTCTATCATCTCATCTGTCGAGAACAGGATGGACCCTGGCACAATCTTGGCGATGCGCATCCTTGTTTTGAAGGCAGGTGACCTGTGCATCGGCTCACTTAGACTCCCCCAAGTGGTCATCATGGTTCGGCTCCTTGGTCAAGTCATGATGGACTTGCTCCATCCGTAAGACCAGACTAGTCAGTTTATTGATATTTTCTTTGACCTCTTCTTGAGCCGGTTCTTCCTTATCTTCTAAGTGCATCGACACCCGCGATGCTATCTGTTCATAGTCATCATCATGGAGCATTCTGTCAAGTGGCGGTTTGTTAGCTTTGGACTTCTTCTTTTGTGGCTTCTTCGGTGTTTGTGTAGCCGGTTCCTTTCTTTTCTCTCCTACCTGCGGCGCATGTGTTTGAATTGGTGTGCTTTGGAACTCTGGGTTCTTGTCCATTTGGTCCCCTTCTTCTTCTTCTTCCGAAGATGTAGTGATGACAGTCTCCAGTGCATCTTCTTTCTAGCTATCAGGCTAGTCCTCAATGATCAGCTCGATCATTAGCACGCCAAGCTAATATTGGATGTCGAACCATGTCAATGTTGTTAGGCATGGATGTATGTGGATACAGTGTAAGTTAGCTTTGAAAATCATCTTAGGTTTATAGGCATTTGTCACCTCTTCCATAATGCGCAGGGTCTTCTCAATCTGCGCATAACTGCTCAAAATATGTTAGGAATTGCAGATCGTTGATCCGTTGCTTCTCAGCGTTTGTGGATGCCCACATGTTCGTGAAGCAGACTGCGCGGTAGTCATCTGCTACTACAGGCAGGCCGTTCTGATGTGCAGGTTCTTTCCAACCTACGAAAGCAATATGTATTAGCAACCAGCGAAAGTGGAAGGGTAACCCTTTGTCCTGGGTATCTTGTACATCCAACAAAAAATCATTGAGCAGGAAGTTTTCCCAATTTTACTCATGTCCATCCATGGCCTTGGCTACGAGGGACACAACTGATGCAGACACTTCCTTTGGCCTTGCTTTCCTCAGCAGCCTCCCTGCCAGTAATTGAATAGTGAACCGCAGAGGTTCAATTGTGATCAGGTCAGTTTCGTATTCTCATCTCCCTTTGTTTAATTTAAACTCCGCCTTTATTTTCGTGGCTAGTTCCTGGTCGTCTTTCTTGTCGACACATTTTGCAACAGGGTTGTCTCCTTTCTTACTCAAACCAATGATCCTTGCGACCAAGTCGACAGTGATATTGACCTTGAAGTCCATCCAGATGTATCCCTGGTGCGTACAAGATAGCAGCGTACGCACCACAACCTTGCATTCTTTGTTGCGCTCAAAATATGGGATTCTTAGCAGGTTGAGCAAACTAGCCTGGGCCAATGGCAATGCCCAGTCCATTGGAACAACCTCTGCATGTTTTGTGACCGCACCATATTTGCTGCAAAGGAACTTATCTGGTTGCAGGTGTGGGAATTTCTTAGCATCCATTAGATCGTGATCAGTGAACTTGCAGGTAGGAATTCTGCCAAGTAAATCTTCCCTCGTTCGGACATGCTTCGATATCGGCGGCAATGGGATGTTGTATTTTGCATTCTTCTCCAAGTTCCTTTCCGGGGCATCACTCTTCCACGGACTGATATACACAGGAATGAGCCACACAGGTGCTGGTGGGCTCCCTTGTGGAACTGCTGGCTTAGAAGCGCCTAGTGTCTTTGATTTTTTCGGTGCAGCAACCGGGTGCTTGTCTTTCTTTTGCTATTGCGGCTGGTTCGGCTTCGGGTTCTTGGATGAGCCACCTCGTTCTATTTTCGCCTTCCTTGGTGGTGTCTTCATAACTCTGCTTATACCAAAATGGTTGAACGTGCCAAGGATCTCCTCTTGTTATACCTCAATATTACACATTACGTATTAGTGTCGCATCCTTGCATTACCGACCTAAATGACAGTTTCCCTTAAAGATTATCTGAACATCCATAATGAAAACCATTGACTGAACACTGAAATCAAAACCCTTTTTCTGCCATCTTCCAACCCAACTTAGCCCTGTTTGTGAGCACTACCGCTCCCTAGACATCTATAGGGGTGCAGTAGTCAGCACTACCGTGCATTGCTCCTTCTCTGGGGCGCGGTACTACTGCGTTATGCTCAGTGTTAAGGGCGCGGTAGTCCAAAATTAACCTTTTGCCTTGGATTTTGGGATCTTGAATTTTGAGTGATATCATTGGGATTGCCACCTCTGATCCGATCTCAACTCCCCTCTCTGTTTAGCTGGCCTGATCCACTAAACCCTCCATAGATCCACACTTCTCTATTGTTGGTTAACCTTCCCATGTGCTATAAGAGAGAAGCTTTCCATGGGCCAAAGGGGGGACTTTTGGGGGCATCAAACCTATGATCTTCAGACTTCTGCAGAGATAGCTAGAGGAAGCACTTGGAGCTGGGAGTTGGCTTGGACATCAAGCAACCATTGTAAGTGACTTCAAGTTGGTAATAAAACATAACTTGTCTTGTTTCCCAAATCATGTATGCTGATCTTGTTTCAATCATATGATTTGTATCTGTTATAGATTTAAATCCTAACTCATATTTCAAGTTGCTAGAGAATTGTATATGCTTGTATCTTGGTTTCATTCTGACAGGTTCATTCACGAGGACTTGGAGATTGGAGCGACCATTAGGACGAGCAATTGAGTCGAAGGTCAGTTAGATCTCTTCCATTTCTTTCAACAATATAATCTTGGGATGTTTGTTTAGATCTAGGAATTCAAGGTAGCATTTGTTATCTTTTTTTCTTAGTTTAGAGTCAATTAAAGTCTACTTTAATCTAAGAGAGTTTCTACCTATCCGTAGGGAGAAATTTCTACAACACCTCTAAGGTCAATTCTTCAGACATAAACTCAACAAATACTCATGCTTCTGGTTGCTAAGTGCTTACAATATTCACAGCTGGTACAATTTCAAACTCACGGTAAAATACATAAGGAAGAGTTGTCTAGTATTTATAGGGCCTTTACCCGACAGTTTGCCTTCGTCGTTTAACTTAGAGATTTAATGTTTCAACCATTTGCAAAATAAGGGTTGGACCTACACCTTATGTGACATTGAATGTAGTGGGAACGGTTAGAATAGGTATTAAGTACTAGGTGCACTAGATGAGATCTCAGTGGCATCTTGATATTTTCCACCATAAAATATGTCGAGTTAGATTAACTTTCCTTAAATGCTGAGGTGTAATGGTACCGACAGCCGTATGACAGCCTAGCAGACGATTAAATGTCAAGTTCGTTGCCCGGATCCCGTTATGATCTCAACCATTTCAATATTTATTACGCCTGAATGAATAGGATATGCCTTTAATGCGAGGTTGTGTCTGTGCCACCCTTTTTTGAATAACGACTTATTAAATGGCCAAAAGTTGTCATGGTCACTTACTTCCATCATGATGTGCTGGCGATTCTGGCAGTTTGCTTTGCTGGCATCCATTGTCATTGTGTCTTCAACTGTGCAGTTGCGCAACAGCTTTATGTCTTTTGTTGCAGCTCCCCATAGTCCATAGTCATCCTTTTCCCTTTGACTAGCGCAGCTACCATTTCAGCTTAGCACTACGCGGTTCTCGGCTGTGAAGTTTGTACATTCTCTACCTTCGTGGGGTGGCGTAGCTACCTTCTCGAGCTTTGAGCTTCCTTTGTTTCTCCTATTCTCTCTTTTTTTTTCTTTTTTTTTTTCACAAAGAATGCTGCGAGGTAGGTCTATCCCGATAGGGTTTTAGCCTACTTCCATTGACTAATCCAGGTAAATTGTCTCCTGCTAACGTGGCTAACTAAGTTGTGCCACCATTAGTAATATGTACAATAGTATATGGACCAAGGCAATGCATCTTAAACTTTCCAGGAAACTTCATGAATTTGCTATCATACATGAGGACTAGATCACCTACCTGATGAAAACCTGCGATGAAGCGATCTTCCTCCAACCCAACCAAGTGTAGAAGTCTTTCTTATAGTGCTTGTTGATCTTCCATGCCTGTAAACACAACTACTCTCAAGATGGGAACAATGCACTCCACAGGCATTATTGCTTCATGTCCATAGGCCAACCTAAAAGGTGTGTGGCCTGTTAATTTCTTGCATGTGGTCCTATATGCCCATAATATAGATGGAATGCATAGGTCCCAATCATCCCGATTGACGTTGCATACCTTAGTGGGCGCATGCTCCAACACTTTGTTGAAAGTCTCCAGTTCCATTTGCTTGCAGGTGGTGTGGTGTACTTCGCTGGTGGTGAATATGGAACTCTTAGATTAGTGCTTCAATTGTTTGATTCAAAAAGTGAGTTCCCTGATCACTCATCAAGATCTTCGGGCATCCAAACCTTGTAAGGATGTTTTTGAATATGAATTGCGTGATAGTACCTACGCTACAGCCCTTCATTGGCTTTGCTTCTGCCCATCTGGTGAGATAATCAGTGGCAGTAATGATGTATCTTGCACCAGTCCTTTTTCCCGGTGGGCTGATCGGCCCCACAAAGTCAATGGCCCATTTCTCAAAGGCCTGAAGAGTCAACTATGGATTCAATGTCATTTCGTCACTACGTGAGGGTCTTCCCGTCCTCTGATAGACATCGCAGCTCTGACAATGTTCCTTTGCATCTTTGTGAAGAGTAGGCCACCATAGCCCTGCCCATAATATATTTTGAGCAATGGCTCTACCTCCGTAGTGACCTCCTGCTACCCCATAATGTGCATCAACCAATATAAGTGGCTTCTCGTGTTCTAGAACACACCTGCACAGTACTTCATCTGGTCCTAATTTGTATAACTAACCTGCAATTATGGTGAAGTCTGCTGCTCTTACTACCAGCTGCTTCTTTTGCTGTATAGTAAACTGTCATGTCCCAAATTTGGCATTGGGTCACAATGGCCTAAGAAAATTGTCCCTATTCATTAGAGTTTGCCAAATTGATGGTAAAGGTCAAATAATTTCCAAGGAGGAAAATTACTAGTTTCCTAGGTTTGGGGTGGAAGCTTTGGGATTTGGAATAATGGGGATAATAAATGATATTGGAACATTAGGATGGCATAAATATTTAATAAAGGAGATAAATAAATATATACAAGTGAAAATCAAAGTGGAATTTGATCATGAAGACACACTCGTAACATCCTGGGATGCTTCAGCCAGGTTTTGTGGTGAGATCACATGTAATGTGCTCCTGGGAGATCCGAAAGGTAGAGCTGTGTGCTCATAACAGCTTGGGATGCTTCTACCAGGTTTTGTGATGGGTCACATGTAATGTGCTCCTGGGAGATCCGACAGGTATAGCTGTGTGCTCGTAATAGCCTAGGATGCTGCAGCCAGGTTTTGTGACGCACATAATAAGTCCTGAGGATTCCACAATATGGCCAGTGATGATGAATACTTGCAGGTGGTGGGCCTACATCCAGTATGAAAAAGGACTGGCTCTGTAGAACTTCCTATGATGAGTAGATTCAGAGATTGATTGAGATAGCAACAGTAGTGACGATGACGATGACTCGATGACGATTATCCAGTGACGATGATCCAGAGAAGAAGACTTGTGCTAGAAGACCTGTGTCGAGAAATACCTTCCTAGTTAAGAGGAAGTGGTTATGTATATGTAACTTCGGAATGTATTTCACATATATGTATATTGTATTCCTATAGAGATTTTATTATTTCTCTATACGAAAGTGTTTGTATTCCTATAGAGATGTTATTATTCCTCTATATGGAAGTGTCATTTATATTGTAAGTGTCGTAACTTATACTTGATGGGTTATTAGACCACCTTGTTGGGGTCGGCCCTGTATAAGTCATGTGGGTTGAAGGGTTATTAGACCACCCTATTGGGGGTCAGCCATGTGGGTCAAAGGGTTATTAGACCACCCTATTGGGTGTTGGCCCAGTCAGCATTACGTGAAGTGGTTAAGTTGAGGCCGACCTAGTTGAGTAAAGGTCAAGTCAAGTTAGTGTATAAATAGAGAGTGTGTCTCTCTCATTTTACACATTCTATTCTCTCACTCACACTTTGGAGAGTGGCGCACTTGTGGAGGAGGAGTCTCTGCTTCTAGGAGAAGACTATCTCTTTTATTCTGGTTGTATCATTGCTCTATCTATCTCTGAGGAAGTTATTGGGGTTTTTCACCTTTATGGTTTTCCCCAAGTAAAGTCTATGTCTCTTGTGTGCTTGCATTATTGTGTCCATGATTGATATGCTATAGATTTGTTGTACATGTTGTTCTCTCAGTTAAGATCCTAGATCAGATTGAAGTAAATTCTGAAAATTTAACACCAATGGCTGCAAGGAGAGTTTTGTGCTGATTGGGACAATTCTGCAAAACTTCTAGCGTAGACATGGCACAAGGAGCTTGTGCCAAGTCCTCTATGATATTGTAATTCTGTGCCACTCGATAATTAGGATTGAAAACATCTTTTTGAATCATACTCTTGGGAAGATGCAATATTGAATCTAAAGAGGGTCTCTCTATGGTGAGAGAGGTTGATGGTACAGTGACATCAGGTAAAGAGTCGGAAGCTTTTTCAACATTACTTCCAGTGGATTCCTTCGGAGGGACCGATTCGTAAGATCGCGAGCGAGTAGTCAAATTGACCGCCTCATTACGCAACATGATAACATGCGCGGTATTGGATGGTTCCCCCTGGGATGGGGGGGTTTGAGCAATCATCTACTGGTTTTGAGCAGGAAACATATCGTTGAGGACTGTGGGAGTCGGTTTATCCCTAAAAAACTTTTGCACTTCGTCTCTATGGGGACACTCTTTGGAGAAATGGTCTTCTCCACACAGTAGACAAGGATACTTCAGTTTCCTTTTCTGCTTAGTATCGTCCGGAGTGCTCTTGGGTTCCTACTGGGAAGAAGACTTTTTGGGTTTCCCCTTGTTCTTCTTTTTTCCATTAAACTTATGAGATGAAGTTGATTGAGCAGGATTCACCTCTTCAGTTACAGCAGGAGTAGTGTACTTAGCGGTACTGTGACCAGCCGGAGTTGGGTTGGATGATCCAGCAGTGCTAACAGCAGGCTGGGTGTTAAGGGAACCTATTATGCCGTAAGCTTGGGGTGCCTTATGCGGTTTCGTGGGATTGTTAACGTCCCAGGGTGCATCAGGAAAAATATTTAACAGAGTGCCGGACTGAGTGTAGACCAGGTCTAACAGATGAGCATTCATGATGGCTTGTTCTTCGGTGACAGCACCTCGCATGGAAACATCTTTTGCTATGGTGGGAAGGAGCAATTTAGTAAACCACTCTGCTAGGAGCTGATCTGGAATGGGAGCTTTAATGAGACGTTGTATCCTTCGCCACTCGTGGATATGATCCGAAATGTGAGTGGCGTTATTCTGACGGAGCAAGGTTAAAAGCTCAATACCAGTCTCATACCCTATAGACAGCTGGAAATGCATCAAAAAGTTCATAGCAAGAGAGCCAAAATCAGGAAAAGAGTGCAATGGCAACTCAATGTACCACTTGGCAGCCGAACCGGTGAGAGTCCTTTGGAACAATATAAGATGAATTGAATCATCCATTAGGGAATTAGATGAACACCATGAGTGGTATGTCATCATGTGGTTCTTGGGGTCTTCACCCGGCTTGCCATCAAACTTGGGGATATCAGATGGAAGTTTCACCGAAATGGGTGGCCAGTTAGATCCGTGGTAAATAGGATCGTTGTTTAAACGAGAGAGGTCAGGTAGGTCCAAAGTAGCCAAAAAGGGCAGCTGTGGATTAGGCTTTGCGTATTGATAATATGGATATGGCGTGTAAGGATTAAACTGACTGTAAGATGTACCAGGATAAAACTGACCATAGGGGGGGGTGCCGCCCGGACCGTAAGGAGGTCCGACACCATAAGGTGGTCCATTCCAATAAGATGGGGGTCCACCTCCACCTCCGGGAGGGGGTGGAGGTCTGCCGCCACTACCGGGAGGAGGTGGGGGTCCATAACTGTAATAAGGTGTCCCACCACTGCCTCCGCCTGGAGGGGGTGGTGGACTGCTTCCGCTGCCATATGGGTGGGGGCCCCCACCACCTCCGATTCCAGAAGGATGAGGGTTCCCACCACCACCGCCACCACCATAGTAATTAGGTCCTCCACCACCTCCACCTAGAGGGGGTGGTGGACCACCGCCACCACCTGAAGGGAAATGTCCTCCTCCACCATGATAGGGTGGTCCACCGCCACCTCTACCTGGAGGAGGTGGTGGACCATTCCCGCCACTGCCGGAGGGGTGAGGGGTATTGTAAGTAAAATGAGGTGGGCCTCCACCAATGTTAGGTGGGGGTCCATCGCCTCCGGTAGGAGGTGGGGGAGGACTGATCGGGGGTAGTGGTACTTGGCGGATAGTTAGTTGGGGTCCGTGTTGCAACACAGGTTGTTTCCCCCATAGAGTGTATGGATTCCCAGGATAAGGTATCCCGTATGGCGTGTTTCTGGGATTAGGTTCACTCGGCACAGGGTTAATGGAACCTGAATATGCTTGACTCCATGAGGGTTGAGTTACATTTGATGGCCCTCCAACATGAGATAATCCCGTGGTGGACGGTCTAGCGGGTTGGGAAGGTCCAACGGAAGGTTCGTTGGGGACTCCACCTCCTACGTTATGGTTAGGAAATGTGGGTTTCCCCCCAGCCACAACAGTTTGACCACTATTCAAAGGTTGAACCAACATGGGTTGTTGACTAGATACCGTGGTAATAACATTACCAATAAGATAATCCGTAGGAATGGAATACCCTCCCCTCGAATTTTGAGGTGGGGGAGGAACTGGTAAAGTAACTGTGGTAGTGATAGGTGTGTTGGACCCTTGTCCTTCTACCAGTCAGTTCACTTGAGGTGCAGGACTGGATTCCTGCGAGGGTTGACTAGTCTCATTAATGGTCACATGGTGGGGTGCTTCAGGTGATCCAAGAGATATCGAATGAACAGGGGTGTTTCCGTTGTCAAGTCTTATTTGGAAATGACGATTATGGAACTCTTCAGAGTGTCGCTCGAGACTTTGTCTTCGAAGATCATCACCTTGTTGTTGCAGCAACATACCCCCTCAAATTTTTGTACATATTGGGGCCCCTCCTTTTACTTTTTCTAGAAAGACTGCCTAAAGAAGTTAATTCTCCTTCTAACTTAGTTTTTGTTTTCAACTGAGGAATCTGCTTTAAAAAATTGAAGTTTCTTCTTCTACGAAATTCAAAAACTCTCCCAAAACCACGGAAAGACTTAGTGTTTTATTTGGAAGAACTTAATTTTCTCTTCCAAAATTGCGGAAAGAAATTCAAGTTTCTCTCTTGAAACTGCGGAAGCTATTCACGAAACTCTCCCGAAATTGCAGAAGGATTTGGCGAACTCTTTCGAAACTGCGGAAGCAATTCACGAAACTCTCTCGAAACTGCGGAAGCAATTCACGAAACTCTCTCGAAACTGCGGAAGCAATTCACAAAACTCTCTCGAAACTGTGGAAGCAATTCACGAAACTCTATCGAGACTGCGGAAGCATTCACGAAACTCTCCCAAAACTGCAGAAGCATTCATGATTCTCTCTCGAAACTGTGGAAGCTATTCACGAATCTCTCCTGAAACTGCAGAAAGACTCAGTGTTTTTTGAAAGAACTTAAGTTTCTCTTCCAAAACTGCTTAAGAAGATCAAGTTTCTCTCCCAAAACTGTGGAAGCAATTGGCGAAGCTCTCCCGAAACTGCAGAAGCAATTGGCGAAACTATCCCGAAACTGCGGAAGCACTCGGCGAACTCTCTCGAAACTGCAGAAGCTTTCGTCGAATGTTGTTGTAGTAATTTGTCGGTAAGCTTGAACAAATTTATTTAGTAAGTTGTAGAAGGATATCTTGAATCTTTCTGAAACTTTGGGACGACTCGGCAAAACCGTTCGCAATAAGCTTTTGAGAAGACTGTATTTCGAAAAGATACGCCAAATACTCCCAAAACGCCAAAGCAATTCGCCATATTGTTCTGTAATTGCGGACGAAACTCGTAAGTCCGCCCCGCAACCGACGGTCACGCTTAAATGCCGAGACGGCTTGAAATGACCGCACCGTACAAGGCATTAAAACCTCGTTTTAATGACACAACCTACCTGTTTAAATTCCGCATGTGTCTAACCTTTTATAAGGATGGTGGGGGTTTCGTTGATCACATTGTTAGTTTATCGTTCAAAGAACGCCGTTGGGAAGACCACGCCGGCTCGCTCCAGCTCAGCGCATCCATGACCGCGTCCACCTCACTCAACCACTGTCTCGTCTCCAGGTAGGCTTTTTAACCGCCATCTTTGTTTTTATCTCCACGTCGAGTTACTTTTTGGGTTTTCCCGTTCACAACGTGGATGATAGACATTGGTAGCATAGGTCGTTTTTTTGTTTATTACGGCCGCCGTGGCCCCTTAGTTTTTTTATTCCTACCAACTAAAATCCATAGCCATGACCATCAAAGTTTTTCACCGGCTGCATTCCGATCGTTTTCCTACCCTGATTCAAACTTTATACTGGCCACACACCATTTCGCAAGTATTATTAATAACAGTAGTGGTCGGTTGAGATACTCAATCACTCACCTTTTTAGGCTCAGTTAATGAATGTGGAAAACAGTCCCTTGTTTCATCGTTTATTCATAGGATTTTTTCACTCTAGGATGACCCACCATTGACCATTAGAAGTGCTACAATGAAGGGTACCCTCTCTCCAAGGGCTAGGAGGGAAGTAGGTTTTTTCCACGTCATATTCTCACCTTTTCGGAAGCATTCCAAAAGCTCCTGACTAGACATTGTCTCCCTAGAATAATCAAGTCTCAGGACCATTTTTCATTTTCTGAAGTGATCTATTTTGCTTCCCCAACATGCAGCTTCATAATTTATCTATATTTCTCATTAGCATGTTGAATTTGTCCTTCTCTATGTTACACTCTCATAACATGTTGCAAATTTTTATAATGATTCACATTTGGTTGCTAGCAGGGATAAGCCACGATGCCAAAAGGTGGTAGAAAGAAAACTAAAGTGATGGAACCAGAGCCAGTGCAACTAAGGACTGAAAATATGTTCCAAGACACTAAATGTACCATCGACATTCCTCCCGAGGTCCGTTGGGGATATGTTTACAGGATGACCAGGGACCAGGATATCCCAGATGTATTATTGGAAGAAGAAAAAATCTACCTCAACATTAGAACCTCCGGCATAGCTAGGGATTCTACCCGCCCTGAATTGTTCCCATGCTATGAAGTGATCGGGTGGATACTGGAACATGCCAACCCAGAGACAAGAGTGTTGCATGACAGCAAGGGAGAGCCTTTCACTTCATTCCATCCAGCGTATATTGCTGCAACCTACAAATTCTCGCATCCCTAGCAAGCTCTAAGTGATGAATGGTTGGGTAAGATGAATAATATTGAGATGGCCAAAAAATTATTGGTCACAGGAAAACACCTGAGGAAGAGAGGTAATGATGAATATGATGTTCAGAACCTAAGACCTCCTTTTAGGTTAATCGCCCTGATGCTATGCATAATTTTCGGCATGCCCGATGGCACTGTATATAGGATACAGTGGGCACCCATCATCCACTTCGTAGCATTCAAAGGAACCGTGTTTGACTGGGCTACTATCCTTTCGGAAAGTTTGGAATCCACAGTGGCTGCTGCAAGAGAAGGTATGGCCTTAAAAAAGTCTTACATGTCTTCCTATCTCATTGACTGTGTTTTGGCCAAACTATCTTTCCCCAGACTAGGTTGCACATGGGATAAAGCCAACACTCCGGTCTACACTGCTTATAAAATAATGTGGGCTCAAAATTACAAAGCAAGCTATAAGCTCATCTGCGAGGAGTTCATCATGCCTCTATATGAGTAGATTTTCAACGAAGAGCACAATTGTCTATCAGAAAATGCCATGGAGGTCCTGGAAAACTATGGCGATTTTTATTTCTCAGAGCAGGGCACCTACATCAGGATGTTTGGAGGTACCAAAGCACCATACATTTTGCTGAAATATGCTACTGATTATGTAGTCCTCAAGGAAGCAGTTAGGAAAATTTTCCTTGATGGAATAGGAGGGGTGCTTAACAAACAACATAAGGCTTCTTTCCCTCCTTTTCCCTTTTGCATAGGAGCCTACAAATTCTCAGGGGTTGCATCAGCTGAGGAATTCGTTCAAGTGCTGAAAGCTTTCTACTTCGGAGAAATGATCTTCCATAGAAATGATAGGCGGAGCAAGGATGCCGAGCATTGCAAAAAAAATTATGCTCATTTTGAATATGCTCATTACTATGATGCCGAGGAAGAAGTGTTCAGAGGCATCAGCAACAGGACTGAGTTGCATATTTGTCGTCAAGGCAGTGGAGCAAGCTCTAGCTCTACCCCAGCCCGAAAAGCCAGTCTGCAGAAAGAGAGAGAAGCAGTTGATGCCCTAGCCGGCGAAGAACAAAGATTAGCTGAGGAAGTAAGGCTGCAAAAAGAAGCCGAAGATGCAAGGTTGCAGAGAGAAGCTGAGGAAGCAAGGATGCAGCAAGAAGCAGAAGATGCAAGGTTGCAGAAAGAAGCTAAAGATGTAGAGCAGAGGGAAGAAAGTGAAAATCAGTAGCAAGCTGAAGAGGAAGAAAGAAGGCGTAAAGCTGAAAAGGAACAAAAGGCGGAAGAAGAACTTAAGACCGATGAAGATGCCCAGGCAGGTGGCTCCGACACCCAAGATATGGAAACAGACATATCTCAATCCAGTGTTCCCGGCACTCAAAATGTGGAGGCAGACACAGCTCAAGCAGGTGTCCCCGGCACCCAAAATGTGGGAATAGACGCGTCTCAAGTAGTACAGACCCCACCCATAGAAGCATAAATACATGTAATAGATCTACCAATCGTCCCTTACACTCCATCAGAAGATCATATTGTGTCCCGATGGGATGAATTTGTGTATGATAAGAAGAAGAAGGCAGTAGTCTTGAAATCGGAAGAGAGGATAAAGAGACTCTTCCAAGAAGATATTGTTACCCGGCAGGAGACCACGGTGATGCAAAATACAAATAAGGCTCCCATAGCCATGGCATCCGTTGTTGTGTCAGCAGCAAAAGCAACACATGACAATGTGGTCAATATGGTTAGAGAATTTGAGTCAACAAAGAGGAGAGCTCGCATGTTGCAACATACTGTGGCTAATGAGCAGGCTTACAGGGATCTTGTAGTGAATAAATATAATCACTTGTTTGTTGAGCATAAGGAATTATCAGATAAGTATCGCCATTTAGAAGAAGAAAAGGAGCACCTGGCAGTCCAGATGATGGTTTTAGAAGCAGAAAAGAACGATTCTGAAGCTAGAGTTTCTCATCTGCAAGTAGATAAGCAAGCAATGGTTGAGCAATTAGAGCAGGTAGAGAGTAGAGCAATAGATATTTCTCCCTTTCATGAGCTGTTCTATGACATTCTGAGAGAAATACACGCCACACAGGAGTTGATTACTGAGGAAGTGTGCAGGCTCAAAGCCATGAAGGTTAGGTTGAATGAAGTCAATGCAGAGGCCAATAGGCTTAAGGGAAAATATACTCGGGTTAAAGCAAACATCCTGAGCCAGATGGAATGGAGAGAAGGGAAGGTTGATTTCCCCAAGCATCTCCCATTCAAGTCTGTAGATGATTTTAAAGAAGATATAGCCCTTATGGAATTCTGCAGGAGTTGTGGCCTTAAGCTAATGGCTAAGATCCAAGGAACAATGGATAAAAGTAACAGCCTTTATCAAAAAATCCATGAAGTGCATGATAAGTGCAAGATGAGTTTTCCTCAGTCCCTCGATGAGTTCCCAAGCAAAGAGAAGCGTTTATCAGACTTGAAGGAAGAGCTAGGAATTCAAATAGAATATGTAAAGAAGATTGATGCCCTAGCCACTAATGATCTCCATCACTACATTGGGCTGTCATCAATATACAATCATTTGCTTAAAGAAGTCCACCAAGTAGCAGTTGCAGAAATTCAGGGTGTTGAAGTAGAACTTGGTAAAGATGTAACTTCCCAGAAGATCTTGCTCCCTTCCTCAGCAAATGTGGTTATCAGAAACAATGGTATCTGGTTCAGTTACATAGCAGAGGAGGAAAAGAAAGCAGTAGCAGCCATTCCAAGTGCTTCTCTCCCAGCAGTAGCAACCAGTCCGAGCCCTTCTCTCCCAGTAGGAGCGCCTTCCCAAGGGTGAACACGCTGATCCTAAGGCGTTGTTCCTTTTTTTTATTTGTTTTGGTCTCCCTATGTTTAAAGTGTGGAACCACTGGACAACTGTCCTTTTCTATTTTGAGAAATTTTCTGTTTTAAGAAAAGGGCCACGATTTGTTTATTATTGAGGAAAAGTCTGGAGAGGACATGTGTAAAGAGCTAGGTGGTATCCCAAGAGGCATTTTGTAAAGATATAAATAGAAGTTTAGGGAATAGTGTAAAGGACTTTTGGCAGGGAAAATAATTTTCTTAACTTATACGAGATATCTTGCACTTACTTCAAGAAAATGACATTTGCCTAATAAGAGCCTTGAGAGGACGTCTTTTGCATGTAAATGGATGCTGGGTCTATACTGGATTATTCTTGTGACTTTCATATTCTACAATGAGATCTGTCTTTACTGTCTTGAATTATTTCTCTGTATTGATTGATCTTACTATTTCTTGTGCAAATGAATTTTCTCCTACGTGAGTAATGGAATGCGTTATATGTGAATGGGAAGCTATCTTCTAATATCTTTGATTTCTTGCTGTAGATATATCTTTATGATTTAATGGCTGTCTGTTGATCTTTAGATAACTCTTCCAGCACATTACTCATACTTATAATTTGCTCCTTGCAGGGATAGTTTAGGTATATTTCAGTTTTAGATACAGATTTGTTTCGAGTTCTGCATTTATATTAAGTTAGCTTAGGCACTTGCATATCATTTCAAACTATAAAATAAAAAAAGAACAGTGGATCGTGCCATAACCGGTATAATTGAAGCAAATATCCAAACCTAGCGGTTGCTGGAACTGCTAACCGGATGGATTCCTCACACCAAACGGTGGACAATCTAATTGGGATAGTCTACCGGGGAGAATCCCTTTCTGCTTGATGTTGCGATCTTCGGGGCATCAACACACCTTTAACACGTAACTATTCCAAATGTTCATGAATGGAGCCGAAAGTCTCGGCAAGGTTAGGCCTATAGTAAGGCCTAGTGAACTCTGGAGTAGTCCAGTTAGGTGGGGATGATATGGAAAAATGAGCCACTGGGTGGTCTGTAGAGGATGTCCAGTAAGCTGCTGAAGGACCAACAGCTGTAGCAGGGTCATCCTGGGGTCGATTTATCCATTCCAACAATCCAGGTTCTCCCAGGATGATGGGAGGAAGGTCATGAGAAGTGGGGGTGTGTTCTTCTTCATCTCGTGTGGGATGAGGGTAGGTGAATCTGGAGGAGTTTGTGGAAACAAAAGCCCTCCAACATTCAAAGTGGGGTTCCCTACTTCAATAGCTACAACCGCGTTACGCTGATCCATTCTTACCCTCAAAATAACCTCCGGATTAAGGGGAAATTCGGGTGGCAAGTTCAAGATCCTACGGGACCTTCTCCAGGGAAAATCCACTAGAGTATCAGGAAAATTAGCCAGAAAGGCCGAAACAACGTTTCTCCTAAAGGTATTCTAAAAGAAAAGCAGTCCAAAAAACCTACTCAAACTAAGGCAACAAGCAAACTTGTGTGACATAGTGGATTCAAAAGTATGGAACCTCACGAGATTATTAAGGCATCGCAAACCGCGATATACTGCAGGGTCCAACAATATGATGCGACAAGGAGGATTGGGACCGTATCCTTGCCTGCATAGCCGATTACCTAGACAGTATGTGCGTGCTAATCTCCTCGAGTGTTGTTCTTGGTGTATTGCTTTGCCAAGATGGCCAAATGGTTAGCTCGGTTGGTTTTAGGAATCCTAATGGTGTATCCTGATATACGCAAGGTACGTGGGAGCTCAAATCCGTAGTGGTGCTGTCTAATGCACAGCCGTTGGAACGATACCTTCCGATATACGTGTTGAGTATGTGATAAACCATTCGATATATGCCAAGTACGAATTATGGTACTTGGTGGGTACGTGAAGGTGCTCGATATACCGATGTACGTGGAAGACTACAATACCCCCAGACTGCAGTGCTAGCAACTAATGACTGCTGCCATGCTTAACGATGCCGGAACACGTCTCTAACTTACACACAAGTTGCTAAAAATTTTACCTAGTTCTACCATTAATTTTATCTTGCACGGTTAGGTGAATGCATGAGGTGAGTACATAATCAAAAACAGAATGCAAGCCCTAGCTACATGCACGAAATATTCTTTTCTTTCGATGAATTCTACCTATGGTAAGAAGAAAGCTTTTTCTTTCCAATGGTATTGCCAAACAAACTCAATGCAACACAATCTCAATTCAAACAAATTCAACAATGAAGGTACTCTTTTCTTTTTTCAACGAAACACACAAACGTACACAACACTATTATCCAAATCAAAGCATTTTTTCTTTTCTTTCACTTTTCAAAGTAAAATGACACTAAATGATGAAAAGAGAGGATTCTGAAATGCAATATGCAAGCTTTTCAATTTCGATTTCAATGATCTAAGAGCAACAAAAATAAAAAATGCATCTATCATTCCAAAGCATGGAAACAATTTTACAAAAATCGAAGCGTTCTTTGAGCCTTTCAAGAAAATGATTGATTCATAATTCGAGAAAAACACAAGAGATCGTACATTCATTCAACTTTTCCAAAACATCAATGAGGCTTTTCCAATGCAAACAATCTTTCTTCAATAATTTTTTGAGAAACAATGGGAAAGAAGAACTTATTAATTTTCCAATGGATGTATCAAAGCAATAAACTTAATAACAACTTTGCTTTCAGATCCAAATGACTGAAAATAAAACACTACTCGCAGCATTCATACACTCAAAAAACTCAAGAAAAGACAAGCACTCAATCAAGCGGAAATGACACACTTAACTCAAAATCAAGCAGCAGCAAGCAAAGCTCAAAACAAATGTAAATGAGGTCTGGAAGGTGATCCAATGCAATGATCAGATCAGGGATGGAAGGAAGGGAATGCAGGAATGAACGGATGAAGGTGGAGGAGACCAAAGTATCCACCACTACCAGTTTCAAGCTTGTCCAAGACAGAACCCAAAGTCAATCCAAATGGAACCAAATGTTAGGAACTCATGTCTTTACTTTGTTAGTATATTGTTGTTGGACGCATATGCTTTGTAAGTCGTCCCGTAGTATTTGTTGATCCATAGTTTGTGTTATTGTTGTTGGCGCATATGCTTTGTAAGTCGCCCATAGTTTTGTTGATCCATAGTTTGTATTGGCCCATGGTTTTGACCCGTAATAATTGTTGATATATATTTTGTATTGGCCCATGGTTTGTATTGACACATGGTATTGACCCATGGTATTGGCACCTAGAGTTAGTATATAAGTGTGTGTTGAGGCCTATGAAGGCACCGTGAAGTTAATTGTATTGAGCTTGCTCAAAGGAGGTTGCCCCCTCGAAGTGGCCTGTGATCAATATAAAAGTGATTATGAGTTCTGTTATTTCTGATATCTCATGTATTTGCATTAATTAATTATTGCAGGTTCATCACACCAAACCCTCAACACACAAATTATCAAAGGGGTCTCTAGTTGGATCTTGCAGCACAGAGGGAATCCAAACATCAGACCAAGACTCAGACTTTCAAATGAGAGGATGGATTCCTGTATGTCAACTTATGACAGATCGGTGCACTCTGTCTTTGCAGACAGTGCGACGTCGCAGGTTTCCTACACGGGAGGTGCGATGGTGTCGCAGTTCACCAATGCATAGGCTGCAACTAGTAAGCAACAGAAAAACGACAAAGACTCAGAAAAACACAGTGTCACTCTGTTTCCACTGCCCAGGTGTGACAGGCGAGTTCTAGATTAAAAAATGAATCATATCTCTCAATAATGAACAACAAACTGACTTGGAACTGAGTTGTATAGACTTAGAGGAAGAAGATCAAAACCTTCAACATGAAGATCTGAAAGGGAATGGAAAAAATGATAAACGGACTTGGGTGAAGTAATCTACTGAAAATGACTTTCAGATGAATGACTACTAAACAAAACAAGTAGTACTCCCCAGTATGGTCTCCAGATTTGTTACTGGACAATCCACTCGACCGGAAGTGAGCAGGATCTCCCTAGCTTAATGCGAGTCTAGAACAAATAGAACAGACTACAAACATGTTTCCTAGATCTACTTAAGGATCAAGTACTAGATGTCTTACCTCTTTGATTTGTTATCCTTTCTCCCAAATGTTGATCCACATCCCACGGTTGTCAGATCCAAGCTGCAAGACCTGTCAAGACACAGAAAAGAGAAACGAGTAAAGAGCATCTATACAATAAGAGATCTATGTAAACAATTAAGTAGGTAAACAACACAACATCATTACACATAAGAACGATATTGGTGGAAAGCATTTGTATTACTGCAAATAGAGGAGTACATGATAGAGATATAGGACTACAACCAAAGACTTAACGTAGTAGCCCTTCTCCGACTGTATCAATTTCCATATCCTTCCAAGGAAGCATGAGTTCTTCAAGAGGTGAAAGGAGTGTCTTGGGAGAGATTTCACCAGCATGTAGATACTATAGCCTTCCTCTAAGGTAGATTTCACCAGCATATGGATACCTTAGTCTTCTTCTAAGGTAGATTTCACCAGCGTATGGATACCTTAGTCTTCTTCTAAGGTATATTTCACCAGCATATGGATACCTTAGTCTTCTTCCCTTTAGTATGGGAATGAGCCTCCCTTATATAGGACTAAATGGATAGGGTGTGGATAGGATAGGTTGAGGAAGGGTAGGAGAGAGATAGGGGATCTTCCCAAAGAGTTAGGGGTTGAGTACCAGCTCTCCTAGAGGTTAGGGATAAGCTCCAAAATGAGCAAGTTTCGAGAAGGATCTTGAATAAGCTATTTTTTCCCAATAACATACCTCGTCGCACCATGTAGTGGTGCAACATGCGTCGCATGTTGCTAGTGTGCAACCTACGACGACCCTTCAGAACCTAGCACAAATGGGTACAAACCCTCCCAGTATGATTATTAGTCCAAGGGCCTTCAGGGGTGTATACACTGAATTTGGTGATGAGTAGAGTTTGGGTGTAACAAAGAAAAAAATGAAAAAAAAGGAAGAAAAATGATGAAAAAAGATTAAAAAAAAAGAAAAAATAGAGAAAGAAGAAGAAGAAGAAAGAGACATAACTGGAAAAACAATCTAGCATGATCCATTTAGGTAAGCATAGGTAAAATTGTAGGGCATCATACATCCCCATGAAGAAGCAGCATGCACATTGCAAATAAAAAAAAATCAAGCGAGCCAGTCATCAGAATACAAGCGAGCCAACAATCTAATCAAGTGAGCCCGAAAATTATCAACCATGACAACAACCAAGCGAGCTAGCCATGTATTCAAGGAAGACAACAAAGGTATCAACTACTACAGAATTTATTCCCAGCAAACAAGCTATTCAATCACATCTGCAATATCTTTATGTGAGGCTTCCATCTATTCAAGAGAGCTAGCCTAGATTACAACAATACAAGAAAGAATCAGAAACCCAATTCAAAAGCATCATCGCAAAATCAAATCAGAAAATAGCACGAAGTTCAAAAGCAGGTAATACAACAAATTCAAACGAACCTAAGGAAAAAGCAACAAGCGCACGTAACTACTAACATGCCAAAATTTACTATAGACAATGCCAAATCTACTACAGAATCCAGCGCACATAAAAATCAGGCTAGATCACGAACTCAGGTACGCTAAAGCATAACGAGGTAATCTCTAAGCATATTTGTTTTATTTTTAAGGTTAAATCATTATCCCACAAGACAATTATTTCTGAAGTTGAGAACAACTTTTAAATTAAGTTGGAGGTAAGGTTTAGACTACCTTACGAAATCATGATTAGCTACCTTCGTCATGTCAACAAATGATAAACCCGCATCTAGCCACCATACTTCCAAATAATAAGAGCAAAAGGGGCAATGTACAATGATGAAACGAAGTACAGGGCTCGATTATGGAAAGAAATGGATAAGGTAGAAAGTACAAGGAATGATGATGAGGATAAGTGCGGAAAGGCAGTTAAGTAAGGCAACATAATCTTCCAAAAGAGCCAGTTTTTGCATATATGAAAGCTCTCAGAACTCTCCAGAAGCAAGGAACTGGAATTTAGTGTGGTCAAGTAGCCAACAATCCAGCCCTCGAACCTGTAATCAACCTCGACCATTTGAGGTAAGATATCCACGCTCCAAGTGCTGGTTTATTGTTGTAGTAAAGGATTTCAGGATGAAAAAAGAGTTAAAAAAGAGCAAACCAGAGGAACACAACGCTATTTATCAAAACCCGCAAATCTTAGCAATCATCCGTAGTGCAGGCTGGATGCCTTTCATCTTAGGATTGAAAGGATACAATACAGGGGTGGCTTTGGAATTTGCAAGAAATTTAAAGCACCTCAAGGATGAACAGTACGTCACTCGAGTGAAGGGATTACGTATAAGGTTGGATGATGAAGCAATTTCCAAATTCACTAGTCTAGAAATGGGTTTGCATTGGAGCAGAGACGACCGAGAGGAAAGCCATGAAGCAAAGGAAACATTTTTCAAACGAAGAGAGGTCTATGACGAAGATAAAAATGGATTCAAAAGACTCTCTAGGCCGGCACCATGGGATGAAATGGCTGCAATCGTCCATAAATACATTACATGCACTGGTAGGAAAAGTTATGTCCCTATTTTTCATTTTTGAATTCTGGAGCTACTAAGGCACAGGGGCCATATTCCACCAAACAACAGCATCGGCATTCCATACTATCTTCTCCTGTCTCTGGGAGAAATGAGCAGGAAAGTAATTCAAGGCAAAGAGGATGCGTTATCCCACCATAGGCTGATCAAATTGATCATTTGTGAGGAATTAAAAATGCAGATCCCAGAACGTTCTTGGGAAGAATTCATGTTGGTAATAGTTGAGGATGTTCAAAGAATGAATGGTACACCCATAGTCGGTATACCACTACCTCCTGGATCAAAGGAAAAGATTGCCTCTACATCAGGGACTAAGAGGAAAATCGACCTGGACAGTGTGGTTGATACCCTGATGAAGATAAAGCATTCACGAGACGACTCCCTGTTGTGGCCAGAACAGATCCCATGCTTAGCTAAAGCATGGGAACCCCATTTTTAATCAATTTGAAGGTATATGGGTAAGTTTCTCTTTGTAAATATGATTTTCGGTTTAGATGTATTTAAACATTACTGCCCATGTACCTATACTTCATTTTCACTGCTTGATCTGGGTTTCTTTAAGTATTTGGTTTGCAAAATATTTAAATTTTGACTATTTTGACATTTCTCTTGGCAAACCCGAAACCTGACTTTTGGAGAACCCGAAACTCGAAACTCGAAAGTTTCGGGTGTGGGGAATGGCTGTTTTCATTTTGGGATTTGCGTCATCCCAAAACCCGAAACCCGAAAGTTGCGGGTGCGGAATTTCATTTCTTTTTAAAGTTTTTTTTACATAAACTCGAAACCTGAAACCTGACAGTGTTGCATTTTGGGATTCGGGAATTTATTGTTAACATTGCATTTAATTGCGTTCTGAAACTCGCAACCTGCAACTTTCGGGTTGCGGCTTTCGGAAACTTGGTTTTAATTTGGTCGTATTTTTGAAACCCGAAACCCGCCAATTTTAGTTTTTGGAGTTCGGGAGTGGTAAATAAAAACTTTTATTATGTTTTTGAACCCGATCCCATGGTTTGCATTGGTCAATCTCAGCCGTCCATTTCTCTTAATCCTACGGTCGTGATTTAATTTGGGTAAATTGATAAATATAGGTTTTTATTTACTTTTCTTTATCATTTTTACTCGTCGATTTACTTTGCTGAGCCGATTTTACTGTGGATTTCTCGCCCTCAGTCGATTTCCGATTTTCAGTTATCACAGGTACGATTGTCGTCATTCCATTTTTTTGGTTGGTCTTTTGGCTGTCTGAGATTGTTGTTTTTTATTTTTGTTTTCTTTATTTCGTCAGAAATTACGAATTTTTCCACTATGTCACAAAGTACCCGGTCCAGGGCCATTCTCGGCGGTACCTTAACCAAAGACCCCAACTTTGGTATCTTCTCTGATACCAGTGGAAAGGTCACCAAGACTTATCAAATGGATTGGTCTCGGATTTATGCTATTTTCGACAACGATGACCTCTTGCAGGTAGAATTTGATAGGCCTGCTTATGAGAAGATTAGGGCTTCTCAGATTCATGCTATCGCTGCATGGCCCGCTATATTACCCTATACAGATGCAGTGAAGTGGATAATAGAGAACGCTAGTGTCAAAGACCGGTCTTTCAATGATGCTTTGGGGAATCAATTGACTCATTTCTTCCCTGAGGGTTTTACCCGAGCGTTTGCTCTCAGGCCGCATAAGCAGACCCTATCTCCTGACTTCATCCAATCCTCCAAGTCCCGTTACAGTTTTTCCTAAATGATGAAGTCTTGGATGATAAAACCTAATGATTTTGTGCTTAAGCCTTATAATTTATACACAATTGCCTGGTTCAAGGAACCCTACTCTTTGCTAGCGGCTATGTTGTGTCGACTGTTTGGACTTCGTAATTGTTCGTTGTTCAAAGCTAAATGGGAACCTATAGCGCATCATGTCTTGACTACCGGTAAATCCTTCCCATGGGCTTCCATCTTGTCCTCGGAACTAAAAAACGCTATCGAAGATTATCAAAAGTCTCCAGCTTTCAGAAAACCACATTTCTTTTTATCTGCCTATGTAATTGATGTTTTCTGCTCACAATTTCAATACCCCAACTTGAACTGGAATTGGACTCTAGCAGACCCACCTATGCATATCTATCATTCAATCTTATGGGAGGAAAAATTTATCCCTTTACTATATGATATATGTGATCAGTTCCTGGGCACTGTTTACTTCAATATTTTCAAGCAAGAAGCACCATCATTTTCAGATGATGCCAAAACACTCATCAATACTATCAGTGATTGGTATGTGTGTGAGTATTTCTCATATATCAGAGTCTGGGGCAGTAATACTATTCATCTGTTACCCAGAATTGTCCTTGACAGGTTGGTTTTGCAAGAAGTTTCATTTCAAACTGTGACTGATGGTATGTATAAAAAACTCACAGGACCTAGAAAAAAAGGGTGGCCTAAATTCCCTTTGAACCTTGGGTCATTGGTCATCCCAACCTCCAATTGAGTAGCCACCCTTGGTGACCAGTTGGTTGATTTCAAATTGGGATGTGCTACTAAAAGAAAGCACAACCCCAAGAAGTTATTGGATGCACATCTAAATCAAACCCATGTAAAAATATACTATGTTCATGAGAACATCCTAGATGACTCTATCTATCATGGAGTCAATTCATTTTCTGAAGTTCTTGTCAGAGCAAAATACCTAGAAGAGCATCATAACATTCTGCACTATTAGAAGGAATTAAAGCTCAGGGTGTTGATTTATAGGAAATTGGAGCTGGACTTGCTGGACAAAGTGAGAAGAGAAAGGGAAGAAAAAGAAGCTCGAGAAGCTAATCCTCTTCAAATGGTGGTTCGTTCAGAACAAGGCAAAGGCAAAAACCCCATTGAAGATTCTCCTCCTAAGAAAACATCAGAGCATGCCAAATCCTTGTTATATACCTCTCAGCAATTTCGGAAAGATCTGGCACAATTAACATCAGTATTGAAGGCTCACCCTGCAGAGCCCCAGAAGGTTACTATGGATTCTCAAATAATGGAACCTTCAAACCCCCTTGAAATTATTAGTGCAGCTGTGCAAGAAAATGATGATCTGGTGGTTACACATACCAGCTCAGCAAAAAGGCAAAGGATCCATGCTGATCCATTCCCCAACATTCAGATTATTGACTGTGATGTTGCTGAAGAACCTGAACCCCCAGTTTCAGTAACTGAGGAGACTACAAAACAATCCAAGTTGGTCACAGACTTGTTAAATGTTATTGAAATGGAATGCTCTGTTCAGGACCAGTCATTCAAAGACGCCTCTATTTAGGATTTTATGGCTTCAACATCTCAATTAAACTCAGTTCAACAATTTTCTGCTTCGCTTTCAGAGCATTTACCTCCCTTTTCATTGTCTCAACTATTCAATAGTATAACTTCTTCTTCTACCTCACTTTCATGTAGTCAAGAGTCTTTCTCTATCCCTAAGTCCATGATGCCAGAAGCTCAAAACACCATCATTCCTACACAGTCACCTAAACCTATTCTACTAATACCTTCCATCGATCAATTCACCTCCATTCCTTTTCCCATTTCATCTTCTATCACAATTCAGGATAAGCTTCCTGCAATCTCTCAGTCTACACCACTAGCTATCTCTATTTCACCTAGCATTCAGGAGCCACCTATAGTTCCCTCTCCATCATTAGCTCCTGATGCTGAAGGGAAGACTCCTCCATCTGAAGCTTCCACTTCGGTCCCCTCAATTACACAGGTCTAGTCATTTGTCCAAGATGTTTCTGTCCCTGTGGTCCTTCCTCAAGTCACCATGTCCATCCCTCACCCTAGTGGTATTATGACACCTTCAATAATTTCCACTGCTAATGTCATTCCCATCACTACCTGGTTGGCTGATTAATATGTAGATGAGGATGTGGTTCCTATTGGAAACTATTTCTATGACAAGGAAGAGAAGACAGTATTCAAAAGGACAAAGAAGAGAAGTAAAGATGAGCAAGCGTTGGAATCATCTGCTCCCATTCAATTCTTATGGACTCAACAAATTGGTGACCATCAGGCTGGGGCTATTGAAGCATCAATAGTTTTGGGGGCTTTTGCTGGTGCCAACATAGATTCAGTCCAATTGCTAAATAGAGAGGTTGATCTTAAAAAGAAAAGAATCAAGGAACTTGAAGGTGAGTTGGCCAGGATGAAAGATGAACATAGCCTCCTTGTGGCTAATATCGGGCAGGAATGGATGGAACGCTTGCATGCATCAGAACAAGAGAATATCTCCCTTCAGAATCAACTTAATGTTGAAAAGGCTCAAAACTCCATCCATGCAGAAAAGATAGCAACCCTAGAGATACAAGTTGGAACTGTAAATGCAAATGCAGCTTTAGCTAGTTTTTCTAACTTTACACCATAGGAGTTCAAAGACTTGGCTTTGGAGGTTAATCATAATCATTACAAATTGCTTGAAAAGTTGTACATTGCACAGGATGAAATTAGGGAGATGTTTATTATCTTTGATAAACTGTCTTCTGAGCTTGAGGTACAGGAAATCAAGAGAATTCAGGCTTCCAAAGCTCAAGATGAGGTTAGTGAATGGAAAAGGTACATTAAAAACATCCCTGCAGACTTCCCAATTCTCAGCAGTCTTCAGATGAAGAAGAACAAAGCTTCCCTGAATACTTGGCTTGATTTCAATGACTCTGCTGAACAGATCATCAGAAAATCCAAAGACCTTTGCACTCGACATCATGGAAGCTTTACAACTCCCATACATGGACCCTATTTTGCAGGCCCTTCCACCTAAATGTAAGCTCGAAGAAGTGGAGCGTGATTGTGAAGAAATCGTGCAGAATATCCGGGCTATTCAAGCAGTCAACATTGGTCACATGGATGAATTGATCAGGAAACCGCTCTCCTTCGAGGGAAAGATCCATTCTTACCTTCACACTTGGTATAAGCTTGCCAAGCATCACTGTGATGAACCTGCAATAATTAATTAATGCAAATACATGAGATATCAGAAATAATAGAACTTAGAATCACTTTTATATTGATCACGGGCCACTTCGAGGGGGCAACCTCCTTTGAGCAAGCTCAATACAATTAACTTCACGGTGCCTTCAATGACCTCAACACACACTTATATACTAATTCTATGCCCAATACTATGAGTCAAAACCATGGGACATATAATACTATGGGACGACTTACAAAGCATATGCGTCCAATACTGGGTCAATACCATGGGCTAATATAAACTATGGATCAACAAATACTACGGGACGACTTACAAAGCATATGCGTCCAACAACAATATACTAACAAAGTAAAGAGAAGGTTGACATGGGTTCCTAACATCCCCTCACCCTTAGAACAGCTTTGTCCTCAAAGCTTTGGTTGGGGAAATTGATGCAGAATCTGAATGAGTGGTTCCCCGATAGCATCCTTGGGTTGCATTTCGGGCCACTGACGCCTTTGGAGTTTCAAGGAGGATTGCTTGGAAGGCTATAGACGAAGAAGAACCATATCAGCTGCGTGAAAAGTGCACTCAGAATGGTGCTGATCAACTTGTTTTTGTAGTCGAATTCTGGCCATGTGAAGATTGTCCTGCAGAATGAGAAGAATCTGATCGCGGTTTCGAAGAACCGAGTCAATTTCCTGAACTGGGGAGATGCTAAGGGTGTATGGAAGAAGAACTGGCAGTTTCTGTCCATAGACTACTTCATATGGTGTCCTTGTATATGTGGTATTGTACCACCAGAGTGCTTCTAAGAAATCCATAGAAATAGTTAGCCAAATCTGTGTAGGGATGGGAAATGGTTTGAGCAGTCCCAAAAGGAGTGTCGTTTCACCCTTGTTGACCTGGAAAGTATCATAGTTAGCCACCATCTGTTGAATTGTCATTTTCAGTCCCTGCCAAAAGAAGCTACATTGTTCCTGGTCATACATTTTGAAGAACCCAGAGTGCCCTGCTGATGAAGAAGAAGCATGGAGTTCATAGAAGAGATAGCCCTATTGAACATATTGCAACCAATTTGGAACAAGCAGAGAAATAGCTGTAAGAGAAACTGGGTCATCAATTGTGCGAGAAGGAGCATCTGCCACCATATTGTCCTTACCCTTATTGTAAGTGATCGCATAGGGATAACCCATGAGTTGGATAACCCATTTCAGGTGTGCTGGGGAGGAGACCCATTGTTCCAGGAAATTTTCCAGACCCTGGAGATCAGTCTTGATGCAGAAATAATTCCCTAATAGGTATGGCTGCCACTTCTGTACTGTATGCAAAATAGCCATCATTTTCTGCTGAGAGGTAGATGCGGCTAAATTCTTACCGGAAAGGTCTCTTGAAGGCAACAAGCTCATTGGTTCAGCAAAGACACCTGCATATCTATCCAAGGAAGTAGTGGAGACTGTTGATGGGTGCATCTGAATGGAATGGAGCTGAGCGATGACACCATGTGAATTCTTCTTAAGGATTTTTTTCAGGCAATGTGAACTGATGATGCAGAGAGACCCTGGTTGTAAGCCCATAAATTTTTGTTGTGCCCCATTGACTGAAAACTACATCCAAAGTTTAGCAAAATCCCATAAGATGGGGTCAAGTGTGCGTAACCATTGAATGCCCAAAACCACATCACATCCGCCTAAGGACAAGGCAAACATGTCAGACCGCAGGTTATAATCTTCCATAGAGATATGCACATTGTGACACTTCCCCTTGCAAGGTAAGGTGCCCCCATTGGCAACCATGACTTCAAAGTGGGAGCAAGGATGGACAAAACAATCAGCCTGTTTGGTAATCCAAGGGTCAATGAAGTTATGAGTGCTACTAGAATCAATGAGTATGGTAAGAGGGAGCTTCTTGTAGTATCCCCTGACCCACATTATTTGTGGGGTGGTGACGCCGGTTACAGCATGGAGAGAGATCTCGGGTGGGTCGTCCTGAGATGAGGTGCCAATAGGCGAGTGCTGAATGTCAACCTGATCATCTACTGTATCTAGAGCTTCTTCACCAAGTTCAGAGGTAGGCAGAGAATCCACATCCAAGAGATAAAGATTTTGTTGAACACATCTATGTCCCCGAGTGAATTTCTCATCACAATTATAACAAAGACCTTTTTCTCGGCGTGCCTGCATCTCTGTTTCAGACAAATGCTTGATAGGAGTTGGTCGAGGATCAGGCATGATGGGAGGTTGTTGGGAACCCATATTTCTGAAGGGAACAAAGGTGGGTTTGGAGCATTGTTGAGATGCGATCTTGTCCTCAGCTAGCTTAGCCAACCCTAGGACTACTATCATTGTGTTGGGACAAAACATTTTGACCTCTGAGCGGATTTCATCCTTGAGACCACTGATAAAACAACTCCTGTAGAATTCATCAGACAATCCTTCTGTGTGATTGGCTAGTTTCTCAAATTCCGTCTGATACTCTCTCACTGTGCCAGTTTGGTGAAGTTTAGTGAGTGCTCCTGTGAAGTCGTCAAAAGCACTAGGACCAAATCGTGGCAAAAGGAGTTGGCAAAAATCTGTCCAGTTTGGCTCGGGATGAGCTTTGATGTACCAACGGTACCATTGAAGGGATTCCTGTTCCAAATGAAAGAATGCAAGTGGAAATTTCTGGACATCAAAAGTATTATGCAGACTGAAATATTGTTCTGCTCGGTATATCCATCCCGTCGGATCAGTACCATTGAAGCGAGGAAAATCAAGCTTCGGCCCCCGAAAATTGTTGGAAGAAGAGAACCTGGTGGCTGCAAAAGATTCTGGCTGTCGGTTATTGTTCATGGCTGAATGCTGAAGATGGAGGCTGAGAAATTTTTCATCCAGATCTTGGATTTTGGTTTGGATGGCTGCAAGTGCTTCCTCCATGGTTTTTGCTCCTGCGCGGGTGACAACCACAACCAGAAGTTTTTTTTTTTTTAAAGGAAAGGGATAGAAAAACACAAACAAAAGCTTATTTAGTAAAGGAAAATTTGGATTTGGGAAAAACTCGGATTGGTAATTGGGGTTTGACTAAGATTTGGACACTTTCTGATGGATAGGGAGGCAAAAAATGGGGATTTCAGAAGCGGGGTGAAAGAATGAGAAAATTTGGTAGAGAGGGACAAAGAAGCAGAATTAGGGAAGGAACACGGTGGCAAAATTTGAAGGTGTTTGGGTGGAAATTGAAGGAGTTATGGAAAACCCTAAAAATAGACAAATGTGGGATTTCTGGTCTTGGGAAGTGGAATTTGGGATAGGGTCTTCAAGAATGAAATATGCAGAATGGGATTGTAGGGATTTCAGTGAAGTTTCAGGGAAAACAGAGTTGAAACAAGGGAGATATGGCCAAAAAATAGAATTTTATACTTTTTTTTTCTTTTTTTTTCCAGAATGGAGCGGCTATGGCTCGGAAGGGATCTGAAACAGATAGATTTGCAATGACCCAGAAGTGAGCAGAAACAAAGGGATCTGAAACGATGCCGAATGGATAAAAAATGGCTGGATCTGAAATAGATCTAAAATGGCTGGATCCGGAATGACACAACAGCGATCGACAACAGTTCAGCTGAAAATAGATATGGACCCCATATATGTGCGGCTTCCTAATAATTCAGGTGTTTCACTCGACCACAAATGCTGGCTGACAGCTTGAGTATTGGGGCAGTACCCCTCACTCCACGGCTCAGGTAAAACTGATAACCGCTTTACCACAAACGACAGCTCTTGGTTTACCTCACGGGTGGGAACTAGTCAATCAGGTAGGGGTCGTTGCCCATTTCACTGACAGGTCCTCTCAATGGGATAGCTACTTTGGGGTTCCTGTGGTACTCCTCATAATGAGTTTTAGGGCTTATGCCCAAGTACTTCCCACAGTTAAGCGGATAGGGATTATTCCCAAATCCGAACCTGCAACAGATGCGAAAAAAAAATTGGCAGAAATTTCACCCAGTGAGCCCCAAGAAAGTGCTTTGATACCAGTTGTGATGAACCTGCAATAATTAATTAATGCAAATACATGAGATATCAGAAATAATAGAACTTAGAATCACTTTTATATTGATCACGGGCCACTTCTAGGGGGCAACCTCCTTTGAGCAAGCTCAATACAATTAACTTCACGGTGCCTTCAATGACCTCAACACACACTTATATACTAAGTCTATGCCCAATACTATGAGTCAAAACCATGGGACATATAATACTACGGGACGACTTACAAAGCATATGCGTCCAATACTATGGGTCAATACCATGGGCTAATATAAACTATGGATCAACAAATACTACAGGACGACTTACAAAGCATATGCGTCCAACGACAACATCCTAACAAAATGTTAACACCCAAAAAGTGCTCACTACCTCATCTACCACATTACATGACTCATTTGTCCATATTTCCTACCATATAAGCCTCCAAAAGACCAAAAAACCCCTTTTTCCCCCAAAATAATCCAAAATTCCTCCAAAATAGCAAAAACCCTCTAAAAAGGGAATAAAAAATACAAAAAAGAGGAAAAAGAGGAAAAAAGAAAGAAAAAACCCTATATAGCTGGCCTAAACCATATGGTGCCCAAAACCATGGGCCATCTCTCCACCACTAAAAACCTATAAATAGGTGATGGAGGCCCCTCATTTCATATCCACAGTCAAATACACCCTTACTCTGCCAAAATCACTCTTGAAACCCTAGCTCACCCTTGAGCTACTTTCATCCTTGGGTGCCCCTTTGGCCCATTTCCAACCCTTTGGAGAAAGAGAAATGAGCAAAGCTGAAAGTTTGGAAGCAACCCTCCTGGATTGCTGCAAGAGCTCCACCAACCTCTACACCTGAGGTAATTTTTAATATAAAAAAGAGAGAGCTTCACCATATTTTCATGTTTTGTTATTTTTTTTTAATGCTCATGCTAGGTTAAATGTTATATTGTTTTAGTATTTTAATTTACTGTTTATTGAACTGCTACTAAGGAGTCCCTTCTCCTTAGTAGGTGCTCATTTGCACAAGCTGGGGTGAAAACCCTAGCTACAGTTTTGGTGACTCCCCTTGTGTTCCTTTGAATTTCTGGTTATAGTTTTTAAAGTTTTAAACGTTTTTAATTTTCTGCAATATTTTTATGTTCGGCTGTCCCTTTAGGCCGCTGTAAACCACATCTTTTACCCCCTACAGTTGCGTTCCAACCGCGTCTTTTAGGAATTTACCTGCGATCCGAACGCGGCTCTTAGACTGTTTCCGGCGACCTACAGACGGTTTTCAGTCTGTTACCTGTGATCCGACTGTGGCTATTAGCTTGTTTGGAGCGATCCGACTGCCGCTGTTAACCCATTTTCTGTGGCCCGCTTGCGGCTTTCAGCCATTTTTCTGCAACCCGCCTGCGTCTTTCGGCCTTTTTCCCGCATCCCGCTTGCGGCTTTCAACCATTTTTCTGCAACCCGCCTGCGTATTTCTGCCTTTTTCCCGCATCCCGCTTGTGGCTTTCAGCCATTTTTCTGCAACCCTCCTGCGTCTTTCGGCCTTTTTCCTTCGTCCCGCCTGTGGCTTTCAGCCATTTTCCTGCAACCCGCCTATGGCTTTCGACCTGTTTCCCGCGGTCCGACTGCATCTTTCGGCCAAAATCCCGCAACCTGTCTGCGACTGTTGAGCTATTTCCCGCGGTCCGACCGCCCAGATTTGCCACAGACCCACGGTCTGTTTTCTGCACTTTTTTCCTATTTTGAACCCAGCACTTTGCTGCAATATTTTCTGCACTTGCACAGCCATCTGTCCTACCTGCAGCCATACTTCCCTACAACCTTTTCTACAATATTATTTCTATCCCATTTACAGAATATTTTTTAAAAATTTTAGCATTTTAATTATAAAAAAAAAAAAAAAAATTTCATTTCAAAGTTTAAATTCTGTATTGTTATTTTTAGTTAGAAAGTTGCCCACCCTGTGGCCCTTTTACTTGGGTTCATCATCTCACACGCACACACTCTGTCACCTAATTCAAGTGAGCCCTAAAATACTACTTAACACAACCAACATTCTAACCCCACTTGGGGAACACATAAGAATTTTTGTAGTTAGGTAGGATCGGGGGGATAGGCATCCAAATAACACCCCTCAGTTGCTTACACTTGAGACATAGCTTTTTTCCATTAGGGAACCAAAATCCCTTAGTATTTTTTGGCATGGTCACAACCAGTTTATCAGAGGGCCTCTCCCCTAGGAGGGTTGAAGTCGCCAGACTGGTTCTGGAGGCCTGAGTGGAATACCGCAATCCATTCAGTAACCGAAGGCTACCTTTCGCAATTCTCGGGGTATCAATCGTATGGGGATACCTCGGTGATAGAACCAAATGGAAGATTCACCTTTTCTGGACGTGTCATGAACGGGGTATCTTAGTTTCCTTTCTTCTAGGATTGACTACCCGGTGTCCCTCCCAGTAGGGGGATATCCTTAGCCACTTGGCTCTACTATCCATATTGTCTGACTTGGATTTCATCACCATGCAGAGGATATGTCTAGTTGAGTCAGAATACTATTTAGCTAGGTGTTTGCATGCTCCCTTACCTCCTTTTGGTTTAGCGAGTCCACTATTTTTATTTTTAGGAAACCTGCTGCTTGTTGGTATTCTGACCATTTTTGTTGATACTCCACTTATCGTAGCACAGCTGTTACAGTAAGTGTTTTGAGTTGGTTGTTGGCCTGAGTGCCATATTTTTTGAGCTCTCCTTCTGCACACTCAGTTGCATTAGGGTTTTTGCGCTGTTTTTCACTCAACACAACCCCCAGATATTTGACACCATCTGTCACCATTGAGTCTCTGAGACATTCTCGGCGCCTCCGGGGTGAGCCCCCACAACACAGTTCACTTGAAACCACCCATCATAGACATAGATATCACTTGATACCACTCATCATAGATCTCGAGCCTTGTCACTTGACTCCACTCGTTAACGGCATAGAAATCCGTCACCTGAGCTAGACGCCCCTTATTTTACCTCTGATTCTGAGGCAGAGTCCGAGAACCCCATTTACACTGCACCAAATAGCCCCATGGCTAGCGTGAATTCCACCCATTTATTTGTAGGGACCATTGGTGGAGCATCCACCACCACACCAGTTACCACACCTGCCTTGGGTATTCCCTTGATGGGGCCCTCATCTACCATTCTGATCACTGTACCCATTCCAGTAGCTGGCATACTTATCGCCACTCCATTAGTGACTCACACTACCCTTGGCGGTGCAGGCCCATCCCATACCACTTTTGTCCCTCCACTTGGGGGAAACATCCCCAACCTAGCCCCTCCACTTGGGGGCATTGGCCCCAACATGGTCACACCCACTAGTATGTCACATCCTTCTACTAGTTTTCCATTCATGGCTAGCCTCAACCTTCCTGACCAAGCTAGACTGACTAATGATCCCATCAGACACGACCCTGCATAGCCTCACATGCCCACCAAGCTTCCCTCTGACATCCCTAAGTTTGAGGGAAAGGCAGGTGAGGACCCCCAGAACCATATTATGTCCTTCCATCTATGGTGTTCCTCAAACTCCATAGTGGACGACTCTATCCGCCTTCGTTTGTTACAGTGCACCCTCACTGGCTCTGCAGCTAAGTGGTACATCGAGCAGCCCCATGGGACCCATGCCACCTTTACTTCCCTTGCCTCGACCTTCCTGCAGTTCTTTCAGTTACCTATCAATTATCCAAACATAGATGAACTGTTAGAGATATATGATAAGTGGTAGGATTTTATGGCCCAATAGACTCATTTCTGATTTTTAAATCCCTATTCTGTAGGATTCTCTTTTGTACTTTGTTGTAGTTTAATATTTAAGGAAGGATACCTCTCGGAGGAAGGGGTTGGAATTTTTGGAATTGTAATTCAGTAGGAGATAAGACTGAGGATACTTTGTGGCTAGAGTCATTGTAATTTTGGTACAAGACATCTTAATACAGTAATGTCATCTTCAGATCCATCTTCTGATTATCACTTAAATTTATTTAAGGATTTCTGATTTTATGTTCCAGATTGTCATCTGCTATACATATGATCTCTTATTAGATATCTAATGAATACATAGATCTGTTGTATTGGTTTTTCTGTATAACTGATGTGTGTATGAAAATATTTGATTAAATTTCTTTAATTAAATACTTTCTTTATCGATTTCTGCAATTGATCAGATATATATATATATTCAATCATTATTGATTTTTCAATCAACAAAAGGATAACAGGTTATATCTTGATGGTCTTTAAGCTTGGATTATCATTGTTTAATTTTCATAAAATAAATCATAATTTAAGTCAGCAAATATCTCATCTAAAGGCATTTTTGTTAAAGGTGATAGGCTGTTTGTTCTCTTACACCTCAAGGTTGATCTGCATAAACACCAAGCTTTTCTTTTTAGAATAGATTTGACTTAAGATTAGGTTCTTTTTCTAAATAGGTTAAGTTAGAATTGTTCACTGTTTCCCATACCCCTTTGTTTCCCTAAATTGGGAAACTGATCTTATTGATCAAGTCACTTACTCATAGAGTGCCAGCGGAGGTCGAATATCCATGGGTGATTACCACACCAAACAACTCGAGGATAGAATTTACCTTGCGTAGGGTCTTTCCAAGCCTTTGGCTAGGTTTTCATCCCTTGTTATGTGCCTTGGAACCCATTCCAGCACCTTGCACTTACCCTGCACACTCGAGGCATCAACACTCCCCCAAAACAGAACTAGGGATTTCCACCAGTGAGCAAGGGTCAAAGAGACGAAGTAAAAGATTCACACAGGCATCCAAAATCCAGATTACTAACGAGGTGAAAAGGGAACCCAGCCCCCTTGTTCAAAATGTGTCTGATGATGACGATGATCTTGGGGTAGATCAGGAAGATCCCACTACACTTGAAGGGAAGGATGCAGAAGAAGAGCAGAATGCACAAGAAGAGCAAGATGACTTCTAGGGGGACCCTCCTGAGCACAATGAAAACCATGGGGTCACTGACCAACTCGCTAAGGCATGGGAATAACTAGAAAATCTCAGGGAGGAGCTGGCAACATTGAAAGTTGAATCCAGAATGCAAAGAAGCCAGCCAAAGTCTCCATTGTGTTCACCTGAAAAGACTCAAATTTTGAAAATGCATCATGCAGGGGAGCTAAAACTGGTTGAGAAGAAAAATTCAACACTTAAAGAGAAATTAGCTGAGGCACAAGAGGAGTTAACCAAAAAGGACCAGGAGATTGTTCAATTGAGGGACGTTTTGGATACTACCACTACAATATATGATAAACTACTGGAGCTCAGGCCACCATCAGCCATTCATGTAGTTTATCTACAAGAAAAGTGGGGAAAATTCCAGCTCCAAAGGTTAAAATAGGGACTCCCGATAGAGATAAAATCCCCCAAGGAATTTGTGGATACATATCTAAACTCCACAGAGTTGGAGAAGGACAAGCTAAGTGAATTTTTCTTGCACAATTTTGTAGTTCCTAGCTCGCCCAACTGGTCACCAAACCCTTACATGGGTGATTTCCAGTTGAAGGCATTGTGTTCATGGATGAATCACGAAATTGAATGAGCTCAGGACTACCACATTTATGTTGCAGCAAAATGGAAAAACCCATTATGGGTCAGGGCAGAGGCGACTAACCCTGAAAGAATAATTTACAACCATAGGAACATCACCCAGGATGAGGAGCTGATCCCCATTCTCCTTGAGAAGCAGCAGGAGGCTATGGCACACTTTGATGTTACTCTCTAGAGCACACACAAAGAGGTTCATGAGTCTATTAATGACAGATGGTGCAGAGTAGCAAGTGATCTAAAAAAAAAGAGCTTCACTCCCCTCTCAAACTTGAAGTTGCTCTCGCCAAAGCTAAACTATATAGGAAATCCTTGATAAAGAACAGCTCATATGGATTGGAATGAGGCTAAATCCCCCATTTTTCCTTCCCCTAGTTATTAAGGAGCATATTAATGAGGAAGAAGAGAAAAGAGCTTGGGTTAAGGATGACCAGTGCATGGGTTACTACAGGCAGGCATGAACCCCCAGGGTAGTCGCATGGGATATTAGAGAAGCTGTTGAAGAACTAAATATGTCACCCAAGGATGGGTGAATCCTTTAAGCATGGGGAGATGATAAGCCTGAATAATAGGTATCCTAATAGCTTTTTTCCCACAGTGAAGCATACGAAAGGGTGAAGAAATACACTTGTTTTGTGGGAGAAATGATTTACCTCGATTATTTAATGAATTTGTTTTAAAGATTATTCTTTTATGTTTGAAAGAGTGTTCAATAAACTAATTATATGAAAAACGAGTATGATTGAGCAGGTGCAGGTACACTAAGGGACAAACACACAAATCAAGTGAAGGACTGAAAGATCATACAAAGCTCAATGACTTTTTCTCTGATTTATAGAGAGAACTCTTGTTCAGCAGGATCGTCAATTAGACATATAGTTAGGTTAAGCATTAGAGGCATATATATATATGGACCTCTCGCGTAGCGAGGGGGTCCTACTACCATTTTTGAGAACCATTGTTTTACGTTTTTATACTACTGAGACAATTTGTGTTACAGACCTGTATTGAACCATGAAGTTACTATTTTGAATATAGATATTGATGTTGCTTTCAATTCGGCATCTATAAGTTTTCTCCACTCCTGAGTACTAGTTGTAGAGGGCTCCTCCAACACGTAAGTCAGGGGATTTTATTGTTCAGGTATTTTTCATTATGTGCTTTGTATTGACTTAATCTATATCGCATGCGAAAGTATTTTTTATGGCATTTAAATAACACGATTTAATTTATGTAGTAAAGCGACCATTCTGATTCTGTAGTTGGTCATAGCGCATTCTGTAGTTCGGTAACACTGTTTCCATAGTCCTATAGCAGCATTCCGCCAAGACATATTTCGACACTTATTTTCCTGTGTGCTTGCATTACTTATGAAACAGTGATCCTGATCTTGAAGCTCATGCACTTTTCCATTCTTATAGTTGCTCATGAAGATTGATTACTTTCAGTACTTTGGTTAATTGATGATTAATTCATAGCATTGGATAATTGCATTCTGGACTTAGTTTTTGGTAGTTTGAATATTTTAGATCAGATTTCCAGTTTATGTATTTGAATTGCAGCATTTACTTCTTAAATTAGAAATCTAAATTTCGGTATTTTAGAATAGATCTGCCAAGTTTTCAGCATTCAAATTCATAGTATAGATTTACTGTTTCTCGCAAGATTAATTCTTAAAGTATATTTACTATTTTCGGAATTTAATTTCTTAACATAGATTTATTGTTTTCAGCATTCAAACTTCTTAGCATAGGTATTTCTCATCCATAGATTAGGCAATCCTTTCACAGCTTATTCAATTTCTTTTTAGGAAACCCTTTAAACATTGATACTGACACCCAACCACGACAAAAACTATCCTATAAGAGCACATATAGTGCCAGCACCTCTAAAGTTTGTTTGTCCCTTGGGTTGATAATTAAAGTAGGCTTCTAGTCTAGCTGCCCTCATTAGGCATCCATTCTAAGAGCTCACCAATTCCACTGATCGTCGCATGGCCCTGGTGTCCTTTCATTCGGCCTTCTTCAACTTGATGCTCATCATCCGTCAGGGTCTGCAATGATTCCTCATCCGACATATGATGCGGTTCGTCCATAACTGGCATATTGGATGGTATCCCCGTAAACTCCTCCTATTGAATAGCTGGTTCGTGCCATTCGATTGACCAGTCGCCAATGATCGAATCCAAGTATTCATGTGTTATCTTATAGGGGGTTTGCAACCACTTCCTATCCGTATTGCAGCATGCTTGCATGTAGATACTGTGTGGTCCAATTACGAACCGAGAAATCCCCTTATACTTCTCGAAAGTGGCCTGAGTCAGCCGCAAAATCCGCTCAGTGGTTTCCTGCAGCACTTCCCAATAAAACCAAAACTGAGTGGCACAATCTTTGAGCTGCTCTGGTTCCTGCACCCACCACAAGTTTTGGTAGGGCGCTCCCTTGCATTCCTCCACCGCATCCATGTCCATTCCTTGATAATTGTCGGGTTCCATCCAGGAGACCAACATGACTAATATCAACAGCCAACTATAAGTGAATGAGCATTGTCCTGCTTGGGCCGCCAGCACGTCCTTCGTCAACTGGTTAAGTAGAAACAGGAACCGGTTCATCTGCATGCCTACCGTACATAGCTCCACACAGGAAACAACCCCATAGTTTCCTTGATTGGGTTGAGCGTTCCGTAGGATTTTAGTAGCCAAGATTCGTGCCCTAATCTTGAGTGCAGGCTCGTTGATAGTGTCCAAGCGGTATGCCTGTCCGTATTTTTGCATTTTGTAATGCTTCCGCAACCTTAATGTAATATTTTTGTCATTGTTCTTCCCCTAAAAGTATTGTGATGGGTCGACCCCATCCTTCGGTAATCCTGTGATCTCAGAAATCAGGTCCACCATCACGGTGACCTATCGGTCCAACCATAGCACCCCGCCATGAAAACAAGCCAGCAACTGTTTGACATAGGCATTAGCTTCCGTCAACTGCCCAAAATGTGGCATGTAGATCAACCCCAATAGCCTAGACTTCTCCAAGCCGTGCACCCAGTCAAGTGGAATGCATGGTGCTAGACTGGTCTCCTCTGGTGCTCGTGGCTAAAAGGGCTCCATCATAACATCTTCCAGCGCTAGAAAGTCATGATCATCGTACTGCAGTTGCATCAAGAACAGTACGATGTCGATGGTACAACTCATCCTTGGCGGTATTATCGGCATCTGTATCTAATACCGCTGGTTCTTTGTGACCTTCCTTAGCTGTATCCAAGCTCGACATGGTGGTCGGTAGCCTGGGATATCCATGAAAAAAAATGCCTACACGAATTGTGGATTCCACAACTCCCGATCTTGATGGGATCTCCGTAGGGATGCCTTCCGGCACTTGGGCAGTGGAGCGGGTGTGCCGCTTCTCTGGGCGCTCAGAGCTAAGCTGCATCCCTTCCCTCTTCGAGCGCACTACAGAGGACAATCCCATCGGCATGTTAGCAACTTCACCACTAAATTGATCTCTTCCTCAATGGTAGTAGCAGGGATGAGGGGTGACTCGGCTTCACTGGAAATCTCCACCGTATCTGTCTCACCTGACGTGCCGCACATAGTTCCCTCAAATTCCAATGAGTGCCTCAATTTGACTCAACTCCAGAACTCGCTCACACAACCCAACTGCACTTTGCAACACAACTCAACCTTGCACAATTCCTCAACTGGCAACTAAACTCATGTATTACAAACAGGTGCCTTCCGACCATCCCCGAACCGTTCTTATAGCGCCCAACTGAATCCCTTGCAATCATAACTAAATACTACATTAACTCGGACTAAATCCGGTCTTAATGACCCAAATCCACCATTGATCTTGTCAGCTGATCGACTGGATCAGCCATCGATGCCCATCATTTGAACGAGTGTCGTTAATTAATTGTCTTAACTTTCAGCATTTATTGCTGATTTGAACCAGTCGCGACCTTGCCACTGTTGTGGACCACTCAAAACATGTGGCAAAAACCTCCCTGCCTGCGCATTCTATCCCGGTTGGTGCGCCATCCTGCCGCTGATCAACCTACATTTTTTTTTTGCCGACGTGACTCAGGCATCGCGCTGCCTCAAGCCTGACTTATAGGGATTCAACTTGCTGCCATTGATCAACTTTGGGAGCATCTATCCGTCTAACTACGGAAACATAACCATTTGTTGACACAAACACAGTCGATAGGGGTTCCACTCACTGTCGAAACCCATACCACCATGATCTCCTTGAGCACTGGCCCAAACAGGTTTTACCCTGTCCAGCAACACCTGCGGAGCAGATGAGGTCCCACCCAAGATGTTCAAGGGAGGGTTGACGGAACCATGTTTCCACCGAATGAAGGAGGATGTTTGTGGCTCAATTACTTAACTTCTTGCAACAATTCAGAAATAGATCTATGCATTTAACTCATATAGCATCATTCAACATTCATCATCGCAACATGTTTTACCACAAGTGAACAGAAGAGACATAGCTATTCCGCAAAACAACTCTATCATATCATATTAACTCCGTAAAAACCCAGATACAACATCTCCACAAAATATAGATGTCACTGATATCTCTTGATCTCAGACATACAATCACAGATGCATTATCCAAGATGATCCAACACTTACAAATGTACAACTATTTATAGGCTTTCTCCTTTACATTGCTTGTCCACTTACTAACAACTTCCTAACTGACACTTCGAGCAAATGACCCAAAATCTAACTATCATGGTCCAAATGACCCAAAAACCCGCATACCGCGGTACAATTGACGCAAAAATACAAAAATTAACATCATTTACGCTTGGCTTTCCGCCTTCCACGGTATCGAAGCACTCGCAGTGCTACGATAATGACCCATCTAACTGCCTTCCAACATGGCCAGATTTTATAACCTGGCCAACTAAGGAAAATCAACCCACACAAGTTGCTTACTGCAACTTCAGATGTGTTTGGATTAGTTGATTCTCTTAGGTTGTGGTCCTGCTACCATCTAGGTTTTCACTCTCTTAAGGAGAGCCTTTACTACTTTAACCTAGAGAAAGTAGATCATAAAATTATTAATAAAAAGGCTAAATTAAATCATAATTAAAACAACTAAATTAAAATTAACTACTTATCTACAACCTATATTAAACTACAATAAAATTCCTATATAACAACTAAACAAATGAAATTTAGTTGTTCAATCCTAATCTACGTGTTGCTCTCTTAAGGAGAGTCTCAGTTTTGGTTTTTTAAAAGATTTTATCACAAACTTTTTAATAGATGAAATATAACTAACTATAATACAAATTTTAATAATTGTAAATACACAACAATTGCTAAATTACACAGATTTGGAAACTATTAAATTGTAGCTTGCAATTATTAAAATAACAGTAAAATTTTAATTTAAAACTAAAATTCAACTAATCTATTTCTATCATATCCTGCAGGAGCAAGTTTAAAGGGAGTCATAAACTTAGTTTGCATTTGGAATTTAAGCATATGATGAATGAAATTGAAGACAAATCTTACAATCAAATTATCACATATTAAATAACTTAAAAACTTCTAAAAATGACCCAAATTAAATCATGAGAAATTGTAAGATGCTTTTAGATATGCAAATCTAAATCGACGTATTGTTAATAGATCAAATGATAAAGTAATCATAATTTCCAAAATAAACTTCGAGATATTATGATCTTTAAGAAAAGTAAGCGTACCAAAAACTAAGTTCCGACAATTAACTTAATTTCATTGAGAAATAATGAGAACCAAATATAAACAGTCAATTTCCATTGCTCTGTAAAATCAAACTTGTACAAATCTTACAACATAATTCTGCAAATATATCTGGAGCATCATTTCTTCATAAACATGTTGATCTACCAACTGTTGGTTGGGAGTGCTTCCATGGTGACTTCTTTGAAAGAAAATTTACAAAAGAAAATACAGAGAAGATAAAATTCATCCTCTGGTGTCTGGAGACCCTCCTATTTCTCTCATACTTCTGAGGTTGAATTTATAGAAATGAAGAGTAGTGGGAAGGATAGCATGAAATAACTAAGTGTCCGGTTCGTTCAATGGATGCCAAACCGGCTGCAACCAATTTCTAGAGAATTCACCTCTGTTCGGAAACGTTTTCCTCCCAAACGGTTGAGAGATTTCCAAAACGGTCCAAGAAAAGGGATAAAGGAGCCCATTTGGGAAGTGGGTTTTCAACCGTTTTAGCTCATTCATCATGGTTTGCTCACAATCCTCCATGCAAAAACATCTCTCTGACAGGTGTGCAATCCATTTTTTAATTTCATTCTTCACATGACAGCAACAACAAATTAGGGTTTCTATGCAACTATTATGCATTAACATTGTAAATAGTGCCTTATGTTTATTATATCAAAATCAATTAATAAATAAATCATTAATATTGTCTTTGAATAAACAATAATAATAATTAACAAATATTGAATTTTCAAAAGATATTGCATGAACACTATATTACTTTTAGACCAGAATTAGATGACTGGGAGAAATTAAATACTTCCAAATATATAGACATTAATAAGCCATCTAAATAAGAATCAAAATTAGTTTATCAACCGGAAGAGTTAGTTATTTTTTTTGCAAAATAATACTTCACTTCATGAATGAAATCATTGACTCCTTCCATAGTTTCCAAACATGTTCTCTAGGATATAATAGAATTATAAAATAGGCTTTAAGTAAATTATTTAAACTTTGTCCTAAAATTATAACATCTCACAAAAGGATAAGTTTTCATAAAAAAAATTAAAGCTAGAACATTCAATAATCCTTTCAAAATTGAAACCAAGGTTAAAGTTGTATTTCTTTAAAATGCAAATTTGTAACACAAGGATTGAAAGTATAAAATTGACTACTTAATTGAATTATTGAAATCCATCAAAGTATACAATTTCAATGATACATTTAAGAATCGAAAATTTTCGCAAGACTATACAAGGATTAAAGTAATTCAACCAAGAAAAAATGAAATAAGTACCATGAATAACCTCAAATAAGGATATGGAAGCATCATTAAATCATCATGAGGCCAGAAGATCAATGCGGTAAAGATAAAACAAATCGTCAAATCTCAATTTCATGAAAGATAAGAATGTTAATCAAATGTTAAAGGCTTGCAAAAGTCAATGGATCATTCAAATTCAGAAGTAAGAGCATGGTACATTTATTCGGTATAAACTCTTTCAAGACGTAAATTAGAATTATTATAATTGAGATTTTAGTTAAGTAATTATGATCTACCAGAATGGTTGTTAATTCGCAAATGCGCCGACAAACCAAAATTTGTTGCAATTGTTGAAGCATCTTATAAAACCAACCAAGCCAAACCGAAGGATATGATTAGCTCAAATAAGCTCAAGTGAGACTAAGTAGGTGTTGTTCATCAACTAAAGGGACAAAAGATGCCAACGACAAAAGATATCCACATCACAAAATCCTTATTCAATGAAATTCAAGCCAAAGAACAAGCACTGTAGAAAGTGAAGGATTGAAGAAAAAAATCCAAGCAACCACCTACCAAAGCAAGGAGGATAAGATAAAAGAAAACAAAAAAAAAATATTTACAAAATTTACATGGGGGGCCCCTTGATTTTAAAAAATAAAGGGGAAGTTGTTGGGATGCCAACAAATGGAGACATGCTGGATGAACCAGTTATCTCTATATGTTTACCTAAAGATTATATATAATATACGAGGAATAATAATAAAGGCCTCTTCAAATGTCAAACTCCCATTCACATAACTTAATCTCACCATTGGCTTATATGGGAAATATTGAACCAAAACTTTCAAAATCAATCAAACTATCCCAACCATTATCCAAAAACTTATAAAGATAAATGATTATTCTACAAATGCAGGAAGAACATTTTCCAAGGAATCAGTTTCTCTTAACCAAAACAAGTCATAGAACACATAGTATATAGGTATGACCTCAATACCATAGGATAAACCTTTTAACCTCACTTAGATGCTTGTATCCCATCCACTAGATATAGATAATTAAAAGTAAAATTTCATTTTTTTTAAATCAATAAATAAAGACATTAACTAAGGACCATTGTCCTAGCGTGGTAACTAGATGATGACAATGTCATTCACAAGCATTATCAGAAATTAAGCAGGCTGGCTCATGATGAGACCCCCTGTCTCTTTATTTTTTGAAACCAAGAGCCACTACCTCAGCTTGGTGACCAGAAATTAGCAATGTCAATCCAATAGGACCCATGATCATGAGCAGATCGGCTCATAACGATACCTTATGTTCCTTAGTTAATCCCTTAGGTTTTATTAATGTCATGTAAAAATGAATAATACTAGGGTTATTGTTAATCTCAAGAGAGATTACTTAGTGGATGGAGAAGTTGATCCAAATGGCCCACTAAAGAGCAAAGGATGGCGTAAAAGGTCTAAAAATAACTTACGATTCTTAACTTACTTCAAACTAGGGAAAAGGATTCCTTTGAAAATAAACTCATCTACATTATAGCATCATTTTGAAAGATGAAGATTCTAGATATTAGTCAGGTAACTCAATCAATCCATCGGTATGATTCATAATAGATTTTTCAAAGCCAAGGATAATCTTGCTATGGTCAAAATTTTGACAAAAGAAGAGAGTCCTTGTCAGGATCGCCCTTTTAAACTTGTTAGGTTTATAAACAAAGAAGGATGTAAAAACAAGGTAATGTGCCAATATAGTGTTATATTTATTTACAACCGCAAAATTTTAAGCAAACTAAGAAAAACAAAAATGAAAATTCAAAAGACTCGCAAATATCAAAACTATTATTGAAAACCAAGCTATCTTGAAATCAATAAAAATCACTAATTTAACCAAAACACCTAAAACTTATATATAGGATAGGACCTGATCAAATCAAAATTTCAACCAAAAAGTATGTATCACAAATCAAAAGAAAAGAAGAATTAAGTATTCACAAAGATGTTAAATCTTGAATGATAAACAAAAAATTGGAACTTTTCCAAAAATTAAACTGAACGTCGAAGAAGGTAACTGAACTAAAAGTTTGAAAATCAATATACGGACATATTCCATAAAATGTAGAAATCACAAAATGATGACATGCATAACGAATGACGACAAATCTCCCAATATTTAATTTGACCACGATATGGTAATACAAAGGATTAAGATTTTAGTAATTTCATCGAAAAGGTCAAATACAAATAGGAACAAGAGATGCGAATATAATATGCATGTCAGAATAGATATCATGAAACAAATATAGTGATTTTACAAGAAGCATCATAAATTCGTTATTGATGTCAAGTTTCGAAAATTTTGAATATTGCGAAATCATTCAATTGTTAAAAAATTCATCTTTTCTTAGGATCATGATAAAATTGATTTAATTAATGGATGAAAAGTTTGAATAAATTATACCCTTTATTCAATAATATTTACAAAAGGAATAATGCAGTTTATGGCAATAATTACAAAGTGAGAAAGTTGCAATCTAGAAGAGAGCGAAAAATTGAAAATAGCTCTTTACCATATTTTTTTAAAGATTTGTCCTTCTTTCAAAGCTTTTAGTTAATCAATCAGGTGTAAAAATTTCATCATTAGGTCTTAATAATTTATTGTCAATTAGAGATAAGACTTGAAATGGAATTACTAACAAATAAAATCATAAGCAAGACAAAATAATTGAAAGGGGTAAGGAATATAAATGAGTACTTCCTTGAAATGAAAACTCAACTCGCCCTAGTCGACAATCGACACATCGCTCTTTAACTGTACATTATTGAAAAGAGAACAAACAAAAAAAACTAAATCTAAATCTACCTCTAAACTAAATATGTACATATGTACAAATAAAATCAAATATACAACACAATCAAGTAAAATGAAATATCTAGTGGAACCATCGAAGCAATTGTAATCCTACAAAAATGACAAGATTTCGAATTAACAACCAGAAATGATATGTCAATAAGAGAAAACTAAAAATAAATCTATCATCCTTGCCATTTGAAATTCTATTTACATGTAATGATAAGAAAAATTTACCAACTTCATAAATTCTTTTAAGATAAGAATCTTCAAGCCATTCTGCAATCCTGTCATGGAAATCATAGTGCAAAATATGGCCTAATAACATGAAATCCATATGTGGCAAACATATCTTAGGAGAATCAACTTGAAGAATCAAATTACTAGAACTAGTCACACTAACAAATCGAAGAATTGGTTTCAAATACAAAGTAGGATCATGAAATGATGTAATAGGTGAATGAATGTGTAGTGGCCTAATATTGAAAGAAGCAATCTTGTTAAAAGAGTCAACAACTAAAGGTGAATCAATTGAAAAATATGCAATTTTTTGGTGATCACAAGTTATAAGAAACTCTTCGACAAATATTTTATTATCACCAATAAAATTAGATCCCTCATATAAGTGATTCTTATGAGAACAAACATGTTTAGTTTCAACAAAAATTGGTGTGTTGATCTCATTAAAAATTAGTTGACTACAACTATCTTGCATTGAACCCTCTTTCTTTTTAAAAGATTGTATCAGATGACGATCAAATAATGAAATATTCCCTAATCCCTCAACTCTATGCTTAATAAGTGAATCACCAATATTAGATATCTCATAAAAATGTGATTTTGAAGGCACATAGTTAGATAAATTTGATGCAATCTCATGCATATAAAAATCAGAAAATAAATCAGGATAAATAAAAAAGTAAGAATTAGAAGTAAGGAAATTGAAAGAGTCTCTCAACTTAGAAATATCATTAATATTTGAATTTCCAAAATATTTATCTCTTATTACCTGATCATTTTCAATATAATTTGGTGATGTTTTGAGATCAACATCAATTAATAATCCTTCATGTAAATAAAAACTTTTATTAACATGCTCTTGAAAAATATCAATCTCTTTTCCTAAACAACATCTAGTCGAATAATTAAGATTCATGTCATCTTCTCTCATTTGTTCCATTGAAGTATCAGAACACATAAAATTATTATTAACATATTTGTGTTCATTGATAATTGACTCGAAATAAGAATTAGTAAAAAAATAAAAAAAATGATGAACATTTAGCTTGCATTATAATTAATTCATCTTGATATATTTTCGTAATAATAGTATCAGAATATTGTTGTTCGTTGAGATAATCAACTTCCCTATCTGTATAAATAAATTCATCTTGGATATGCTCTTCCCCATTTGATTCCTTAATATATATAGGTTCAATATTTTGGATAAAAGAAGTATGCCTTTCTCTTATGAGGAGTAATGATGGAGAATAATGATCGAAATAAGAAGACATATCTTCTACTTCAATCTTCTCACCTTGGGGTTGGGTAGAACTTACATAAATATATGAATCAATGATAGAGAAGGAAGTTTCTTGGATTGTTGGTAAATGATCTGTTGAAACATCATTTTGACAAAAATGTTGATTTTGTTGAATAAGAGGAGTATGAAAGTTCAAAACAAAATTTAAAAGGTCATATTCAGAAGGTAAATCAGCAATATGGAATTTGCAAAGAATATGAGAAATTCTTACAGAAAATTATTCTGGAGACTCATCTTTCTTCCTTCGAAGATATTTCAATTCACTGCATAGTTTATTAGAATCATAATCCTTGAAAGTATCCAAAAATTCATGTGCGAATTGAAACCATGTAAAAAAGAAATTAGGTGGAAATGTTTCCAACCAACATTTGATTCGTCCTTTGAGAGTAAGAGCAAATAACCTACATGTAGCACTTAGATCAACAATCATATGTTTGTTACATTTCGATAAAAACTTGTTGAGGTGTTTTCTTGCAGATATATTACCTTCACCATCAAATTCAAGTTTTGACAAGAGGTTGACTGACTCATTGGGAATATTAACCAATGTAAAATTAAAAACTGATTCCCAAAGAGGAATTTGGGTATGAGCCATGAATGATAAACAATCAAGATAAATTGACTCTTAAAATGGCTAGCTTGTCATCTAACCAACCCTTAAGCATATATGTAATGACGAAGAAGAGTAAAAATATAAAAGCTGAAAATCAAAGAGTGAGAGGATAAATGGTTATTAAAAATAATTAAAAATAAAAGCGCTTGTTTTACCTCATGGACCTCCTTCTAGCGCCATTTGTTGGCCGGATTTTATGACCTGACCAACTAAGGAAAATCAAACCACACAAGTCGCTTACTGCATCTTCTGGTGTGTTTGGATTAGCTGGTTCTCGCAGTTGTGGTCCTGCTACCATCTAGGTTTTCACTCTCTTAAGGAGAGCTCTTACTACTTTAAACTAGAGAAAGTAGATCCTAAAATGATTAATAAAAAGGATAAATTAAATCCTAATTAAAAAAGCTAAATTAAAATTAACTACTTATCTACAACCTATATTAAACTACAATAAAATTCCTATTTAAAAACTAAACAAATGAAATTTAACTGTTTAAGCCTAATCTATGTGTTGCTCTCTTAAGGAGAGTCTCATTTTTGGTTTTTTAAAAGATTTTATCACAAACTTTTTAATAGATGAAATATAACTAACTATAATACAAATTTTAATAACTGTAATGTGATGCACCTGCAACAATTACTTAATACGAATATGCGAAATAGTAGACATGACAGAACTCAGAATCACTTTTATATTGATCACAGGCCACTTTGAGGGGGCAACCTCCTATGAGCAAGCTCAATACAAATAACTTCACGGTGCCTTCATAGGTCTCAACACACACTTATATACTAAGTCTAGGCACCAATACTATGGGTCAAAACCATGGGCCATTACAAACTATGGATCAACAATACTACGGGTGACTTACAAAGCATATGCGCCAACAACAATAACACAAACTATTGATCAACAAATACTACAGGACGACTTACAAAGCATATGCGTCCAACAACAACATACTAACAAAGTAAAGACATGGGTTCCTAACATCTCCTCCCCCTTAAAAAAATCTTTGTCCTCAAATCTTTAGATGTGGAAATTGTTGTTGAATCTGAAGGAGTGGTTCCCATGTAGCATCCTCTGGTTGCATGCCGTGCCACTGAATTAAGACTTCTGTGATAGATCGAGAGTGAAGCTGACGCGTGCGCCAATTGAGGATGGCCTCTGGCTCCAAAAGAATGGATCCTTCATTATCCAGTTCGGGTAAAATCGTTTGTCCACTGATGTTGGTGCCAAGAACTTTCTTCAGACAAGAGACATGAAAGACTGGATGAATGCGGGAAGAAGGAGGAAGTTCCAATTTATAAACAACGGACCCAATCTTCTGAAGAATCCGATATGGCCCATAGAAATTTGGAGCGAGCTTATGATGTCCTTTGAGTTTCAAGGAGTATTGTTTGTACGGCTGGAGACGAAGAAAAACCATATCACCGACTTGAAAAGTGCACTTAGAACGGTGCTCATCAGCTTGTTGCTTCATGCGATTTCTTGCCATGTGAAGATTGTCCCGCAAAATGCGAAGAATCTGATCGCGGTTTCAAAGGACCGTGTCAACTTCCTGAACTGTTGAACTGGTGGGGGTGTATGGAAGAAGAGCTGGAGGTTCCTGACCATAGACTGCTTCATATGGGGTCATTTTAGAGGCGGTGTGGTAAAAGGTATTGTACCACCATTCAGCGAGAGGAAGCCACTTTGCCCACTGATGTTGTTGTTCCGAGGTGAAGCAATGAAGATAAGTTTCCAAGCATTTATTGATAATTTCAGTATGACCATCTGTTTGTGGGTGATACCCTGAACTCATCTTCAGTTTAGTGCCAGTGTGGAAAAACAGTTCTGTCCAAAAATGACTGGTGAAAGTTGCATCACGATCCGAGACAATGGACGAAGGGATGCCATGAAGACGAAAGATCTGGTCCAGGAAAATTTGAGCGACGGAGGAGGCTGTATAGGGATAGATGAGAGCACAAAAATGACTATATTTGGAGAGGCGATCAACCAAAACAAGAATCATTGTCTTCCCGCCAGATTTAGGGAGCCCTTCAATGAAATCCATAGAAATATCTATCCAAATCCGTGTAGGTATGGGCAAGGGTTCAAGCAATCCTGGAAGGAGTGTGTTGTTTCACCCTTATTGCGTTGGCAGGTATCACATTCGGCCACCATCTGTTGAATTGTCCTTTTCATGCCCTGCCAAAAGAAGTTACACCGTGATCGTTCATACGTTTTGAGGAACCCAGAGTGCCCTGCCGATGGTGAAGCATGGAGTTCATAGAAGACAGCCTGTTGAATATTTGTGCTCTGGGGAAGCACCCGACGACCCTTGTATCGCAGAGAAGCACGATCCCAAGAGTAATGTGGTACAGCAGAAGGGTTGTTGGTCAAGCATTGGATGATTTGAGATAAGGAAGAGTCATTGACATAACCCTGTTGAACAGATTGCAACCAATTTGGAATAGGCATAGAAATAGCCGAAAGAGAACCTTGGGCATCAAATGTGCGAGAAAGAGCATCTGCCACAATATTGTCTTTACCCTTCTTGTAAGTGATCTCATAGTCATAAACCATGAGTTTGCTAACCCATTTCTGTTGTGCCGGGGAGGAGACACGCTGGTCCAAGAAATATTTCAGACTCTGGTGATCAGTCTTGATGCATAAATGATTCCCTAATAGGTATGGGCACCACTTCTGTACTGCATGCAAAATAGCCATCATTTCCTTCTCATAGGTAGAGGCAGCTAAATTCTTACCTGAAAGGGCTTTGCTGGTGAATGCAATGGGGTGTTCATCTTGAAGGAGAATAGCACCAAGTCCATTGCTGCAAGCATCACTCTCAATAGTGAAGGGCTTGGAAAAATCGGGCATAGCTAGCACAGGTGTAGTACACATAGCTTGTTTTAGTTTGTCAAATGCACACTGAGCAGCAGGTGACCATGTAAAATCATCCTTTTTCAATAGAGCAGTTAATGGAGCTGCAATATTCCCATAATCCTTGACAAACTTTTGGTAGTAGCCAGTCAACCCCAAAAAACCACGAAGGCTCTTGAGTGTCTGAGGAGGCGGCCAATTGTTCATGGCATCGATTTTGGCAGGATCCACGCGAACCCCTTGTGCTGAGATAATGTGCCCGAGATACTCAACTTCCTTCCGTCCAAAAACACATTTAGACTACTTGGCATGGAGATGATGGTCAGAGAAAAGTTGCATGACAAGATCCAGATGCTGGAGATGTTCATCCCATGTTTTACTGTAGATGAGGATATAATCAAAGAATACCATAATGAATTTCCGCAAGTAGGGTCGAAATATTTTATTCATTAAGGCCTAGAATGTGGAAGGAACATTAGTGAGGGAAAAGGGCATGACCAAACACTCATAATGGCCATCATGTGTGCGGAAAGCTGTTTTAGGGATATCATCCTCATGAACCCGAATTTGATGGTACCCAGAACGAAGATCCAACTTGGAGAAAAAGTGAGCCCCATGAAGCTCATCAAGAAGCTCATCAACAACAGGAATTGGAAACTTATCCTTGATGGTGAGGTGATTAACTGCTCGGAAGTCAATGCAGAGGTGCCATGACCCATCTTTTTTGCGGACAAGAATACCTGGAGAAGGAAAGGAACTAGTGCTTAGGCGAATAATACCTTGCTTCAATAAGTCCCGAACGAGCATTTCAATCTCCATTTTTTGGTGAAATGGGTAGCAATAGGGCCTGATGTTGGGAGGAACGCTGCCAGGAAGGAGCTGAATATGATGGTCTTCTAGCCTGGAAGGTGGAAATCCCACTGGTTCAGCAAAGACACCTGTATATCGATCCATAATTTGTTGTAGATCCAAAGGAGTAGTGGAGACCGCTGATGGTTGCATCTGAATGGAATGGATCTGAGCGATGACACCATGTGAATTCTTCTTGAGGAGTTTTTCCATGCGATGTGAACTGATGATGCTGAGAGAACCTGGTTGTAATCCTGTCAATGTGTGTTTTCGTCCATTGAGGGAAAACAACATCCAAAGTTCAGCAAAATCCCATAAGATAGGGCCAAGTATGCATAGCCATTGAGCGCCCAAAACCACATCACATCCGCCTAAGGGAAAGGCAAACATGTCGGAGCGCAAGGTATAATATCCCATAGAGATACGCACATTTCGACACTTCCCATTGCAAGGTAAGGTGCCCCCATTGGCAACCATGACTTCAAAGTTGGAGCAAGGATGGATAAAACAATCAGCTTGTTTGGCGATCCGAGGGTCAATGAAAATATGGGTGTTACCAGAATCAATGAGTATTGTAAGAGGAAGCTTCTTGAAGTAACCCCTGACCCACATTGTTTGGGGGGGTGGTGATTCCAGCTAAAGCATGGAGAGATATCTCTGGCTGGTCATCCTGAGACGGAGGGTCAATAGGCGGTTCCTGAATGTTGACCGGAGCATCCAGTGTTTCTGGATCTTCGTCACCAATTTTAGAGGCAGGCGGAGACTCCACATCCAAGAGATAGAGATTTTGCTGAACACATCTATGTCCCCAAGTGAATTTCTCATCACAATTATAGCAAATCCCCTTTTCTCTGTGTGCTTGCATCTCTATTTCAGACAAACGCTTGATAGGAGTCGGTCGAGGAGCCTGCGGTGTAGGTGGTCGCTGAGAACCCATATTTCGGAAGGGAACAAAAGTGGGCTTGGAGCGTTGTTGGGCTACAATCTTGTCTTCTGCCAACTTAGCCAACCCTAGGGATTCCATCATTTTGGTGGGACAGAACATTTTGACCTCAAAGCGGATGGCATCCTTTAGACCACTGATAAAACAACTCCAGTAAAAGTCATTAGACAATCCTTCGGTGTGGTTGGCTAGGTTCTCAAATTTGGTTTGATACTCTCTCACAGTGCCAATTTGGTGAAGGTTAGTGAGGGCTCCAGTGAAGTCATCAAAAGCACTAGGACCAAATTGTTGCAAAAGGAGCTGGCAAAAGTCTGGCCATTTGGGCTCTGGATGAGCCTTGATGTAGCAACGGTACCATTGAAGAGCTTCCTGTTCCAAGTGAAAGGATGCCAGCAGAACTTTGTTGACATCAAAAGTATTATGCAGTCTAAAATACTGTTCTGCACGATAGATCCATCCAGTTGGATCAGTACCATTGAAGCGAGGAAAATCAAGCTTCGGACCACGGAAATTGCTGGAAGAAAAGAACCGATTGTTTGATGAAGAATCGGACTGCCGTTTGTTGTTCATAGCTGAATGTTCAAGATGGAGGCCGAGAAATTTTTCATCCAGATCTTGGAGTTTGGCTTGGATGGCTGCAAGTGCACGGGTGACAACCATAACCAAGAGGTTTTATTTTTATTTTTTATGACTGGGTAGGAAAACAAAAACAGAAACTGCTTCAGTAAGGGAAAATATGGACTTGGGAAAAAATCTGAAGGGTAATTGGGGTTTTGACTAGGTGTTGGACACTGTCGACTAGACAGGGAAGCAAAAATGAGGATTTCAGAAGCGGGGTGAAAGAATGGGAAAATTTGACGGAGGGGGACAAAGAAGCAGAATTCAGTAAGGAACTCTGTGGTAAAATTTCAAGGTGATTGGGTGAAATCTGAGGAAGTTATGGCAAACCCTAAAAATAGACAAATGTGAGATTTCAGGCTTTGGAAAGGGGAATTTGGGATAGGGTTCTCAGGAATGAAATATGCAAAATGACAGGGGTTCTCCGAAAAGGATCTGGAACGGTTTGCAAAATAGATCTGAAACAGCGCAGTAGTGATCGACAATAGTTCAGCTGAAAGTAGATATGGACCCTAGGTATGTGCGGCTTCCTAACAGTTCAGGGGTTTCACTCGGCCACCAATGTTGTCTGACGGCTTGCGTATTGGGGCAGTACCCCTCACTCCACAGATCAGGTAAAACTGATAACCACTTTGCCACAAACGACAGCTCTTGGTTTACCTCACGGGTGGGAACTAGTCAATCAGGTAGGGGTCGTTGCCCTTTTGGATGGAGGGTCCTCTCAATGGGCCAGCTACTTCGGGGTTCTTGTGGTACTCCTCACAATGAGTTTTAGGGCTTATGCCCAAGTACTTCCCACAGTTAAGAGGATAGGGATTATTCCCAAATCCGAACCTGCAACAGATGCAAGAAAAAAAATTTGGCAGAAATTTCACCCAGCGAGCCCAAGAAAGTGCTCTGATACCAGATGTGATGCACCTGCAACAATTACTTAATACGAATATGCGAAATAGAAGAAATGACAGAACTCAGAATCACTTTTATATTGATCACAGGCCACTTCGAGGGGGCAACCTCCTATGAGCAAGCTCAATACAAATAACTTCACGGTGCCTTCATAGGTCTCAACACACACTTATATACTAAGTCTAGGCGCCAATACTATGGGTCAAAACCATGGGCCATTACAAACTATGGATCAACAATAATACGGGCGACTTACAAAGCATATGCGCAAACAACAATAACACAAACTATTGATCAACAAATACTACGGGACGACTTACAAATCATATGCGTCCAACAACAACATACTAACAAAGTAAAGACATGGGTTCCTAACATGTAAACACACAACAGTTGCTAAATTACACAGATTTGGAAACTATTGATTGTAGCTTGCAATTATTAAAATAACACTAAAATTTTTAATTTAAAACTAAAATTCAACTAATCTATTTCTATCCTATCCTGCAGGAGCAAGTTTAAAGCTAATCATAAACTTAGTTTGCATTTGGAATTTAAGCATATGATGAATGAAATTGAAGACAAATCTTACAATCAAATTATCACATATTAAATAACTTATAAACTTATAAAAATGACCAGAATTAAATCATGAGAAATTGTAAGAAGCTTGTAGATATGCAAATCTAAATCTGCGTACTATCGATAGATCAAATGATAAAGTAATCACAATTTCCAAAATAAACTTCAAGAGATTATGATATTTAAGAAAAGTAAGCGTACCAAAAACTAAGTTCCGGCAATTAACTTAATTTCATTGAGAAATAATGATAACCAAACATAAACAATCAATTTCCATTGTTCTGTAAAAGAAAACTTGTACAAAGCTTACAAAAGAGATCTGCAAATACATCTGGAGCATCATTTCTTCATAAAAATGTTGATCTACCAACTACTGGTTGGGAGTGCTTCCATGTTGACTTCATTGAAAGAAACTTTACAAAAGAAAATACAGACAAGATAAAATTCATCCTCTGGTCTCTAGAGACCCTCCTCTTTCTATCCGAATTCTGAGGTTGAATTTATAGAAATGAAGAGCAGTGGGAAGGATAGCATCAAATCCCCAGGTGTCTGGTTCGTTCAATGGATGCCAAACCGGCAGCAACGAATTTCTGGAAAATTCACCTCTGTTAGGAAATGGTTTCCTCCCAAACGGTTGAGATATTTCCAAAACGTCCTGAGGGTAGGGGTAAAGGAGCCCATTCGGGAAGTGGGTTTTCAAACGTTTGAGCTAATTCATCATGGTTTGCTCACAATCCTCCATGCAAAAACATCTCTCTGACAGGTGTGCGATCCATTTTTAATTTCATTCTTCAGGTGACGACAACAACAACTTATTGTTTCTATGCAAATAATATGCATTAAAATTGTAAATAGTGCCTTATGTTTATTATATCAAAATCAATTAATAAATAAATCATTAATATTGTCTTTGAATAAACAATAATAATAATTAACAAATATTGAATTTTCAAAAGATATTGCATGAACACTATATTACTTTTAGATCAGAATTAGATCACTAGGATAAATTAAATACTTCCAAATATATAGACATTAATAAGCCATCTAAATAAGAATCAAAATTGGTTTATCAACCAGGAGAGTTAATTATTTTTTGTGCAAAATAATACTTCACTTCATGAATGAGAATCATTGACTCCTTCCATAGTTTCCAAACATGTTCTCTAGGATATATTAGAATTATAAAATAGGCTTTAAGTCAATTATTTAAAATTTGTCCTAAAATTATAACATCTCACAAAAGGACAAGTTTTCATCAAAAATTTAAAGCTAGTAACAATCAATAATCCTTTCAAAATTGAAACCAAGGTTAAAGTTGTATTTCTTTAAAACGAAAATTTGTAAGATGAGAATTGAAAGTATAAAATTGACCACTTAATTGAATTATTGAAATCCATCAAAGTATACAATTATTCATTGATACATTTAAGAATCTAAACGTTTCGTAAGACTATAGAAGGATTAAAGTAATTCAACCAAGCCAAAATGAAATAAGTACCATGAATAACCTCAAATAAGGATATGTAAGCATCATTAAATCATCACGAGGCCAGAAGATCAATGCGGTAAAGATAAAACAAATCGTCAAATCTCAATTTCATGAAAGATAAAATTTTAATCAAATGTTAAAGGCTTGCAAAAGTCAATGGATCATTCAAATTCAGAAGTAAGAGCATGGTCCAGTTATTCGATATAAACTCTTTCAAGACGTAAATCAGAATTATTACAATTGAGATTTTAGTTAAGTAATTATGATCTATCAAAATGGTCATTAATTCACAAATGCATCGACAAACCAAAATTTGTTACAATTGTCGCAACATCATATAAAACCAACCAAGCCAAACTGAAGGATATGATTAGCTCAAATAAGCTCAAGTAAGACTAAGTAGGTGTTGTTCATCAACTAAAGGGCCAAAAGATGCCAATGACAAAAGATATCCACATCCCGAAATCCTTATTCAATGAAATCCAATACAAAGAAAAAGCACTGCAAAAAGCGAAGGATTGAAGAAAGAAAGCCAAGAACCACCTACCAAAGCAAGGAGGATAAGATAAAAGAAAACCGGAAACAAAATATTTACAAAATTTACATGGGGGGGCCCCTTGATTTTAAAAAATAAAGGGGAAGTTGTTGGGATTCCAATAGGGTCCCAATGGAGTACATGGATTAGGAAGTTCATTGGAGTCATTGGAGGCTTGTATGATGACCATTGGACACACCTTGTGGAGTGCCCTTGCATTTGGATCCTTTATTATGGATAAAATTACCTTGGAGATTGACATGTGTACCCTTGGAGTGTAGTGCTCGTACCACATCTGTGAGCAAACATGTGTATTTGTAGGTTGCTTGTAAGGGAATATACGTACATATGTATTATTGAAATCCCTTACATATTATAAATACATATAATAAAGTGAAAACAAAAACAGAAACTGCTTCAGTAAGGGAAAATACGGACTTGGGAAAAAATCTGAAGGGTAATTGGGGTTTGACTAGGTGTTGGACACTGTCGACTAGACAGGGAAGCAAAAATGAGGATTTCAGAAGCGGGGTGAAAGAATGGGAAAATTTGGCGGAGGGGGACAAAGAAGCAGAATTCAGAAAGGAACTCTGTGGTAAAATTTGAAGGTGATTGGGTGAAATCTGAGGAAGTTATGGCAAACCCTAAAAATAGACAAATGTGAGCTTTCAGGCTTTGGAAAGGGGAATTTGGGATAGGGTCCTCAGGAATGAAATATGCAAAATGACAGGGGTTCCCCGAAAAGGATCTGGAACGGTTTGCAAAATAGATCTGAAACAGCGCAGTAGTGATCGACAATAGTTCAGCTGAAAGTAGATATGGACCCTAGGTATGTGCGGCTTCCTAACAGTTCAGGGGTTTCACTCGGCCACCAATGTTGTCTGACGGCTTGCGTATTGGGGCAGTACCCCTCACTCCACAGCTCAGGTAAAACTGATAACCGCTTTGCCACAAACGACAGCTCTTGGTTTACCTCACGGGTGGGAACTAGTCAATCAGGTAGGGGTCGTTGCCCTTTTGGCTGGAGGGTCCTCTCAATGGGCCAGCTACTTCGGGGTTCTTGTGGTACTCCTCACAATGAGTTTTAGGCCTTATGCCCAAGTACTTCCCACAGTTAAGAGGATAGGGATTATTCCCAAATCCGAACCTGCAACAGATGCAAGAAAAAAAATTTGGCAGAAATTTCACCCAGCGAGCCCAAGAAAGTGCTCTGATACCAGATGTGTTGCACCTGCAACAATTACTTAATACGAATATGCGAAATAAAAGAAATGACAGAACTCAGAATCACTTTTATATTGATCACAGGCCACTTCGAGGGGGCAACCTCCTATGAGCAAGCTCAATACAAATAACTTCACGGTGCCTTCATGGGTCTCAACACACACTTATATACTAAGTCTAGGCGCCAATACTATGGGTCAAAACCATGGGCCATTACAAACTATGGATCAACAATACTACAGGCGACTTACAAAGCATATGCGCAAACAACAATAACACAAACTATTGATCAACAAATACTACGGGACGACTTACAAATCATATGCGTCCAACAACAACATACTAACAAAGTAAAGACATGGGTTCCTAACATGTAAACACACAACAGTTGCTAAATTACACAGATTTGGAAACTATTGATTGTAGCTTGCAATTATTAAAATAACACTAAAATTTTTAATTTAAAACTAAAATTCAACTAATCTATTTCTATCCTATCCTGCAGGAGCAAGTTTAAAGCTAATCATAAACTTAGTTTGCATTTGGAATTTAAGCATATGATGAATGAAATTGAAGACAAATCTTACAATCAAATTATCACATATTAAATAACTTATAAACTTATAAAAATGACCAGAATTAAATCATGAGAAATTGTAAGAAGCTTGTAGATATGCAAATCTAAATCTGCGTACTATCGATAGATCAAATGATAAAGTAATCACAATTTCCAAAATAAACTTCAAGAGATTATGATCTTTAAGAAAAGTAAGCGTACCAAAAACTAAGTTCCGGCAATTAACTTAATTTCATTGAGAAATAATGATAACCAAACATAAACAATCAATTTCCATTGTTCTGTAAAAGAAAACTTGTACAAAGCTTACAAAAGAGATCTGCAAATACATCTGGAGCATCATTTCTTCATAAAAATGTTGATCTACCAACTGCTGGTTGGGAGTGCTTCCATGTTGACTTCATTGAAAGAAACTTTACAAAAGAAAATACAGACAAGATAAAATTCATCCTCTAGTCTCTAGAGACCCTCCTCTTTCTATCCGAATTCTGAGGTTGAATTTATAGAAATGAAGAGCAGTGGGAAGGATAGCATCAAATCCCCAGGTGTCTGGTTCGTTCAATGGATGCCAAACCGGCAGCAACGAATTTCTGGAAAATTCACCTCTGTTAGGAAATGGTTTCCTCCCAAACGGTTGAGATATTTCCAAAACGTCCTGAGGGTAGGGGTAAAGGAGCCCATTTGGGAAGTGGGTTTTCAAACGTTTGAGCTAATTCATCATGGTTTGCTCACAATCCTCCATGCAAAAACATCTCTCTGACAGGTGTGCGATCCATTTTTAATTTCATTCTTCAGGTGACGACAACAACAACTTATTGTTTCTATGCAAATAATATGCATTAAAATTGTAAATAGTGCCTTATGTTTATTATATCAAAATCAATTAATAAATAAATCATTAATATTGTCTTTGAATAAACAATAATAATAATTAACAAATATTGAATTTTCAAAAGATATTGCATGAACACTATATTACTTTTAGATCAGAATTAGATCACTAGGATAAATTAAATACTTCCAAATATATAGACATTAATAAGCCATCTAAATAAGAATCAAAATTGGTTTATCAACCAGGAGAGTTAATTATTTTTTGTGCAAAATAATACTTCACTTCATGAATGAGAATCATTGACTCCTTCCATAGTTTCCAAACATGTTCTCTAGGATATATTAGAATTATAAAATAGGCTTTAAGTCAATTATTTAAAATTTGTCCTAAAATTATAACATCTCACAAAAGGACAAGTTTTCATCAAAAATTTAAAGCTAGTAACAATCAATAATCCTTTCAAAATTGAAACCAAGGTTAAAGTTGTGTTTCTTTAAAACGAAAATTTGTAAGATGAGAATTGAAAGTATAAAATTGACCACTTAATTGAATTATTGAAATCCATCAAAGTATACAATTATTCATTGATACATTTAAGAATCTAAACGTTTCGTAAGACTATAGAAGGATTAAAGTAATTCAACCAAGCCAAAATGAAATAAGTACCATGAATAACCTCAAATAAGGATATGTAAGCATCATTAAATCATCACGAGGCCAGAAGATCAATGCGGTAAAGATAAAACAAATCGTCAAATCTCAATTTCATGAAAGATAAAATTTTAATCAAATTTTAAAGGCTTGCAAAAGTCAATGGATCATTCAAATTCATAAGTAAGAGCATGGTCCAGTTATTCGATATAAACTCTTTCAAGACGTAAATAAGAATTATTACAATTGAGATTTTAGTTAAGTAATTATGATCTATCAAAATGGTCATTAATTCACAAATGCATCGACAAACCAAAATTTGTTACAATTGTCGCAACATCATATAAAACCAACCAAGCCAAACTGAAGGATATGATTAGCTCAAATAAGCTCAAGTAAGACTAAGTAGGTGTTGTTCATCAACTAAAGGGCCAAAAGATGCCAATGACAAAAGATATCCACATCCCGAAATCCTTATTCAATGAAATCCAATACAAAGAAAAAGCACTGCAAAAAGCGAAGGATTGAAGAAAGAAAGCCAAGAACCACCTACCAAAGCAAGGAGGATAAGATAAAAGAAAACCGGAAACAAAATATTTACAAAATTTACATGGGGGGGCCCCTTGATTTTAAAAAATAAAGGGGAAGTTGTTGGGATTCCAATAGGGTCCCAATGGAGTACATGGATTAGGAAGTTCATTGGAGTCATTGGAGGCTTGTATGATGACCATTGGACACACCTTGTGGAGTGCCCTTGCATTTGGATCCTTTATTATGGATAAAATTACCTTGGAGATTGACATGTGTACCCTTGGAGTGTAGCGCTCGTACCACATCTGTGAGCAAACATGTGTATTTGTAGGTTGCTTGTAAGGGAATATACGTACATATGTATTATTGAAATCCCTTACATATTATAAATACATATAATAAAGTGAAAACAAAAACAGAAACTGCTTCAGTAAGGGAAAATACGGACTTGGGAAAAAATCTGAAGGGTAATTGGGGTTTGACTAGGTGTTGGACACTGTCGACTAGACAGGGAAGCAAAAATGAGGATTTCAGAAGCGGGGTGAAAGAATGGGAAAATTTGGCGGAGGGGGACAAAGAAGCAGAATTCAGAAAGGAACTCTGTGGTAAAATTTGAAGGTGATTGGGTGAAATCTGAGGAAGTTATGGCAAACCCTAAAAATAGACAAATGTGAGCTTTCAGGCTTTGGAAAGGGGAATTTGGGATAGGGTCCTCAGGAATGAAATATGCAAAATGACAGGGGTTCCCCGAAAAGGATCTGGAACGGTTTGCAAAATAGATCTGAAACAGCGCAGTAGTGATCGACAATAGTTCAGCTGAAAGTAGATATGGACCCTAGGTATGTGCGGCTTCCTAACAGTTCAGGGGTTTCACTCGGCCACCAATGTTGTCTGACGGCTTGCGTATTGGGGCAGCACCCCTCACTCCACAGCTCAGGTAAAACTGATAACCTCTTTGCCACAAACGACAGCTCTTGGTTTACCTCACGGGTGGGAACTAGTCAATCAGGTAGGGGTCGTTGCCCTTTTGGATGGAGGGTCCTCTCAATGGGCCAGCTACTTCGGGGTTCTTGTGGTACTCCTCACAATGAGTTTTAGGGCTTATGCCCAAGTACTTCCCACAGTTAAGATGATAGGGATTATTCCCAAATCCGAACCTGCAACAGATGCAAGAAAAAAAATTTGGCAGAAATTTCACCCAGCGAGCCCAAGAAAGTGCTCTGATACCAGATGTGATGCACCTGCAACAATTACTTAATACAAATATGCGAAATAGAAGAAATGACAGAACTCAGAATCACTTTTATATTGATCACAGGCCACTTCGAGGGGGCAACCTCCTATGAGCAAGCTCAATACAAATAACTTCACGGTGCCTTCATAGGTCTCAACACACACTTATATACTAAGTCTAGGCGCCAATACTATGGGTCAAAACCATGGGCCATTACAAACTATGGATCAACAATACTACGGGCGACTTACAAAGCATATGCGCAAACAACAATAACACAAACTATTGATCAACAAATACTACGGGACGACTTACAAATCATATGCGTCCAACAACAACATACTAAAAAAGTAAAGACATGGGTTCCTAACATGTAAACACACAACAGTTGCTAAATTACACAGATTTGGAAACTATTGATTGTAGCTTGCAATTATTAAAATAACACTAAAATTTTTAATTTAAAACTAAAATTCAACTAATCTATTTCTATCCTATCCTGCAGGAGCAAGTTTAAAGCTAATCATAAACTTAGTTTGCATTTGGAATTTAAGCATATGATGAATGAAATTGAAGACAAATCTTACAATCAAATTATCACATATTAAATAACTTATAAACTTATAAAAATGACCAGAATTAAATCATGAGAAATTGTAAGAAGCTTGTAGATATGCAAATCTAAATCTGCGTACTATCGATAGATCAAATGATAAAGTAATCACAATTTCCAAAATAAACTTCAAGAGATTATGATCTTTAAGAAAAGTAAGCGTACCAAAAACTAAGTTCCGGCAATTAACTTAATTTCATTGAGAAATAATGATAACCAAACATAAACAATCAATTTCCATTGTTCTGTAAAAGAAAACTTGTACAAAGCTTACAAAAGAGATCTGCAAATACATCTGGAGCATCATTTCTTCATAAAAATGTTGATCTACCAATTGCTGGTTGGGAGTGCTTCCATGTTGACTTCATTGAAAGAAACTTTACAAAAGAAAATACAGACAAGATAAAATTCATCCTCTGGTCTCTAGAGACCCTCCTCTTTCTATCCGAATTCTGAGGTTGAATTTATAGAAATGAAGAGCAGTGGGAAGGATAGCATCAAATCCCCAGGTGTCTGGTTCGTTCAATGGATGCCAAACCGGCAGCAACGAATTTCTGGAAAATTCACCTCTGTTAGGAAATGGTTTCCTCCCAAACGGTTGAGATATTTCCAAAACGTCCTGAGGGTAGGGGTAAAGGAGCCCATTTGGGAAGTGGGTTTTCAAACGTTTGAGCTAATTCATCATGGTTTGCTCACAATCCTCCATGCAAAAACATCTCTCTGAAAGGTGTGCGATCCATTTTTAATTTCATTCTTCAGGTGACGACAACAACAACTTATTGTTTCTATGCAAATAATATGCATTAAAATTGTAAATAGTGCCTTATGTTTATTATATCAAAATCAATTAATAAATAAATCATTAATATTGTCTTTGAATAAACAATAATAATAATTAACAAATATTGAATTTTCAAAAGATATTGCATGAACACTATATTACTTTTAGATCAGAATTAGATCACTCGGATAAATTAAATACTTCCAAATATATAGACATTAATAAGCCATCTAAATAAGAATCAAAATTGGTTTATCAACCAGGAGAGTTAATTATTTTTTGTGCAAAATAATACTTCACTTCATGAATGAGAATCATTGACTCCTTCCATAGTTTCCAAACATGTTCTCTAGGATATATTAGAATTATAAAATAGGCTTTAAGTCAATTATTTAAAATTTGTCCTAAAATTATAACATCTCACAAAAGGACAAGTTTTCATCAAAAATTTAAAGCTAGTAACAATCAATAATCCTTTCAAAATTGAAACCAAGGTTAAAGTTGTGTTTCTTTAAAACGAAAATTTGTAAGATGAGAATTGAAAGTATAAAATTGACCACTTAATTGAATTATTGAAATCCATCAAAGTATACAATTATTCATTGATACATTTAAGAATCTAAACGTTTCGTAAGACTATAGAAGGATTAAAGTAATTCAACCAAGCCAAAATGAAATAAGTACCATGAATAACCTCAAATAAGGATATGTAAGCATCATTAAATCATCACGAGGCCAGAAGATCAATGCGGTAAAGATAAAACAAATCGTCAAATCTCAATTTCATGAAAGATAAAATTTTAATCAAATGTTAAAGGCTTGCAAAAGTCAATGGATCATTCAAATTCAGAAGTAAGAGCATGTTCCAGTTATTCGATATAAACTCTTTCAAGACGTAAATCAGAATTATTACAATTGAGATTTTAGTTAAGTAATTATGATCTATCAAAATGGTCATTAATTCACAAATGCATCGACAAACCAAAATTTGTTACAATTGTCGCAGCATCATATAAAACCAACCAAGCCAAACTGAAGGATATGATTAGCTCAAATAAGCTCAAGTAAGACTAAGTAGGTGTTGTTCATCAACTAAAGGGCCAAAATATGCCAATGACAAAAGATATCCACATCCCGAAATCCTTATTCAATGAAATCCAATACAAAGAAAAAGCACTGCAAAAAGCGAAGGATTGAAGAAAGAAAGCCAAGAACCACCTACCAAAGCAAGGAGGATAAGATAAAAGAAAACCGGAAACAAAATATTTACAAAATTTACATGGGGGGCCCCTTGATTTTAAAAAATAAAGGGGAAGTTGTTGGGATTCCAATAGGGTCCCAATGGAGTACATGGATTAGGAAGTTCATTGGAGTCATTGGAGGCTTGTATGATGACCATTGGACACACCTTGTGGAGTGCCCTTGCATTTGGATCCTTTATTATGGATAAAATTACCTTGGAGATTGACATGTGTACCCTTGGAGTGTAGCGCTCGTACCACATCTGTGAGCAAACATGTGTATTTGTAGGTTGCTTGTAAGGGAATATACGTACATATGTATTATTGAAATCCCTTACATATTATAAATACATATAATAAAGTGAAAACAAAAACAGAAACTGCTTCAGTAAGGGAAAATATGGACTTGGGAAAAAATCTGAAGGGTAATTGGGGTTTGACTAGGTGTTGGACACTGTCGACTAGACAGGGAAGCAAAAATGAGGATTTCAGAAGCGGGGTGAAAGAATGGGAAAATTTGGCGGAGGGGGACAAAGAAGCAGAATTCAGAAAGGAACTCTGTGGTAAAATTTGAAGGTGATTGGGTGAAATCTGAGGAAGTTATGGCAAACCCTAAAAATAGACAAATGTGAGCTTTCAGGCTTTGGAAAGGGGAATTTGGGATAGGGTCCTCAGGAATGAAATATGCAAAATGACAGGGGTTCCCCGAAAAGGATCTGGAACGGTTTGCAAAATAGATCTGAAACAGCGCAGTAGTGATCGACAATAGTTCAGCTGAAAGTAGATATGGACCCTAGGTATGTGCGGCTTCCTAACAGTTCAGGGGTTTCACTCGGCCACCAATGTTGTCTGACGGCTTGCGTATTGGGGCAGTACCCCTCACTCCACAGCTCAGGTAAAACTGATAACCGCTTTGCCACAAACGACAGCTCTTGGTTTACCTCACGGGTGGGAACTAGTCAATCAGGTAGGGGTCGTTGCCCTTTTGGCTGGAGGGTCCTCTCAATGGGCCAGCTACTTCGGGGTTCTTGTGGTACTCCTCACAATGAGTTTTAGGGCTTATGCCCAAGTACTTCCCACAGTTAAGAGGATAGGGATTATTCCCAAATCCGAACCTGCAACAGATGCAAGAAAAAAAATTTGGCAGAAATTTCACCCAGCGAGCCCAAGAAAGTGCTCTGATACCAGATGTGATGCACCTGCAACAATTACTTAATACGAATATGCGAAATAGAAGAAATGACAGAACTCAGAATCACTTTTATATTGATCACAGGCCACTTCGAGGGGGCAACCTCCTATGAGAAAGCTCAATACAAATAACTTCACGGTGCCTTCATAGGTCTCAACACACACTTATATACTAAGTCTAGGCGCCAATACTATGGGTCAAAACCATGGGCCATTACAAACTATGGATCAACAATACTACGGGCGACTTACAAAGCATATGCGCAAACAACAATAACACAAACTATTGATCAACAAATACTACGGGACGACTTACAAATCATATGCGTCCAACAACAACATACTAACAAAGTAAAGACATGGGTTCCTAACATGTAAACACACAACAGTTGCTAAATTACACAGATTTGGAAACTATTGATTGTAGCTTGCAATTATTAAAATAACACTAAAATTTTTAATTTAAAACTAAAATTCAACTAATCTATTTCTATCCTATCCTGCAGGAGCAAGTTTAAAGCTAATCATAAACTTAGTTTGCATTTGGAATTTAAGCATATGATGAATGAAATTGAAGACAAATCTTACAATCAAATTATCACATATTAAATAACTTATAAACTTATAAAAATGACCAGAATTAAATCATGAGAAATTGTAAGAAGCTTGTAGATATGCAAATCTAAATCTGCGTACTATCGATAGATCAAATGATAAAGTAATCACAATTTCCAAAATAAACTTCAAGAGATTATGATCTTTAAGAAAAGTAAGCGTACCAAAAACTAAGTTCCGGCAATTAACTTAATTTCATTGAGAAATAATGATAACCAAACATAAACAATCAATTTCCATTGTTCTGTAAAAGAAAACTTGTACAAAGCTTACAAAAGAGATCTGCAAATACATCTGGAGCATCATTTCTTCATAAAAATGTTGATCTACCAACTGCCGGTTGGGAGTGCTTCCATGTTGACTTCATTGAAAGAAACTTTACAAAAGAAAATACAGACAAGATAAAATTCATCCTCTGGTCTCTAGAGACCCTCCTCTTTCTATCCGAATTCTGAGGTTGAATTTATAGAAATGAAGAGCAGTGGGAAGGATAGCATCAAATCCCCAGGTGTCTGGTTCGTTCAATGGATGCCAAACCGGCAGCAACGAATTTCTGGAAAATTCACCTCTGTTAGGAAATGGTTTCCTCCCAAACGGTTGAGATATTTCCAAAACGTCCTGAGGGTAGGGGTAAAGGAGCCCATTTGGGAGGTGGGTTTTCAAACGTTTGAGCTAATTCATCATGGTTTGATCACAATCCTCCATGCAAAAACATCTCTCTGACAGGTGTGCGATCCATTTTTAATTTCATTCTTCAGGTGACGACAACAACAACTTATTGTTTCTATGCAAATAATATGCATTAAAATTGTAAATAGTGCCTTATGTTTATTATATCAAAATCAATTAATAAATAAATCATTAATATTGTCTTTGAATAAACAATAATAATAATTAACAAATATTGAATTTTCAAAAGATATTGCATGAACACTATATTACTTTTAGATCAGAATTAGATCACTAGGATAAATTAAATACTTCCAAATATATAGACATTAATAAGCCATCTAAATAAGAATCAAAATTGGTTTATCAACCAGGAGAGTTAATTATTTTTTGTGCAAAATAATACTTCACTTCATGAATGAGAATCATTGACTCCTTCCATAGTTTCCAAACATGTTCTCTAGGATATATTAGAATTATAAAATAGGCTTTAAGTCAATTATTTAAAATTTGTCCTAAAATTATAACATCTCACAAAAGGACAAGTTTTCATCAAAAATTTAAAGCTAGTAACAATCAATAATCCTTTCAAAATTGAAACCAAGGTTAAAGTTGTATTTCTTTAAAACGAAAATTTGTAAGATGAGAATTGAAAGTATAAAATTGACCACTTAATTGAATTATTGAAATCCATCAAAGTATACAATTATTCATTGATACATTTAAGAATCTAAACGTTTCGTAAGACTATAGAAGGATTAAAGTAATTCAACCAAGCCAAAATGAAATAAGTACCATGAATAACCTCAAATAAGGATATGTAAGCATCATTAAATCATCACGAGGCCAGAAGATCAATGCGGTAAAGATAAAACAAATCGTCAAATCTCAATTTCATGAAAGATAAAATTTTAATCAAATGTTAAAGGCTTGCAAAAGTCAATGGATCATTCAAATTCAGAAGTAAGAGCATGTTCCAGTTATTCGATATAAACTCTTTCAAGACGTAAATCAGAATTATTACAATTGAGATTTTAGTTAAGTAATTATGATCTATCAAAATGGTCATTAATTCACAAATGCATCGACAAACCAAAATTTGTTACAATTGTCGCAGCATCATATAAAACCAACCAAGCCAAACTGAAGGATATGATTAGCTCAAATAAGCTCAAGTAAGACTAAGTAGGTGTTGTTCATCAACTAAAGGGCCAAAATATGCCAATGACAAAAGATATCCACATCCCGAAATCCTTATTCAATGAAATCCAATACAAAGAAAAAGCACTGCAAAAAGCGAAGGATTGAAGAAAGAAAGCCAAGAACCACCTACCAAAGCAAGGAGGATAAGATAAAAGAAAACCGGAAACAAAATATTTACAAAATTTACATGGGGGGGCCCCTTGATTTTAAAAAATAAAGGGGAAGTTGTTGGGATTCCAATAGGGTCCCAATGGAGTACATGGATTAGGAAGTTCATTGGAGTCATTGGAGGCTTGTATGATGACCATTGGACACACCTTGTGGAGTGCCCTTGCATTTGGATCCTTTATTATGGATAAAATTACCTTGGAGATTGACATGTGTACCCTTGGAGTGTAGCGCTCGTACCACATCTGTGAGCAAACATGTGTATTTGTAGGTTGCTTGTAAGGGAATATACGTACATATGTATTATTGAAATCCCTTACATATTATAAATACATATAATAAAGTGAAAACAAAAACAGAAACTGCTTCAGTAAGGGAAAATATGGACTTGGGAAAAAATCTGAAGGGTAATTGGGGTTTGACTAGGTGTTGGACACTGTCGACTAGACAGGGAAGCAAAAATGAGGATTTCAGAAGCGGGGTGAAAGAATGGGAAAATTTGGCGGAGGGGGACAAAGAAGCAGAATTCAGAAAGGAACTCTGTGGTAAAATTTGAAGGTGATTGGGTGAAATCTGAGGAAGTTATGGCAAACCCTAAAAATAGACAAATGTGAGCTTTCAGGCTTTGGAAAGGGGAATTTGGGATAGGGTCCTCAGGAATGAAATATGCAAAATGACAGGGGTTCCCCGAAAAGGATCTGGAACGGTTTGCAAAATAGATCTGAAACAGCGCAGTAGTGATCGACAATAGTTCAGCTGAAAGTAGATATGGACCCTAGGTATGTGCGGCTTCCTAACAGTTCAGGGGTTTCACTCGGCCACCAATGTTGTCTGACGGCTTGCGTATTGGGGCAGTACCCCTCACTCCACAGCTCAGGTAAAACTGATAACCGCTTTGCCACAAACGACAGCTCTTGGTTTACCTCACGGGTGGGAACTAGTCAATCAGGTAGGGGTCGTTGCCCTTTTGGCTGGAGGGTCCTCTCAATGGGCCAGCTACTTCGGGGTTCTTGTGGTACTCCTCACAATGAGTTTTAGGGCTTATGCCCAAGTACTTCCCACAGTTAAGAGGAAAGGGATTATTCCCAAATCCGAACCTGCAACAGATGCAAGAAAAAAAATTTGGCAGAAATTTCACCCAGCGAGCCCAAGAAAGTGCTCTGATACCAGATGTGATGCACCTGCAACAATTACTTAATACGAATATGCGAAATAGAAGAAATGACAGAACTCAGAATCACTTTTATATTGATCACAGGCCACTTCGAGGGGGCAACCTCCTATGAGAAAGCTCAATACAAATAACTTCACGGTGCCTTCATAGGTCTCAACACACACTTATATACTAAGTCTAGGCGCCAATACTATGGGTCAAAACCATGGGCCATTACAAACTATGGATCAACAATACTACGGGCGACTTACAAAGCATATGCGCAAACAACAATAACACAAACTATTGATCAACAAATACTACGGGACGACTTACAAATCATATGCATCCAACAACAACATACTAACAAAGTAAAGACATGGGTTCCTAACATGTAAACACACAACAGTTGCTAAATTACACAGATTTGGAAACTATTGATTGTAGCTTGCAATTATTAAAATAACACTAAAATTTTTAATTTAAAACTAAAATTCAACTAATCTATTTCTATCCTATCCTGCAGGAGCAAGTTTAAAGCTAATCATAAACTTAGTTTGCATTTGGAATTTAAGCATATGATGAATGAAATTGAAGACAAATCTTACAATCAAATTATCACATATTAAATAACTTATAAACTTATAAAAATGACCAGAATTAAATCATGAGAAATTGTAAGAAGCTTGTAGATATGCAAATCTAAATCTGCGTACTATCGATAGATCAAATGATAAAGTAATCACAATTTCCAAAATAAACTTCAAGAGATTATGATCTTTAAGAAAAGTAAGCGTACCAAAAACTAAGTTCCGGAAATTAACTTAATTTCATTGAGAAATAATGATAACCAAACATAAACAATCAATTTCCATTGTTCTGTAAAAGAAAACTTGTACAAAGCTTACAAAAGAGATCTGCAAATACATCTGGAGCATCATTTCTTCATAAAAATGTTGATCTACCAACTGCTGGTTGGGAGTGCTTCCATGTTGACTTCATTGAAAGAAACTTTACAAAAGAAAATACAGACAAGATAAAATTCATCCTCTGGTCTCTAGAGACCCTCCTCTTTCTATCCGAATTCTGAGGTTGAATTTATAGAAATGAAGAGCAGTGGGAAGGATAGCATCAAATCCCCAGGTGTCTGGTTCGTTCAATGGATGCCAAACCGGCAGCAACGAATTTCTGGAAAATTCACCTCTGTTAGGAAATGGTTTCCTCCCAAACGGTTGAGATATTTCCAAAACGTCCTGAGGGTAGGGGTAAAGGAGCCCATTTGGGAGGTGGGTTTTCAAACGTTTGAGCTAATTCATCATGGTTTGATCACAATCCTCCATGCAAAAACATCTCTCTGACAGGTGTGCGATCCATTTTTAATTTCATTCTTCAGGTGACGACAACAACAACTTATTGTTTCTATGCAAATAATATGCATTAAAATTGTAAATAGTGCCTTATGTTTATTATATCAAAATCAATTAATAAATAAATCATTAATATTGTCTTTGAATAAACAATAATAATAATTAACAAATATTGAATTTTCAAAAGATATTGCATGAACACTATATTACTTTTAGATCAGAATTAGATCACTAGGATAAATTAAATACTTCCAAATATATAGACATTAATAAGCCATCTAAATAAGAATCAAAATTGGTTTATCAACCAGGAGAGTTAATTATTTTTTGTGCAAAATAATACTTCACTTCATGAATGAGAATCATTGACTCCTTCCATAGTTTCCAAACATGTTCTCTAGGATATATTAGAATTATAAAATAGGCTTTAAGTCAATTATTTAAAATTTGTCCTAAAATTATAACATCTCACAAAAGGACAAGTTTTCATCAAAAATTTAAAGCTAGTAACAATCAATAATCCTTTCAAAATTGAAACCAAGGTTAAAGTTGTGTTTCTTTAAAACGAAAATTTGTAAGATGAGAATTGAAAGTATAAAATTGACCACTTAATTGAATTATTGAAATCCATCAAAGTATACAATTATTCATTGATACATTTAAGAATCTAAACGTTTCGTAAGACTATAGAAGGATTAAAGTAATTCAACCAAGCCAAAATGAAATAAGTACCATGAATAACCTCAAATAAGGATATGTAAGCATCATTAAATCATCACGAGGCCAGAAGATCAATGCGGTAAAGATAAAACAAATCGTCAAATCTCAATTTCATGAAAGATAAAATTTTAATCAAATGTTAAAGGCTTGCAAAAGTCAATGGATCATTCAAATTCAGAAGTAAGAGCATGGTCCAGTTATTCGATATAAACTCTTTCAAGACGTAAATCAGAATTATTACAATTGAGATTTTAGTTAAGTAATTATGATCTATCAAAATGGTCATTAATTCACAAATGCATCGACAAACCAAAATTTGTTACAATTGTCGCAGCATCATATAAAACCAACCAAGCCAAACTGAAGGATATGATTAGCTCAAATAAGCTCAAGTAAGACTAAGTAGGTGTTGTTCATCAACTAAAGGGCCAAAAGATGCCAATGACAAAAGATATCCACATCCCGAAATCCTTATTCAATGAAATCCAATACAAAGAAAAAGCACTGCAAAAAGCGAAGGATTGAAGAAAGAAAGCCAAGAACCACCTACCAAAGCAAGGAGGATAAGATAAAAGAAAACCGGAAACAAAATATTTACAAAATTTACATGGGGGGCCCCTTGATTTTAAAAAATAAAGGGGAAGTTGTTGGGATTCCAATAGGGTCCCAATGGAGTACATGGATTAGGAAGTTCATTGGAGTCATTGGAGGCTTGTATGATGACCATTGGACACACCTTGTGGAGTGCCCTTGCATTTGGATCCTTTATTATGGATAAAATTACCTTGGAGATTGACATGTGTACCCTTGGAGTGTAGCGCTCGTACCACATCTGTGAGCAAACATGTGTATTTGTAGGTTGCTTGTAAGGGAATATACGTACATATGTATTATTGAAATCCCTTACATATTATAAATACATATAATAAAGTGAAAACAAAAACAGAAACTCCTTCAGTAAGGGAAAATATGGACTTGGGAAAAAATCTGAAGGGTAATTGGGGTTTGACTAGGTGTTGGACACTGTCGACTAGACAGGGAAGCAAAAATGAGGATTTCAGAAGCGGGGTGAAAGAATGGGAAAATTTGGCGGAGGGGGACAAAGAAGCAGAATTCAGAAAGGAACTCTGTGGTAAAATTTGAAGGTGATTGGGTGAAATCTGAGGAAGTTATGGCAAACCCTAAAAATAGACAAATGTGAGCTTTCAGGCTTTGGAAAGGGGAATTTGGGATAGGGTCCTCAGGAATGAAATATGCAAAATGACAGGGGTTCCCCGAAAAGGATCTGGAACGGTTTGCAAAATAGATCTGAAACAGCGCAGTAGTGATCGACAATAGTTCAGCTGAAAGTAGATATGGACCCTAGGTATGTGCGGCTTCCTAACAGTTCAGGGGTTTCACTCGGCCACCAATGTTGTCTGACGGCTTGCGTATTGGGGCAGTACCCCTCACTCCACAGCTCAGGTAAAACTGATAACCGCTTTGCCACAAACGACAGCTCTTGGTTTACCTCACGGGTGGGAACTAGTCAATCAGGTAGGGGTCGTTGCCCTTTTGGCTGGAGGGTCCTCTCAATGGGCCAGCTACTTCGGGGTTCTTGTGGTACTCCTCACAATGAGTTTTAGGGATTATGCCCAAGTACTTCCCACAGTTAAGAGGATAGGGATTATTCCCAAATCCGAACCTGCAACAGATGCAAGAAAAAAAATTTGGCAGAAATTTCACCCAGCGAGCCCAAGAAAGTGCTCTGATACCAGATGTGATGCACCTGCAACAATTACTTAATACGAATATGCGAAATAGAAGAAATGACAGAACTCAGAATCACTTTTATATTGATCACAGGCCACTTCGAGGGGGCAACCTCCTATGAGAAAGCTCAATACAAGTAACTTCACGGTGCCTTCATAGGTCTCAACACACACTTATATATTAAGTCTAGGCGCCAATACTATGGGTCAAAACCATGGGCCATTACAAACTATGGATCAACAATACTACGGGCGACTTACAAAGCATATGCGCAAACAACAATAACACAAACTATTGATCAACAAATACTACGGGACGACTTACAAATCATATGTGTCCAACAACAACATACTAACAAAGTAAAGACATGGGTTCCTAACATGTAAACACACAACAGTTGCTAAATTACACAGATTTGGAAACTATTGATTGTAGCTTGCAATTATTAAAATAACACTAAAATTTTTAATTTAAAACTAAAATTCAACTAATCTATTTCTATCCTATCCTGCAGGAGCAAGTTTAAAGCTAATCATAAACTTAGTTTGCATTTGGAATTTAAGCATATGATGAATGAAATTGAAGACAAATCTTACAATCAAATTATCACATAATAAATAACTTATAAACTTATAAAAATGACCAGAATTAAATCATGAGAAATTGTAAGAAGCTTGTAGATATGCAAATCTAAATCTGCGTACTATCGATAGATCAAATGATAAAGTAATCACAATTTCCAAAATAAACTTCAAGAGATTATGATCTTTAAGAAAAGTAAGCGTACCAAAAACTAAGTTCCGGCAATTAACTTAATTTCATTGAGAAATAATGATAACCAAACATAAGCAATCAATTTCCATTGTTCTGTAAAAGAAAACTTGTACAAAGCTTACAAAAGAGATCTGCAAATACATCTGGAGCATCATTTCTTCATAAAAATGTTGATCTACCAACTGCTGGTTGGGAGTGCTTCCATGTTGACTTCATTGAAAGAAACTTTACAAAAGAAAATACAGACAAGATAAAATTCATCCTCTGGTCTCTAGAGACCCTCCTCTTTCTATCCGAATTCTGAGGTTCAATTTATAGAAATGAAGAGCAGTGGGAAGGATAGCATCAAATCCCCAGGTGTCTGGTTCGTTCAATGGATGCCAAACCGGCAGCAACGAATTTCTGGAAAATTCACCTCTGTTAGGAAATGGTTTCCTCCCAAACGGTTGAGATATTTCCAAAACGTCCTGAGGGTAGGGGTAAAGGAGCCCATTTGGGAAGTGGGTTTTCAAACGTTTGAGCTAATTCATCATGGTTTGCTCACAATCCTCCATGCAAAAACATCTCTCTGACAGGTGTGCGATCCATTTTTAATTTCATTCTTCAGGTGACGACAACAACAACTTATTGTTTCTATGCAAATAATATGCATTAAAATTGTAAATAGTGCCTTATGTTTATTATATCAAAATCAATTAATAAATAAATCATTAATATTGTCTTTGAATAAACAATAATAATAATTAACAAATATTGAATTTTCAAAAGATATTGCATGAACACTATATTACTTTTAGATCAGAATTAGATCACTAGGATAAATTAAATACTTCCAAATATATAGACATTAATAAGCCATCTAAATAAGAATCAAAATTGGTTTATCAACCAGGAGAGTTAATTATTTTTTGTGCAAAATAATACTTCACTTCATGAATGAGAATCATTGACTCCTTCCATAGTTTCCAAACATGTTCTCTAGGATATATTAGAATTATAAAATAGGCTTTAAGTCAATTATTTAAAATTTGTCCTAAAATTATAACATCTCACAAAAGGACAAGTTTTCATCAAAAATTTAAAGCTAGTAACAATCAATAATCCTTTCAAAATTGAAACCAAGGTTAAAGTTGTGTTTCTTTAAAACGAAAATTTGTAAGATGAGAATTGAAAGTATAAAATTGACCACTTAATTGAATTATTGAAATCCATCAAAGTATACAATTATTCATTGATACATTTAAGAATCTAAACGTTTCGTAAGACTATAGAAGGATTAAAGTAATTCAACCAAGCCAAAATGAAATAAGTACCATGAATAACCTCAAATAAGGATATGTAAGCATCATTAAATCATCACGAGGCCAGAAGATCAATGCGGTAAAGATAAAACAAATCGTCAAATCTCAATTTCATGAAAGATAAAATTTTAATCAAATGTTAAAGGCTTGCAAAAGTCAATGGATCATTCAAATTCAGAAGTAAGAGCATGGTCCAGTTATTCGATATAAACTCTTTCAAGACGTAAATCAGAATTATTACAATTGAGATTTTAGTTAAGTAATTATGATCTATCAAAATGGTCATTAATTCACAAATGCATCGACAAACCAAAATTTGTTACAATTGTCGCAGCATCATATAAAACCAACCAAGCCAAACTGAAGGATATGATTAGCTCAAATAAGCTCAAGTAAGACTAAGTAGGTGTTGTTCATCAACTAAAGGGCCAAAAGATGCCAATGACAAAAGATATCCACATCCCGAAATCCTTATTCAATGAAATCCAATACAAAGAAAAAGCACTGCAAAAAGCGAAGGATTGAAGAAAGAAAGCCAAGAACCACCTACCAAAGCAAGGAGGATAAGATAAAAGAAAACCGGAAACAAAATATTTACAAAATTTACATGGGGGGCCCCTTGATTTTAAAAAATAAAGGGGAAGTTGTTGGGATTCCAATAGGGTCCCAATGGAGTACATGGATTAGGAAGTTCATTGGAGTCATTGGAGGCTTGTATGATGACCATTGGACACACCTTGTGGAGTGCCCTTGCATTTGGATCCTTTATTATGGATAAAATTACCTTGGAGATTGACATGTGTACCCTTGGAGTGTAGCGCTCGTACCACATCTGTGAGCAAACATGTGTATTTGTAGGTTGCTTGTAAGGGAATATACGTACATATGTATTATTGAAATCCCTTACATATTATAAATACATATAATAAAGTGAAAGTCTCATCACATATATTCGTTCTTGTTCATCTTGCATTAGATATATGAGCAAGAGAAGTGAGCTTGTGTTCCTCTGTATTGGATATTCTTTTGTACTTTGCCTCTATTGTATTAGAATTGCTAGGGTTTCTATGAACTTCTTGGACACTACAGTTAGGGTTTCATTCCTTGGAGACTTAAACATTAGGGTTTAGAGTTGAAACCCTGGGTTGCATGTGTTGAATTGAAGAAGAGGATGAGACATATTTCCTTGGAGGACATGCTTGTATGATGCTTGCTTGTTGGAGCTCCTTGTGTGAGCTAGTGTTTTCATTGTTTTCCCTATATAGGGTTGTAGAGAGCTATAATATTGTACTAGCCTTGGGATAACGATATGGTATGTACACGAAATTCATTTTTATGCATATTAAATAAGTTTCCAACTATCCAATACTTAAGTAATTGCATCTTGATGTTCAACCATCTATTTCTTCATGGTTTTGTAATTTCCAACATTTATATGTCTTATTCATTTGAAAACAACTTAAGATTGCAATCATTAAGTGACTCTTAACATTTATACTAAACAAGATAAGGCATATTCGTTGTTATCTCTACAATTTCCATAAGTGATTTTCATATTTGTTATAATAATAATAATAATCTATTTTTAAGGACACCACCGAGCGAGACACCAATTTGGTAGATGAGACCCCCTTGTTTGTGGGAAAAGGGACCCTCCTTTGTGTAACAATTTAAATGTTAAATTCTATAGAGGTGTACATACCCTACCTCCTCCAGATTTGAACCTGTGACCTCCTAGGAAGGAACACATGTTCTTAACCATTAGGCTTTATGCACAATAAGATTTCCCTATAGGGTTGTGTTGATGCCCAGAAAATCTCAGCATCGACAATCGGGATTCTCCCCGGTAAACAATCACAATCAGATCTTTCACTGTTTGGTATAGGGAATCCGTTTGGCTTACAGTCTGGCTACCATGAATATAATTGTTTAAATTCTTTACTGGTTGCGGCCCAGTCCACCGTTTATAAAATTTTAATTTAAGTTATGAAATGCAAGTGCCCTAATTAATTCATTTAATCTAGAACCGACAGGCAAAATCCTCAACAAGTGATGCGTAGGTTCTTACCTAATGTCTTATAACTCCTACCCAATAAATTCATTTATTTCTACGCTAAACTATCTATCTATCCCTGCAGGGAGCAAATTTAAAGTGAGAGTAATAAGCTGAAATGTTCAGGAAGATTTAACAGATAACCATTAAAATAAACATTCACATTTCCAGCATAAATTATCAAAGATAGCTCCGATTTTTATTAAATCAATTTATTACTCTGATACACATAAACATTTGTTTGAAATAAATAAACCATTCATCATCATTGAAATAGTTCAACAAAATTAGAAATATCTCGCAGTATGATATAAGCAGAAAAATAAATATTTTTGTTCCAAGAATCACAGGTTCCAGGCAAACATTAGTGCAAGCTTTTCCCTAGTGAATCAGTCTTTCTCATTAGCAAATAAATAGTTCTTTTACAAAATGATCCAGCATCTAATTCACCAAGAAAAATTCCTTTATTAGTGTTCCTCACCCTCTATTTATATTACAAGAGATTTGTCTTCACATGTCTATTCGTTTTACCTGACCCAACCTTTGGACTTACAAAATTCGTCCTCTAGTATTTGCACAAAAAATATTACAAAAAATTACAAAATATTAATTTCCAGCTGACCTTGCTAAATTAGAGATGCATTTGTCCCACATGTCAGTATCTTCAGCAATAATGTTACATTGTGTGGGTTCCAATACTTTCAAAGCTATCTCATGATGCGATGACTCTTTTTCCACACTTTTCACTCCTTCGAATGCTTCTTTGTAGCTGTCTTCCAGAAAATAAGCATTGATGGATGATTTCCCAATATATTGATGGATATCTTCTCCTATCAACACATCCAGTTTTTTAATGTAATCCAGGTCATCTTCCACGCATTCTGCAGCTCCATCAAATGTTGATCCCTATCAGGAAGCTCATCCAAAGTTGGATGTATAGGGAGCTAGCATTTTTCATGAATCCGATGAATCCCTTCGTAGAAACCTACAACCTTCTCGATAGTTTTAGGGATTTCATTGTTTATACTCCTTCCATCTTTTCTGCAAAACTCAAGAAGAGCTATGTCCAAACTGGATTCTGCAGTCATCTTTTGAGGCAAGTGATTAGGCAATTCTGATTTCCCTTCTCTCCACGTCATCTGCTTCTTAATTTGAGTTGCAGTGTTCACTAATATTTTCCCGATCCTCATCGATTCTACATCAATCTCTTTCATCCTTTCTATCATTATTTTCATCTTGTATACCTCTTCAATGATCAATTCCTGTGAGTGACATATTTTCTCATGAATGTCACATGCTTGCTCATGGAAAGGAGTCATGTCTTGCTTCTTACTGTTTTCCAACTCCATCTGTTCTGTCATAGACTCCTTTTCTTTAATCAATTATTCCATTTGAGCTTTCAATTCTTCGACTTGTTGCTATGTGGCCGACTCTATTGTTTCCAATTCATCGATGCGGGATTCAAAGTCGCTTTTCTCGCCCTCCATTTTCATTAACTGAACCGTCATTTCATGTTCCTCTGTGTCCAGGACCTGATAGTTAGAAAAAAATCTATCCTTTTCTGCAATTATGGCCTCATATTTCCTTTTCAACTCTATACCTTCTCCACACGCCTTTACCAAGTTATCCTTTAACATCAGCATCTTTCCCTTGATGCACTCAATATCGTTCATTTTCCTGTCAACGTTATCGGCAATTGCTTGTACAGCTACTATACTTACAGAGGTTGTGAATTTAGGGTCTCTTTGAGTACCCTCCATGATCGTGTTTTCCTGGACAGTGATAACATCAGTATGGGTGGTCATTTTCAATCTCTTCTCTATTCTCCTTGTGATGGTATTTCTCCTTGAATGAAAAATAATCGTGTCCAATTTGGCCATGGTATGTTGCTTTGACGGAGTGAAAGCTGTAAGCCCGAGTTCTCTAAATGGGAGGTGACCTCCGGTCAGCATGACACTTGATACTTCAAGTAGGTCTAAGCCCATGTGTTGTGTATTTGGGATTCCTTCTTGAGTCTCCATGATTTCCACACCTTCCTTGTACATATCCTCTCTTTCTTTCGTTTCAGCCGCTTCTCTTTGTTCTTCTTGTCTTTTTTCCTCCTCTTCTTTTCTTTGTCATTCTTCTTCTTCCTTCTGCAACTTTTGGGCCTCCTCTATTTGCTTCTTTTCAATTTCTTCTTTAAGCTTTTTCTTTGCTTCTACCTTCATCTTTTGCTTTGCTTATGTCACTTGCAGATTTATAGCCTCTTCCTTTTGTTTCTGAAGTTTTTCCTTCATTGTAGCACTAACAATTTTGCTAGAGCCGGTGCCACTTTTCTGAACAAAATGTTTGTTAAACTCAGTCATATTGCTTACTCTTTTGAACACTTCCTCATCCTTGTTGAATTAATCTGCGTATTCATAATGTATCTTAACTGACGCACAATGATCAACAACCTTCTTATCGCTGTCATTTCTTGAAAAAATCTTCTCCCCAAAATGGAATGCATCTAGATCCTTTACAAAATATTTGGCACCTTTAACCTTTGAAAATTTATAGGCCCCCATAAAAAAGGGTAATGGAGGGAAGGAGTCCTTCTTATGATCATGCAAGTAGTTTCCAATCCCATTAATGAATACCTACCTTATGGCCTCTTTGTGGACTTCAAATTCTGTTGCATACTTTGGCATTAGGGATGGAGCTCTAGAACATCCATACATTCTGAAATAGGTGCCTTGCGAAAAATAATAATCCCTGTATTCATTTATTACTGCCATTGCGTTTTTGGATAAGCAGTTTGGTTCCTTATTGAAAATTAACCAATAAAGAGGGATGATCAAATCTTCGCAGATGAGTTTGTATTGGCTTGCATATCTGTGGGCCCATGTGATCTGATATGCCACATGGATAGGAGATTCCGCCCGATTCCAGATACACCCCAGCTTAGGAAATAGGTGCATGACTAGTATGCAGTCCATAAGATATGAGGACATGTAAAATTATGCTTTCTTCTATGTTAATCCTCCCTGTGATGCTGCTATTGTTGATTCCAGGCTATCTGAGATGATGTCCACCTAGTTGAACATAGTGTTATGGAAGGCTATGTAATAAATCAGCGGTACCAAATTTAGCTTGTATATTCTTCCATTTTGTCTCCCAAAAATTATACTTAGCATTAAAGCTATAATCTTGAATGGGGTTCTCAAGCTTTGAGTATCATACTCTCCACTTGCTTTTTCCTTAGCTGTCTCTGAGGGATTATCATTTTCTTAGCATAATATAAATGCTCCATATTTACACCCTCGATCCAATATTCGGTCATCAAGACCTTGGGTGATGGTAGTTTGTATGTTGTTGTTATGTGTCCTGAATGGAAAGATGCAAATCCTTCCCCTTTCACGTTTGACATGATCCTTGCGCCAACATCCACATAGGGCAGGACCCATCCGATAACTTCTGAGCAAGGAAAAAGTTTTGGTCGTGTCGTTGCTTTGGTAAGTCCTGATTTCTTAATTGTTTGATATAAAACCATCTCTTCGAGAGATGCCTCCGGTATGTTATGGTCTCAGATCATCTGATAAAGTTCTCCCCACCTATATTCTGGGATGCCTCCCATTACTACTCTAGTATATTCGAACATAGTTTCCATTGGGGTGTCAACCACCACTTCCACATCTGATTCTGACTCAGTTTCCTTAGACTTCCTCTTGGCACTCTTTTTTGGCATTTCTAAATCCTGAAGAAATAGTGAAACAATGTGTAAGCAAAACTCAACCAGAAGTTTGTAAAGCATTTTTCTTTCATACTATTGAAAATAAGTTGAGTTGAGATAACAATTACTTCCATGATGTTTGGTAAATGTTGTCAATTTTTTATTTAGATTTAAAACACAATCACGTGTGAAAGTATCAAATGCAACTACGAGAACAAACCAAGGATGCTTATCTTAAAGGCTTTTATAAATTTTGGTTGACTGTAAAGCCCTTATTCCTTGTATGCACGACGAGATTAATTTTTGGATTAAATGTTTTCAGGGTTAGTCGACACATGCTTTAAATTTCAAACCTGCTCGGACAGTATGCGTGTAAATCCCATCTCTGTATGCATCAAATTTATCATTGTAAGGGGTAAGAATACAGGTGGGTAAAGGGAGAGGTTAAGACCAATAGTCGGGAAAAACGATTGCTCGAAGGCAGCAAACAACTCAAATCTAGATTCTTTAACTTGTATTTGATAATTTCTTCCACACGAAGTGATGTACAGTTATAGTATGTGGAGTTTAAAAGGAAAGCGTTTTGTTCATGTCTGGCTCGTAGTAGGATGAAAAACTATGCTCTAGATGTGTGCTTGACAATATTGACGAGAAACAGAAAACCGAAAGGAGCTACTCTGAGAGGTTTGAATAATGGAAAATGACCACACTACTACCAAAAAGCAGCAAACTACGTAATCTACTAGTTTTTGCATTAAAACTAGAATAAATGCATTAGGGCGGACCAGACGAGGTGAACTTGGCATCCCTAGGTTGAGACCATTATCTAACAAATGAAGTGTGACTAATGAAAGCGCCCAACTGGTAAGGACCAGGGTTTATCTACGAAATATAAATAGAAAAAAAAACACCTAAACCAATGGCAAAAAAATGAATGATAGTACCAACAATAAAAAATTACCACGATGGCAAGACAATGGCCTACTTGGAAGTCTCAGAATGGCTGTGAGAGTGAGTCGAAATGTCGTCAGTGCTTGGCTTCTGGTGCTTGGTCGAGGATAAACTGACTAAACGATGTTTTTTTTTCGAACGTTAAACAAATGGACCTTACCATATATCTAAGAAAATGAAAAACTTAGTCATTAATCTGAACGCAGTGGGAGTTGGTGGGGTCATTAATGACCAAACCCCATTTCGGCTTGAAAAGACCATTTCCACGTCACTGCCAAAAATAAACTTGTTGTCGACTGTTTCAGAGTGACTCGCTCATTTTCCATGAAACACATCTTCGGTGTTCTCAAACTTGTGCCGATGGCGGCTTTCAGCATCACCTTGCGAGTTTTAAATTGTGCTTGCGACCGTTTCGGTGACGCTTTCTAAGTTTAGCCAAAATTTCGGTGTTACTTCATGAGATTTCTTTTGTGATCTTTCCTCGGTGCTCTTTTCTTTTCGTTGGTGAGTTTCACGTTTCAGTGGCACTCGCCGAGTTGCTGCAAAACGGATCGCGACACTTAGCAATTTATGTCGGTCTTCTCTTCGCCGAACTTTTCATCGGCGTAAATGATGTTTTCCCGCTGACCCGTTTCGGCATGATTGAGGCTTTATTGTTGAAATGGTCGACGTGACTTACTCATCGGTTCCGATCGTGCGCAAACTCCAAAATATGCTAAGTGTTTCGGCGTTTGCGAAAACAATCCAACTGTTTCGGCAACACTCGTCGAGTTGTTCCAACCGTGTCGACTCAACTCGCCGAGTTGCTCTGAAACAAGGAATTCATCCAAAAACCAAATTTTCATTTTTATCATGTCGCTCAACTTGCCGAGTTGCTCCAACTATTTTGGCGCAAAAACCTGAGTTTTAATTAGAAAAAAGAATGCCTTCTTTGCTTGATTTTCATGATAATTTCTAAGTGTTAAGAGTGAACTTCTCTTGGACGAGATAAACTCTAAGTCTACTAAAAAAATGAAGGAGGGGCCCTAAAATTTTAAAGAAATTTCGAGGAAATGGTTGTAGCAGCAACAATTGGTGACTAGCTAGTGAACATAGATCTCTGAACAATTCCTTTTGAAAATCAGGAGTGTTTGTATGTTATTGATCCTAACTGTAAAACAATTCCTGCATTGATTTTTGAATATTTTAAAGGGCCAAAGTTCAATATAGGGAGGTGAGATTTCTTGCATCATATTGGTCACTTGTTTCGGGATATAAGATAACTTGGATAGAAATTCTTGACTACTCTCCTTAGGCCATAGTATGGAGTTCAGTTTTTCAATTCCATCTTTCGGTTGCTACTACATATGACTGCACAGGATCGTAACAAAACTAGACAAATGTATTCGTTTGTTCCTCATTCCCATGCTATAAGCATTCTTTCATATGCTTTTCGTTTAGACGAGATTTTATCGTCTGAGTCTTCTTTGATAGCTTTATTCAATCTTCATAATTTGATGTGGGTTCTTCCATCCATAATATCCTTTTTTTGTGAGTGATAAATTCATTTGTTTTTCATGCTCACGGACGGATAAGAACCTTTCTCGGCCTATTTGTCTTGGGTGATCTTCTTGATTTGATATGTATGTTTTCAAAACCATTTCTTTGATGGAGCTGACACTTTTCAGAATTTGACTCTTCTTTATAAGCCTTTTGGCTTCAAATTTGTAGCATGGGATCGTTTTAATTTCCATACATGTGTAAGGCTTGCTTCCTTTCCGTGGGTCTATTGTAGCAGGATGCCTAAGATGGTTATTATGTGTGAATGGATGAATCCCCAAGATAGTAATTTGGAATTCATGGGTTTTGGTTATTTTACAGGGTTTATAATGACTCAATCATGACCATGAAACAAGTTTCCCTTTCTAGAATTGGGCAGCAATTAAAATAATAAATGACAATGCTATACAAAAAGAATTGTTTTCCTATAAACTCATCCCGATTCTCTGGTGATGACCGTGATATTGTTGAAATACCTATATTTCCACACATCAAATGTTGAGATGGGGATTATTTAAAAATAAAAAATAAAGCAAATCAACCAATAATCCAAACAAACTAAATATGATCAAATGAGAAAACAAAACAACTAAAACTGATCAATTCAAAAAATAATAAACTAGAAAAGTTAAAGAAAAGCAAAGGTTTATTTATATACAACAAGGGTTCCTAAACCTATGTATTGTCATTTTTAAGAGCAAGGATATTGATAGGGAGATTCTCTTCCTCTTGTAAATATTGCAGTTTATATGTTGACGGGCCAAACGTTTCGGCAATCTGATAGGGGCCAAGCCATAATTATTGAAATTTTGTATATTTTCCCTTTTCTTCATGCGGGTTATCCCACTTCAGAACTAAGTCTCCTACCTCAAAACTTATCTTACCGGACTTTTGTTTATCAAACCATTTTTTGACAATATCTTGGTGCTTATTGAATCTATCTTTATCCTTCTGCCGAGATTCTTCGAGTTTCAATAGGGTGTTGATTCGTGATTGCAGGATTTCACTACCGGATCCTCGAGAGGCCTGGGCTAGTTGGAGATATGGGAGTAGCATGTTAGGATGGAGTATAGCTTATTTTCTGTATACTAATGTATAAGGATAAAATCCTAAATAATTTTTTGGAGTGACTCCATCTTCCCATAAAGCATTTGGAAGAGCTACATGCCAATTCCTCTGACTCTCAATAACTATTTTCTTTAAAATTCGGATGAGCTTTATATTTGTAGATTATGCTAGTTCATTTCCATGTGGATAATAATTGGTTGAATAATTCAATTTGATTCCTCTTTCATAAGAAAATGAAGTTAACTTAACAGATGAGAAGTAAGTTGCATTATCAAAAAATAGGGAAATTGGAACCCCAAACCTGGTTATGATGTTTTCCTGCAGGAATCCGATAACTGCATCTTCATTCACTTTACACAAAGGATCTTCTTTTTTCCATCGTGTGAAGTAATAAGTAGTTGTGAGGATATACTGATGTTACAGTGAATAATTAGGATTGATCTCTCCAATAACGTCTATGCCCCATTGCTCGAATGGTTCTGATATAACAACTGGTTGCAGTGGTCCTGCTGCTTTCGGTAATCTACTGGCACTCCTCTGACATACATCACACTTCCTGGCATAAGCGTGAGCATCCTTGAAAAGAGTGGGCCAGTAGTATCCAACTCTTAATATTTTATAAGAAGTGGTATATCCAAAATAATGTCCCCCTGCAGAGCCATCATGCAACTCTTTGACCACCTTATCTGCATCCTCTTTCTCCAGGCATCTAAGAAAAATTCCATCATAATTTTTTCTAAAGAGTACTCCATCAATTATCTGGTAAGATGTTGATTTCAATCAGAGTTCCTTTCTCTGCTTATAACTCCATTGTTCTGGCAGGTATCCTTGTTGGAGATAGTGTACCAAGATTCCAGAGTAGTGAAAATTGAACATACTTAAGTTGTATTCAATTCAGCTTCGTTTTCCCAATCACGATCCTCTTCAGTTGGGTTTTCAGTGAGAAACTTACACAACCCTTGACCTTTAATGATAGTGGTTAGTTTGAACCCTAGATCATACTCTTGTAGTGTAGTTACACAATTTCCTCTTCTTTCTCCCAACTCCTTCTGCACAAATAAGGACCTAACAGACGGATGAGGTATTATGACTTATAAGGTATGAACTACTTTACTACCTTAAACTGCATATTCTTGTTTATCTACGGCTGGGTAGTTCAGTTCAGATCCTTGTAATCTAGTGCTCATTAAATATATTGGATACTCATCTCCTAGTTCTCCCTTTTGTGTGAGCACTGCTGCAAGAGAATTGTCTGAAGCAAAGGTGTATAAGGTAAAATCCTTTTCAAAATATGGACTTCACAAAGAAGGTGCATGAACTATGGCAGCCTTTATATCCTTGAATGCATCCTTATCCACATCAATCCACTTGAACTGTACACTCTGCTTAACCATTTGTTGCAAATTTTCTACAATTTGTGGAATGTTCGATACAAACCTTCGAACAAAATTGATCATTCCCATAAACGATTGCATAGTACTCTTGTTGTGGGGCATGGGAATTTGAGTTATGGAATGAATTCTCTCTGGATCTATCGATATTCCCTTCTTGAAGATGATGTGTCCCTGCATTTTTCCTTCAAGTACTACAAAAATACTCTTCTTTGGATTCAAAGATATACCATATTTTCTGCATCAATCAAAAATCTGCTTCAAATGGAAAACATGGTCTTCTCATTGTTTAGAGAAAATTGTTACATCATCCAAATATATGACAACACAATGGCCGACTAAACCTCAGAATGTAATATCCATAGCCCTATAGAATGTGGCTCCAGCATTCATTAGGGAAAAATGAATTCTCATGTATGCGAATGTTCCCCACTTAGTACGAAATGTAGTCTTGAGTCAATCTTGCTCAGCCACTAACACTTGATTATATTCAGAAAATCCATATAACAGGGAGAACATTTTCGAGCCTAATACCATCTACAAAATTTTCTCCATTGGTGGTACCAGATAGTTGTCTTTGTCCGATGCTCTATTAAAGTTTCAAAAATCGACACATAATCGAATCTCTCATGATTTCTTCCTTACGGGGTGATGCAAGGTGCCTTAAGTACAAAGGTTCTTGCCTAACGATACACACCACACACACGTTCACATAGAAAATATGCAAACAACATGCCAACAACTATCTTAGATTACTTCTCTAAATCGGTTACAATGCCCAGTGCAAAGAAATGAAATAACTAACTAACTGTCGGCCTTATCCGTTACAACATAGAAGTAACTGTGTGTTCTCCCGGTGTGTAGACCTCACCCTCTCCTGGTTCGCTATGAAACTATGAGCTATAGCTCGATCTCCTTGGCTCTGTAGATGTGTGACTTTCATATCCAATCTACCAGACTTCTCTCGCGTTCTGCTCTGCCAAGATCGTCCCACTGATCCAATCTTTATGGGCTTCTACTCTGCTACTGCTGTTGTTCCCGATATCACTCCGATCCCCAAGACATGCATCCTCTGTTAGCTGATCCTTCCATGATCCTGCAAACCTGCAACTATCAGTGCCCTTGCCATGCTGCAGAGCCTCCACCTGTGGCGACATCTGTCATGTCTTCAACCACCTACAATAACTGCCATTAAATTCCTTAGCAACCCCGAACTGTTGTCAATTACTCTCATTGAATTTCTATGCATCTTTCTGATAGGCTACAATAATCCGTCGTGTCGGCCATACTATCCTCTGTCAGCTTCGACTCACCTGTCGGATTCACTCTCCGCTTAGGCTTCGCCATTCCGCCCCATCCTCCTCGCTTGACTCATGCCCAGCCTGTCGATGTTGCAGTCCAACAACATGTCAACCTTACTGCGACTCTGTGGCAACTTTTCTCCTGTCGACATTCGCATGTCAACTGTCAACTATCGTCAGTCGACCATTGACATGTCGACTCTGGATCTCTTCCCTCCTGTTGATGCTGCTTCAGTCGATCGCATATTGACTTCCCCTGCATGAATTATTGGCTTTGACATCCAATATGATCTTCCGCACCAGTGGTCGTCAGCACTCCCTCTCGTCGGTCTTTTCATGTCGATCAACTTAGACTAGTCTTCCTAGGCCCCGATGCCCTTGCATCAAACTCCCCAAGTGAAAAAGAACTCGACTACTTTGTCAGTATCCTAAACTCTTCTTTGGAAATTCATGTCGCCTCCTGTAACTCATCATCCTTCCATCACACCAAGTATTCCTTCCTTTGTGAACTGCGTGTACGCTCGACTTCATGTTCCTCTATTACTTATGCGATCTCCTCCTTGTGTCGATCTGGAATCTGCGCTATCCAGTCGATGTTCAACACTTCTGAGGTTCCACTGCTTGAACCTTCTTCAAACTTGTACATATCTGAGACATTGAACATTGGTGAAATGCTTAAGTCATTCGGAAGCTCCAACACATAAGCATTCTCTGAAATATTCTTCAGAATCTTACATGGCCCAATCTTCTTTAGCTTCAACATGTTATATGTCCCTTTCGAAAATATCTCCTTCCGCAAATGTGCATATACCAAGTCTCCTTAACTGAACAATTGTAGTCTCTTCTTCCTATTAGCTCTCAACTTGTATGTCGCATTACTCTTTTCTATGCGCTTTCGCACATCTTCATGCACTTCTTTCATGTGCTCTGCGAATGATTCTGCATCCGTGCTTTTCCGGATTTCTATTGGCAACTTGACCAAATCCATCATTCCATGTGGGATTCTTCCTTGAATAATACGGAATGGGGTCAAACCAGTTGACCAATTCACAGAGTTTTTATATGTAAACTCTGCTTGCGCCAACACGTTCTCCCACTGCTTGGGTCTATCGGCCCTCAAAAACCTTAGGAGGTTTCCCAAAATTCTATTCACCACCTCAGTTTGTCTGTCTGTCTACGGATGATATGTCGAGCTAAACTGCAACCTTGTCTCCAGTTTCTTCCATAGGGTTCTCCAGAAATGCCCCATAAACTTGGTATCTCTGTCCAATGTGATACTCTTTGGCAACCCATGCAATCTAACTACTTCCTTGAAGAATACTACAACAATTCCTTTGGAGTCACTCGTCTTCCGACACTAAATAAAGTGTGCCATTTTTGAAAATCTATCGACTACAACAAATATTGAGTCGCTTCCTTGCTGCGTCTTCGTCAATCCTAGCACAAAATCCATGCTTAGGTGCTCCCATGGGGTATTCGGTATTGGAAATGGTGTATACAACCCCGTGTTCTGAATTCTCCCTTTTTCCAACTAGAAAATTCTACATTGTCGAATCCACTTTTCCACATCTATCACCATTGCTGGCCAATAATACTTTTCTTCAACCAATGCTTTAGTCTTGTCCATGCCAAAGTGACCTGCTAATCCATCTCTATGCAATTCTCGGATTATGTTCTCTCACACGAATCCTCTGGGAATACACAACTGTCATCCCTTGAATAGGTATCCCTCTTCGATGAACTAATCTAAGTATGGAGTCCTATCGACACTCCATGGTTCACGACAAGCTTCCCATGCTTTTGCAAAATCCTCGTCGGTCGCATACTCTGTATTCACCAACTCTATTCCTATTTCCTGAATTGTCGTTGTGTTCAGCAATGCAACTCTTCTACTCAACGCCTTGGCAACCTTGTTCGACTTTGCTGACCTATGTCGCAACATGAACGTATATCCCTGTAGGAACTCGACCCATTTCATGTGCCATTGATTTAACGTTGACTCAGTATTCAGACACCTCAGTGCTTTGTGATTTGTGTACAACACAAATTCCTTGGGAAACAAATAATGCCTCCACTTCTTCAATGCTTGGCAATAGCATAAAATTCCTGGTCATAGACCGAATACTTTCGCTTTGCATCATCCAATTTTTCACTGAAGAATGCAATTGGTCGGCCCTCCTAGCTCAACACTGCTCCAATTGTTATTGCACTCGCGTCACAATTGACCTGGAAAACTTTGTCGAAATATGGGAGCTCTAACACTGGGCTCTCAATGACCTTTTCCTTCAACTTTTCTAAAGCTCGCTGGGAAGCTTCCATCCACTTGAACTCCCCTTTTTGCATGCACTCTCTCAATGGTGCACAAATCCAATTGAATCCCCTGATGAACTTCCTGTAGAAAGTGGAAAGTCCATGGAAACTCCTCACTCCAATTGAACTTGTCAGTTCAGTTCAATCCAATATCGCCTTCACCTTTTCTGGGTCCATCACCAAACCTTTACCCAAGATTACGAATCCCAAGTACACCAGTTCTTCCTTCATGAAGAAACATTTCTACAGGTTCACCATCAACTTCTCTTCCTACAACTTCTGCAATACCTATCGAATGTGCTCCAAGTGTTTTGTCTTGGTTCGACTGAAAATCAAAATGTCATCTAGGTAAACTATGACAAACTTTCCCAAAAATGGCTTCAGTACCTCATTCATCAATCACATGAATTTACTGGGTGCATTATTCAATCCAAATGGCATGACTAACCACTCATACAACCCTTCCTTTGTCTTGAATGTTGTCTTCCATTCATCTCCTTCTCTAACCCGAATCTGGTGATAACCGCTCTTCAGGTCTATCATCATGAAATACTTCACTCCACTTAAACAATCCATCAATTCATCCATCCTCGACAATGGAAACCGATACTTGAATGTGATTTTGTTGATAGCTCTAGAGTCCATACACATCCTCCATTCTCCACCCTTATTCGGTGCTAATACCACTGGTACCACGCATGGACTCAGACTCTCTCTGATCAACCCTCTGTCCAACAACTCCTAGACCTGTCGATTGAGTTCCTGACCTTCTATTGGACTCATCCTATGTGGTGCTATGTTTGGAAAACTTGACCCTGGAATTAAGTCGATCTGATGGGATATGCTTCTCATCGGTTGCAATCTCGTCGGTGTTTCATTGACTATTATGCTCTGGAACTCTTCAAGCATCTTTTCGACTTCGACTGGAATCTTCTCCATTGTCGCCCTCTCGACACATGGTCCTTTTGGAATGGCCACAAAACATCCCTACTGCTTTTCCTCTTCTGCAAGGAATTCTTTCGTTGAACACATTAGCACCTGCTTCTCCAAAAAGTTGCTCTTGCCCTTCTTATTGTCGACTTGCTCCTCCGGTTTCGGCTTAAGAGTCCTCTACACGCCATTCTTCCACAATGTGACTATGTTTGCTTGACCATCATAGATCATTTTTCGATCATATTTCCATGGTATTCCTAACAACAGATGGCACACATCCATTGGGATTACGTCGCACAATACGTTGTCCTCTAACTTCTCGACCTTGAAGTTAATCAAGTACTGTATGGTCACCTTCACATGGTGTCCTTTCTGCAACCATGAGATCTTGTATGGTTGTGGATGTTCTCAACACTTCAACCCGATCCTGTCAATGACCTCTATAGACACAAGATTCTTAGTGCTTCCACCATCAACTATGGTCTTGTAATGCCATTCGCCGATTCGCACCTTGATTCGAAAGATCGCCTTTCACTGTGCCATCTCTTTCTCGTCGTGTTTGTCGTCCAAAACCAGTGTCTTCCTAGCTATCATGTCCTGAATTTTCTTCTTACCATCCTCACTACTATCGGATGTCAATTCTTTCCTCTCGTCGACTCGCTCATCCCTTCGACGTATGGGCTTTGACTCCTCTGCATCATGTAGGTTATCTGGGCATTCATATGCCTTGTGTTCCACTCCATGACACTTATAACAGATTATGGCTGGTATGTTATCCCCTTTTCTGTCGGATGGACCACTTCAACCATACGCACCTTGATCGCGTGTTCCTCGACCATCGCGTCAGTTTTCTTTTGCTTTATCCCTTACCGATGTCCCTTCCGCGTGTTGACTATCTTTGACAGTTTCCTTTCTGTACCCGCTACTTTGGCCTTTCGCGGAAACTGTCTTCACACCCTGACCAGTCATCCTACCTATGGTAGCTACGTATTTCCTCGACAGTTTCTCTTCTGCCTTCAGAGCTAACTAGTAGGATTCAGCCACTGCTTTGAATCTTGACATGCTCAATTCATCCTTAATGGCATATTTCAAACTGTTCACATACCTAGCAACAACTTCTTCTCCTTCGTCAGTCTGGCCTGACCTTATCGACAATCTATAGAACTCTTCCATGTACTCCTTCACAGTCATCTCCTTTTGTCGAAAGTTTTGCAACTTCCTGAATAAGGAAATTACATAGTCATTTGGCAAGAACTTTCCTTTCAGCTTGGAAACCATCCTGTCCCAATATTTAATTTTCTCCTTGCCCTTCTTGACTCTATCAGCCTGTACATAGTGTAAATTTTCTAAGTTTTAATGCTTGTTGGTTTATGTCAACATTTTAGTGGTTTTCACCTTCAGCCGGTTTTGCATAGGCTAAAAATTAATTATGAAATTTTTCTAAGACAATTAAACACGCTATAAAATCAACTAACTAGCAAAAAATAAATATTTAAACCTGCACACCATAAAAGATAGAGACTCAGGATTTTCAGCAACTATGCCCTGGAAAAATCCCCATAGGGAAAACTAGCAAGAGAGAGAGAGAATTTTTATCAAGCTTCTAGAAAAATCAGACATTCATTTTATAGTCAAAATCCAACTTATCTCAATCAGCAGACTGTCTCGATTTTCATGCAAGAGATGCCTTGATTTCTGTGCAAAATTTCTTCCTCGAAAATAGTGCCAAAAATCAGCAGTCACTTTAGCCTTGATTTCTCTGCTGAATAATAAATATTCATACCTCGATTTTCATGCCCAAACTGACAGAAAATCCATACAGTAAGGGATGCAATAAATGCAGTCGTACACCTCGAAAATTGTGCCTGGAAATAGCTGATAACAGCCTCGAAAATAGTGCATGATTTCTCTTCGATTTCTATGCCAAACTATACCTTGAAAACTATGCCCAAAACCGTACTGTACAGAATCTGTACAACCTCAAAAACTGTGCAACAATAAATAATCTGTACCCTGTCTTGAAAATCATGCCAGCAATAAATGTTATCCGTACACCTTGATATATGTGCAGTAATAAATAGGGGTTGTCTCGAAATCCGTTCCCACCAAAATCTCTTCAACAAGCTTTCTCAAAAATCATGCCCTTCTTTCTTCTTCAGTTGTCTCTCTTCATCTCTCTTTGAATCTCTCAAAAGTGAGTTAGAATGCCTCCCTCAAGCCTTTTTGATCAAACCCTAAGTGAGTTCTAATTCAATGGTCAAGATTAGATTCAATCTGACGGTTGAGATTGAATGAGAGTGAAAATACTTTTTATTTAAATCTCATAAATAAAATTCACTCACCCACTTAACTTTATCAAAAAGTGACTCTCATTTTATAAAGTCTCATTAAGTAAATTTAATGTGAGGGTCACCTTTTTCCCCCTTTTAAGTGACATTAGGCAAATGTCACTTGGGGAACACTTCCCTAGGTACAAAAACTAACACTCCCTCTTACTGAGGAAGGTGTTCTGCACCACTCCCAACTTATCTCTGAAGAAAACAAACTTCCCCCTCCCCAAAGACTTCATCAGGATATCTGCTACCTACTCATCAGTGGAAATATACTACAACTCAACTACTCCTCTCTAGACATAGTCTCGGATGAAATGGTACCTGATCTCAATGTGCTTTGACCTGTCATGGAACACCAGATTCTCAGAGAGCTGAATGCAACTCTAATTGTCACAATAGATCACCGTAGGTCTAAGCTACTGATCAAATAAATCTACCAATAACTTGCGAAGCCACAGTGCCTCACAAATAGCCTAACTAGCTGCCATATACTTAGCCTCGGCAGAACTCAATGCAACGGACTTCTCTTTTTGACTGAACCACGACATTGCTGCCAAGCCCAAACTGAAACAACAACCAAAAGTGATCTTCCAATCCCTCACACAACCTGCCCAATCTGAATCTGTGAACCCAACCAAGCTGACTCCACCCAAACCCCTGTAGTCCAAACCATAGTCCACTGTGCCTGCTAGGTATCTCAGCACATGTTTTGCGGCAGTCCAATGTACACTCCTAGGCTCCACCATGAACTGGCTAAGAGTGTTCACCGCAAAACACAAGTCTAGCCTGGTGTTGACCAGATACATCAATGATCCAACAAGCTGACAATAAAGTGTAGGATCCACCAACTTACCCTCAGAAGCATGAAGTTGCTTCCAATTGGTGATCATAGGTGTAGACATGGGCCTGTAGTCCTCCATCCGAAATCTCTTCAGAATATCAACTGCATTCTTCGCCTGTCCAAGGAAAATATGTCCAGGCTCCTGCCAAACCTACATCCCCAAATAGTAATGCATCAGCCCAATATCAGTCATCTCATACTCAAGTGCAAGGTCTCTCTTGCAATGCACAATGAGATGCTCATCTCCGGTGATAAATAAGTCATCAACATATAACAGAAGAATGAGAGGATCTCCACCAACCACAATTTAGTAAAGGTTGGGATTAGCCTCACTCTTCTGAAATCCCATCGAAGTCATGTATGCATCGATCCTGGAGTACCAAGCTCTAGGAGCTTGCTTCAGTCCATACAAGGCTTTCCTCAGCCTGCAAACATGAGAATCTCTCCCATGAATCTCGAATCCCTGTGGCTACTCTAAGTACACCTCCTCCTGCAGAAGACCATTGAGAAATGCATCTTCACATCCATCTGGTGGATCTCCCAACCCATCTCTACTGCTATAGATATCACTGCTCTGATGGATGAATACCGAGCAACTGGCGCAAAAGTCTTATCATAGTCAACTCCCTCAACCTATGAAAACCCCCAAGCCACAAACCGAGCCTTATACTTCTCCACACTGCCATCTGCAACATGCTTTGTCTTGTAAAGCCACCTGGAAGTCACAACTGACTTCCCCTCAGGTCTCGGCACTATCTCCCAAGGATCATTCTTCATCATGGAATGGTACTCTTCCATCATGGCATCTCTCCATACCTGATGCTGAGAAGCCTCCTCAAATGTGGAAGGCTCAGAGTCACGAAGACTCTCAACAAGAGCCATCCCCAACCTGTCTGGAATCACAACTATCCTGACCTCCTCCTGGGGTCAACCAAATGCCTCCACTTGTTGACCAACGTGACATCGATCGATAGGGGTTCGCCTCACTATCAACACATACTGCAGTCTCCTTGGGCACTGGCCCGGGTTGGTTCAATCCCACCCAGTAACACCCGCAGAGCGGATGAGGTCTCACCCAAGGTGTCCAGGAAGAGCAGACAGAACCATGTTTCCGCCGAGGGAGGAGGCGAGTTGTGGCTACACGGACTGGCTCTATTGTAGTACTTAAACAGAAACTTTAAGCATTCGACATGGAGTTATAACATATTACTTAATCGCAGCATTTCTCATCATAGCACGGTAAGCAGATATTGCATTAAGAAAATATAACAACATTCATATATTGCAACATTGCACAAAGATCGTACCAAAACATCATCATTATATTACCGTCACAGTTGTATACTAGAAGAAAAACATAGATCTCTATCTGCATACACTTCCTTCTCTCTTCCTCTCGCTTCTCTTCCTCTCTCTATATCTCTAACACTTACAACTCTCATCTATTAATTATAGGCTTCTGCCATTACAATGTTTGTCCACTTACTAACAACTTCCTAACCGACACTATGGACAAATGACCCAATGTCTAACTAACTCGGTCCAAATGACCCAAAAACGCGCATACCATGGTACAACTGACTCAATATTACATAACATGTGGTCCAAGTGACCCCAAAACCCACCAACCGCGGTATACTTTAACACAAAATATTCCTTCCGCGACCTCATCCGATGTGTCGCAGCATCGGCAGTACTGCGACATTTCCTCATCAAACTGCCTGCCAACAGGCCCCCAACACAATCTTGTGGCTCTCCCTCAAGCCACATCAATTGCTAGACATCGTAAATGTCGTGGTATTTACTTTGAAGTCTACATACGGCTGTACGCGATTGCTGCAATTGTTCTTGCTGTCTGGATCATGCGGTGTTGTTCTGCTCCTTCTACTACACTGATCGTTGACTCATTGTCATGTACTTCTCACCCGAAAGTGGTCATCGCCCGACTTGCTGTCATGTACCTCTCAAACTCATCCTCAAGTCTCTGTGAAGGGTACAGACGGGAAGGAAAAGAGGACGAACAGTACCAAGGTGCGAAATCAGTAGATGACTCTGGGACACCTATTTCACACTGGCAAATGGCTCCTACTGTGGTCAGGGAGCTACCACCCCAACCATCTCATTGGTCAAGAAGAGTGAAACCCTTCGAACCACTACTACATACTTAAACGTACTGGACTGGCCCTCAACTCGATCATACCACAGTGTAAGTGCACCTGCTATGTCAAGGCGCTCAGGGACACTCGTCATTCAGGCTCACAGGGCCCTTGGGGTGCTGCCATGGGAGATGAAGTGAAGCATTTCCACAGCCTCCTTGGAATTCCTCATAACTCAACTCGCAAACTGATCTAACATCATAACCACTCTATTTTGGAAACACTTCTTTGTAGTGAACTACCGTCTGCCTCTGCTACTTATAGCCAGAACATTCCCGGGTCACGACGGTGGGAATGATGCCCCACTACCTCGCATTTGCGTGTGTGAACCCACCAACTGACGCAGCGAGTGGTGACCATGTTGCCACCGAATATACCACATGCCGACATGTGAGCAATCCTCCTCATATCTTTCTGATCGTACGGGCCCAGCGAGCCATGTGCAAAACATACCGTCGTCAGGTGGTAAACGGGTTGACTCTGTGAGGCGCAATCATGTATAGGGAGGATGGCACAAGGTCATAAGATATTAGCACAAGAGTAATCATTGCCCCGTACCCCCAAATCCCCCATAATCAACATAAAATATTGCACTAATTCAACCAAATTCTTTATTAATGACACAAATCCGTCGTCGATCCTGTCCACCGATCGGGCGGATCCACCATTAATGCCCATCATTCAAACAATGCCATTAATTAACTATATAAAATTTAGGAATTTATTACTGATTTGACCTGGCCGCAACTCGGCCATGTGTCTCTGACTGCTCCAAACTTACGGCACAAGCCTCCCTGCTTGCACATTCCGTCTTCTGTTGGTGCCCCATCTGCCACCAAGCAACCTGCAACACCCACACTTTTCCTTTTTTTTTTTTTCAATGTGACTCAGGAATCACACCGTTCCAATCTTGATCGATAGAGATTCAACCTATGACCATTTACTAGCTTGGGGAGCATCGCCCCATCAAACTGCTGCAACTGAACCGCGCCAGCTGAAGTAATACTACTGATGTGATAGGGACCCAGCCAATGCATCTGTAACTTCCCTGGATGTTTCATAAAATTGCTGTCGTATAACAACACCAATTCTCCCTATTGAAACTATTTATTTTTGATGTGGCCATCATGCCATGCCTTCTGTCGATCCTTCTTGACCCCTTCGTGGAAGCCAATGATAAATCGATCTTCTTCTAGTTGTACCAGTTGCACCAGACGTTCATCTAATGCTACGACATCGTCCATACCCGTAACAGACGTAAACCGCAGACTTGAAATAATGTACTCCATTGGCATAATCTCTTCGTTCCCATATACCAGCCTAAAAGGTGTCTGACCAATAAACCTTTTACATGTGGTGAAATAGGCCCACAATACTACAGGGATTTTTAGATCCCAGTCGTCGCGGTTCGCATTGCACACCTTTGTCACCGCATGCTCCAAGACCTTGTTAAATGCCTCCACCGTCCCATTTGCCTGTGGTGATAGGGTGTACTCTTCTTATGCTGTATCTGCAATTCCTCCATCAATGTGCTGATGGTGCGATTAAGAAAGTGACTGCCTTGATCACTCAGCAATGTCTTGGGGCAGCCGAAGCGAGTGATAATGTGATCAAACAAAAATCGAGTAGCTGTCAGTACGGAACAATCAACGACATGTGTCGCCTTAGCCCAATCGAGTAGCCGTGATGATATACCATGCACCTGTGCGTTTCCCTAGTGGATTGATCGATCCTACAAAATCCACGGCCCATTTTTCGAACGGTTGCAATGTTATTTGAGGCATCAGCGGCATCTCATCGCATCTAGACGATTTTCCAGTTCGCTGACAAACATCTCAAGACCGCGCATAGTCTATCACGTCGTTATGTAATGTGGGCCACCAAATCCCTGCACGTAGTGCCTTCCTAGTATTCTCCTGGCCACCATAGTGTCCTCTTGCTACTTCTCCTTGTGCTTCCGCCAATATCAGCACGTGCTCATGTGGTAAGACACATCTATGCAATATCTCATTAGCGCCCAGTTTATACAACTCTCCTGTGATGAGCTGGAAGTCTACAACCTTGACTACCAATTGCTTCTTCTGACTGGTGGTGAACTCATTTGGTGCAGTACCCATTGTCAGAAATCGGATGATGTCATCAAAATAGTCATCAGCAACGTCAACCTTAAATAGTTGGGCATTCGGCAACCCCTCTTCGATATTAGTCAATTCCTCCCCTGTATCAATCCGCGATAGATGACCAGGACCAGCATTCAATCAACCTGGCTTCACAATGACTTCAAAATCAAAATCCTAAAAACGAAGTATCCAATGCCATATCTTCCCCCCCAACATAGGCTTATTGACTAGGTATTTCAACGCGGAATGGTTGGTGAATATTTTAAAGTGCCCACCCAACAAATAGTGCCTGAACTTCTGCAATGCGTAAACCGTTGCCAGACCTTCCCGCTCAGTGGTGGTATAGTTGCATTCAGCGGACGACAACTTCCGACTAGTGAAAGAAATGGGGTGATCAAGATCACCTTCGTCGGGCTGAGCCAATACTACTCCCAATGCGATTGATGAGGCATCCACATGTACATGGAATTCCTTACTCCAATCTGGAAATACCAATATTGTTGCTGAAGCCATCTTCGTCTTCAGTATGTTGAAACTATCTTGACAGTCCAGAGTCCATTGAAATAGCGCATCTTTCTTCAGCAATTTCTCCATAGGGACAGTAATCACAACATAACCCCTGATAAACTTGCGGTAATATCCCGTATGACCCAAATTCGCTCGCAACTGCTTAACGGTGGTTGATGGTTGCAAACCTAAAATGAGCACAATTTTGGCTGGATCAACCAGCAACCCCTGTTTACACACGATATGACCCAGCAATATCCCAAACGGTGCACAAAAAATACATTTCTTCAAATTCAGTGATATCTGGTGCTGTTGGCATCGCTTAAGCATTAACCGCAGATTGGCCAGATGATCATGAATCAACCCATAAACTGTGCAATCATCCATATATACCTGCAAAATTTTTTGAATAAAATCAACAACAACCTAGGAGAATACCGCAGGAGCATTCTTCAACCCAAACGGCATTACTTTGTACTGAAAGCAGCCCCATTCAGTAACGAAAGTTGTCTTATGGCGATCTTCTTTGGAAATGCAAATCTGATGGTAGCCAAAGAACCCATCGGTGAATGAGTACATCTTCTAGCCGCCCACCCCTTCAAGTACTTCGTCAGTAAACAGGGTTGGAAAAAGGTCGTGCAAGCAGGCATCATTTAACTTCCGCAAGTCAACACAAATGCGTAGCTCACCAGTTTTCTTGTCCTGCACCACCATAGGGATGATCCATTCAGACTCTTCAATAGGTTCAATAATACTAGTGTCCAACATGTGATCAAGTTCCGCCTTGAACTTTTCCTTATGTCGTGGATTGAGTCGATAAGGTCGCTGTCGGACCGGCTTATCATCTGGTTTTAAGGGAATCTTCATCTCTCCTAAATCACCCAGGATTCCCTTCATTTCGGAAAACTTCATGGGAAAGAAGTCTTGAAATTCATGAAGTAACTCAGTGACCTTACTCATCATCTCATCATCCCAATAATCCCCAACATTAGCAAACTTGGGAGTAGCCTCTGTGCCGATATTCATCTTGCGAAGCTGCAATGGTTGACTGAATGGAGTAATTGGCGCGACAGGCGGTACCACATCGTGACTTCCTTCAGATTCGGGAATGTTAATGTTTCAAGGATCATCATCATCCTCTATCCCCCCACTGATGTTGAAGCATTCCATGAGAGACTGCATCTGACAGTATGTGTGCGGGTCGACAGGATAGACCACTGGAACAACCTGAAGTACCACATCGCAGATGAGTTGTAAGGCATTATTAACATCAGGGTTGGCATCCGCAAAAGTGAATGTATGAGTTAAACAGACCGTCAGATCCCCCCATGTTGTAATTTCTCTATGCAATTCGGCTGTAGTATACCACAAGCATGGAATCTCATCTAATGTATGGATAAAAGCATGGACCCACTCATCTCTGGGTCGTGCTACCCATAACCATTGGCATTCCATCACATGATCACTAGGATTATTCTGGCCATCATACTTGATAGTATGATAAACCTCAGTATCACAAAATTGAACCATCATCAACCTCCGACACTGTGACCAACCACCAATGGATTTCTTATGTGTCGCCCACCAGCGTGCTGGAGCAGCCTTCAGTGCTTCCTCCAATGCCAGCAATCGATGTGGCTCTGAGACCCGTTCTTCAAATTCCATCAAAAAGTAGGTTAAGCCAGGAAACCCCTCATAAACAGGCAATGTGACCGTTTCTGTCACAACACGACATAAATACTGTGTAACTAATCCACAGTTTTGGAGCGGTACTTCATGCAATTCATTGTGCCAATGTTCTAAGACATCATCAAAGTCGAAAGATGCAGAGCTCTCGTTGCGCCATCCCAGCTCACCGTTAGCGGTACGGTGAATGTAGTCCTCAGAAATATTGAATGCATGGTCCCATCCAGTGGGATCATCATCTTTTACAGGCTCAACATATCAGCGTCCTTCAACCGGATCCAATGGGGCTATGACTCTGAAATCGCAATTCTCAAAGGTCATCATGCGCCTCTTGAAGTTGATTACAGCTCCACTATCATTAGCCCATCCAATCCCCAATAGTGCAGGATAGGAGATTTCTCCCTCAACTACTTTGATGACATCGAATTCAACATAAGTCTTCATACCCTCAATATCAACCATTAGCCATGGAACCCGTCCAATGGGTGTCACTTTCGCATGGTTAGCCAACCGGAGCTTCACAGGAGACCAGCTCAATGGGGGACTCCCCATTTTTTTCCACGCCTGCTTGGTTAAGATGTTAACATCCGAACCAAGGTCAAGAATAATAGAGACAACATCATATTCACCAATCTGAATATTCATTCTCATCTCCTTGCCAGTCTTCCGTCGCTGTAAAGAGTTTACTGCAGACTCCTGCCGTCCTTTCTGAAATCGCTGCATCCATCCCTCAATCTCAACCAGGGCAGCTGGATCTGGGGACAATAATAGGCAGCTCTCAAGAAACCTTTGCAATGTTCCTTGTGGTTTCGATGAACCTCCCTCCGATGTCGTGTCAAAGACAGGTGGCATATCGCAAACAACGTTCTTATTGCGATCTTTCTCTAAGGTGCTTCGTGCCTCCAGGAATGTCTCCTGCTCTATGTCAATGTCGAAAGGTATTGTCTTCTAACTAGCCAACCGAATCAGTGGTCATGAACTATCTTCCCCAATCGTCTTTCCTCCACGAGTGACAACAGCCATCGAAGCATCTTGTGGTCGCGGTTCTACAAAAATGGTCGCAATATTTGCACCCTGCGTCTGGTTCTGCTGCATAGTCCCCGGTTGATTGACATTTTGATTGGCATTCGGTGGTGGTCACGGGGGTTGGTTCTGTACTGGTTACTATACCTGATTCTATACTGGTTGCTGTGGCTGGGCCTGATGCTGGAGCTACGGAGCATTCCCATCCTGCCATCATGCAATCAACTGTGGATAATTCTCAACCGTATGATCATTACCAAAACAGAATGTACACTGATTCTGTAGTAGCAGGAAGTCGCATTGATAATGCCCCCATACCGCACAGTGGTGACATTGAACAGGTCCATAACCACCTCACCCTCCTCCTCCACGACCAAATACGTCACCGCATCCACCCCGGTATCCTCCTCGGTAGCCGCCCTGTTGCTGGTACGGAGGTTGGTTAAACTGTTGTTGCATTGGTGCTGGTGGTATCCCTTGCCCTTGTGGTGGATACTTCAGTTGCTGTACATACTGTGGATGTGGGGGAGTCATCTGCATCATAGGATATTGTAGCATGAACTACTTCGGTTTTTGTTGCTGTGGTACAAACTGCATCTGCAGTTGAGGTAGCAGCTGAGCTACCTGCATTTGTAGTTGTGGTTGTTGTACAGCACGCTGATCGTCCGTGACATAGAATGCATCACACATTCTTTCTTGTAGCAACCCATATGCATGGCAATCTTTGTCATCGTGACCCACCGAATTGCAAAATGTACAATAAATATTTCGCGGGGTTGTCACCATTTTCTGCATATACGAGCAATTATCGTGACTGTTCCCAAACACCTGGAAAACTCGACACCATGGCATAATGTCGCCATTCAACAGGTTTTCCGCACCTCACACCAAATAGTTACAGAAATTCGGGCAATTGTCCTTCGTATGCCCTTCTCCTCGGCATCGCGTACACCATACTTCATCGCGTTGTTCCTTGTTCTTCTTCAAATCTTGCAACTGTATAGTCAGGTTAGCGAGCTGTGTCTGTATCTGCGACATCCCAGCTGCATTGTCTCCAATTGGTGACACCTCCAATCACATTTCAATCTCTAGAGCTTTGCTAGGCGTTGATATGTTTTGTTGCATTAGCGGAATCCTTATGTGGGGTAGCAGTGCCGCAATGAACCATTCTTTATGTTGGACGGTGCTCATATCGAAACTAACCTTTTCCATTAACGTCTTGAATCGCTGGTCGAAATCCCATACTGTCTCATTGGGATACTGCTTAATTTTCTTTAATTCAGTAATATATTGAGCCTCCGACTTAGGCCATCTAAATTTAGCAATCAACCCTTCCCAAATCTCATCCAGTGATTTTTCTGGGGCTCCCATATGGACTAGAATAAACTTCATGAACCAATCTAATGCACGACCTCACAGAGTCATGGCTAACTATCCTTTCTTATCATTAGCATTAGTGATTTGTTTCATGGTCCAGACCACTTCACACAAAAACCAATATTGTTCTAGGTTATCTGTCGCACTTCCATGGAACAACAGTAACTTAGCATCATCATCCACCATTCTGGGCTGCCTTCCTCCTGGCGCTGTACTACTACCAATTAACTTCTGTAAAATTGACAAACTTGGTGGTGTCGATGTGGTATTTCTTGTTGTTTGTGAGTCAGTGAGTGGAGGTGTGGGTACGTTGGTGTCGGGGTTTGGTCATCCCTCTATCCTGGGCGTATCCTGGTCGTTCCTGTCAGGACTGTGAGGTCGCTTCGTCCCGTGTGGTCTTCCTTCGCGGTTTTGTGGTCCGATCGCAGTAGGACCTTCTCCTATCCTCTGCCTCTTCTCCTGTCGAAACCTCGCTCCTCCTCTTGTAAGGCCACTTTCTTCCTTGGCTTCGCTCGTAGTCTCCTAATGGTCTGCACTCATCTACCCCTTACCATTCCATGTACCATTCCCCAGCAGTCGCGGTACCCACGGCCTCCACCCACTAGGCTGTCTACTGATCGATGTGCATCTTTAATATACCATTTTCACAGATTAGCATCTTAATCAACAGTTGGAGTGACAGCAGAAACCTTCCCCTCGGTCCGCGGAAGAAGTATCTTTTAGCTTCACTATAGGATTTCTGCGTGTCGACCGCAAATTCAATGATATATTCCTCCAAGATGCTAACAAGCCAAAATTCAACATCCCGTGATGCCTTATTATCGACTTCATGTAGCTCTTGAATCAACTCCGGGGTCCAAGCCATCGACTCACCACCTTGGAAATTCCTCTTCTGGAAGGTCAAATTTGACAAACACTCATACAGAATGACCGAAAACTCACAGAAAAATGATTCATGTGGACCGTCATGAATATACCTTCCCATCCAGTTATCTACTGTCAATCGCGTGTTCCATATTTCTTCTTCAGCAAACTCCTGCAATTTCTGATCAAACCAGCCCTGTATCTTCGGCTTCATCGGGTGCCACAACATGGCCTCTTTTCACTCTGTACGCAGTCCCAGCAACAAAACCATTTGTTGACCAACACGACATTGGTCAACAGGGGTTCGCCTCACTGTCGACACATACCGCAGTCTCCCTGGGCATCGGCCGGGGCAGGTTCGAGCCTGCCTAGCAACACCCGTAGAGCGGATGAGGTCTCACCCGAGGTGTCCAGGAAGAGCAGACGGAACCATGCTTCCGCTGAGGGAGGAGGCAAGTTGTGGCTACATGGACTGGCTCTATTGTAGTACTTAAACAAAAACTTTAAACATTTGACATGGATTTATAACATATTACTTAATCGCAATATTTCTCATCATAGCACGGTAAGCAGATATTGCATCAAGAAAATATAACAACATTCATATATTGCAACATTACACAAAGATTGTACCAAAACATCATCGTTATATTACCATCGCAATCGTATACCAGAATAAAAACATAGATCTCTATCCGCATACACTTCCTTCTCTCTTCCTCTCTCTATAGCTCTAACACTTACAACTCTCATCTATTTATAGGCTTCTGCCATTACAATGTTTGTCCATTTACTAACGACTTCCTAACCGACACTATGGACAAATGACCCAATGTCTAACTAAATCGGTCCAAATGACCCAAAAACCCGCATACCGCGGTACAACTGACTCAATATTACATAACATGTGGTCCAAGTGACCCCAAAACCCGCCAACCGTGGTATACTTTAACACAACATATTCCTTCTGCGACGTCATCCGATGTGTCGCAGTGTCGGCAGTACTGCGACATTTCCTCATCGAACCACCTGCCAACACCGCTTCCTTCAAGGTATCCTGAAGCCACTTAGGCTTCCTCTTCCTTAAAGGCTCCTCCCAAACTGGTCTATCCTCATCTGAGGAACTCCCAAAAGCAGAAGGTCCAACTCCCTGAGGACCAGTAACCGATGAACCAGTGCCTGAAGAACCTGTAACCTATGAACTTGAACCTGTGCCTGTCCATGAAGTACCTTTCACTTGAACCATTGAACCTGTAGAAGCTGTGCCTGTACTCTGTGATCCAGTCACTCCAGAAACCTGTGGACCTGAACCCTGTATCGAAGAATCTTGTGTCAACTAAGGTGTGGGAGCTGGTGGCTCCCGCTAATCTATCTCTCTCGACTTCCTGAAGGCTCTCTCCTCATCAAACTTCACCTCCCGCCTAACAACAACTCTCTTCTGGCCAGGTAGGTAAAGCCGATAGGCCTTCGAAGTCTTGTCATATCCCACAAATATGCCTCTCTCAGCAGTGGGTTCAAACTTCGTCCTCTTCTCAGAAGGGATGTGAGAGTAAGTCAAAGAACCAAATATATGAAAGTGGCTCACCTCAGGCTTCTTGACTGTGTACATCTCCTCTGCAGTCTTCCTCCCCAAAGCATGGTTAGGACTCCTGTTCTGCAGATAAACTGCAATGCTACATGCCTCTGCCCATAGAAAGAATGGTAACCCCTGATCATGAAGCATCGCTCTCACTGCTCCCACAATTGACCTGTTCTTTCTCTCTACTACTCCATTCTACTCAGGAGTGTAGGGAACTGTTAGTTGTCTCTGTATACCCTCCTGTCTACAGAAAGAATCGAACTCCTTGGAGGTATACTCACCCCCATTTTCCGATCTCAACATCCGGATATTCCTCCCTGCTTGCTTCTCCACAAGGGCTTTGAACCCTTGGAAGACACTCAAAACTAGGTGTGACTTCTTGCTCCTCAAGAAGTAGATCTAGGTCTTCCTGGAGTAGTCATCAATGAAGATGATGTAGTACTCAAAACCAATCAAAGAGACTGATGACATAGGATCGCAAATATCATAATGGATCAAGTCAAGCACTCCTGCTGCTCTCGTGTCACTGCTTGGAAAAGCAGTCTTGGTGTACTTTCCCAAATCACACCCCCTGCACACATCACTCTGCTCAGTGCTGAACTCGGGTAAACCTGTAACCATGCTCCTCAACAATCTCAGAGCTGGGTGATGTAGGTGGGCCATCCTCCGATGCCATAGCTCACATAGCTCACTGTTGCTGATGTGTGCTAGAGCATGCTGCGGATGAAATAATAACTTGTACAGTCTTCCACATCTAACTCCAATGTCCATGGGGGTAGATACACCTGTAGTACTTGGGAATACCTGCACTCTCCCATCTAAGAAACACACCCCAAGACCTCTGTCCTCAATAGTGGAAACTGAAACAAGGTTCTTCTTCATCCCAGGGACATACAACACATCCCTCATAATCATGGGACTCGTAGACTCCCTCTGAAATGTAATGGTCCTCTGACTAACTGCTCTAACAATGGTATTATCACCAAGTACCACCTCCACATCTCTACCTGTCCGTGATAGCTTGGAGAACAACTCTTGAGTACCTGTCTATGACTCGAGGCTCCGATGTCAATGTACCAAGTGCTAGTGGTGGATGGACTTGTCTGATGGCCTACCAACAATGAATGCTCACTCTCCATATCCATATCTGTGCTGGTGGCTAAAGAGACTCTCTCTCTCTCAATATGTCAAGCATATAGGGAAAAATCCCTCTGAAACCTGTCTCCAAAGTCATCAACCTCAACTGAGGCTGCTCTCTGTTGTCCCTTCTTCTTCTTCTTGTTTGGACACTATGAAGCATAGTGCCCAAACGTCTGACAACCATAGCACTTGATTTTACTCAAGTCCTTCTTCTGTCCACCCTGCTGTTTCTTGGCCCCACCCTTCTTGGGAACCTTCTTCTTCTTCCCCTTGGCTATCAAAGCCACGTTCTCCTCATCTACCCCACTCTATGATGAACTTCCCTGTACGAGACCTCTCCTGGTCTCCTCCTGCACAAATTCATCCCACAGTCTCTCCTAAGACTGTAGGTTCTCTCTACCCATTATGGCCTGCACAAATGCACCCCAGGGCTTTGAAGCCCCATTCACTGTTGTACGTACAAGCTCAGTAGTAGATACCACTTCCCCAACCATTGCCAGTTCATATCGAACTGCAGATATCCTAGTGAGGTATGTTGTGACTCTCTCTCCTCCATTCATCTTTATACTCTTGAGTTTCTCCTTGAGAACCATCTTCTAGTTCTCATTGGTACTCTCATACAAACTGGTCAAAGCTGTCCACATCAAGTGTGCCCTAGTCTTGCCTGAAATGTGAGGGATTATGTGGTCTTTACCTGCATCAAGGATAATCCTCCTAGACTTACAGTCCTTCTTGTTGAAGGATGATAGTGCTTCTACATCTGTAGTAGCGGGAATCTGAACCGGGTTTGCTGTAGTATTCCTAACCACTTCCTCCCATAGTTCATTCTCCTCTTATATATGTAAAATTCTGGCCTTCCATGGCACAAAATTCACCATCCCATTTAGCCTATCCTCCAACCTAAGTCCTGCAGCCATCTTTTATCCAACCCAAGAAAGTGTTGTTCACTAACAGAAGAAAATACTAAAATTTCTGAGTTCTGGAAATTTCTATGTGTCTTCAAACTATCACTGTTTTCTGCCCCCTCGCTCTGATACCATGTAAATTTTCTAAGTTTTATTGCTTGCTGGTTTATGTCAACATTTCAGTGGTTTTCACCTTCAGCCGGTTTTGCATAGGCTGAAAGTTACTTATGAAATTTTTCTGAGACAATTAAACACGCTGTAAAATCAAATAACAGGCAGAAAATAAATATTTAAACATGCACACCATAAAAGATAGAGACTCAGAATTTTCAGCAACTGTGCCCTGGAAAGACCCTCACAGGGAAAACCAGCAAGAGAGAGAGATTCTGGAAAAATCAGACATTCATTTTACAGTCAAAATCCAACTTATCTCAACCAGCAGACTGTCTCGATTTCCATGCAAGAGATGCCTTGATTTGTGTGCAAAATTTCTTCCTCGAAAACAGTGCCAAAAATCATCAGTCACTTCAGCCTCAATTTCTGTGCTGAATAATAAATATTCATACCTCGATTTTCATGCCCAAACTGATAGAAAATCCATACAGTGTGGACTACAATAAATGTAGTCATACACCTCAAAAATTATGCCTGGAAATAGCTCATAACAACCATGAAAACAATGTCTGATTTCTCCTCGATTTTTGTGCCAAACCGTACCTTGAAACTTGTGCCTAAAAATGTACTGTACGAAATATGTACAGCCTCGAAAACTGTGCAGCAATAAATAATCTGTACCCTGTCTCAAAAATCATGCCAGCAATAAATGTTGTCCGTACACCTCGATATATGTGCAGTAATAAATGGGGGCTGTCTCAAAATCTGTTCCCACCAAAATCTCTTCAACAAGCTTTCTCAAAAATCGTGCCCTTCTTTCTTCTTCAGCTCTCTCTCTTCATCTCTCTTTGAATCTCTCAAAAGTGAGTTAGAATGCCCCTAAGTGAGGTCTAATCCAACGGTCAAGATTAGATTCAATCTGACGGTTGAGATTGAATGAGAGTGAAAATACCTTTTATTTAAATCTCATAAATAAAATTCACTCACCCACTTAACTTTATCAAAAAGTGACTTTCATTTTATAAAGTCTCATTAAGTGCATTTAATGTGAGGGTCACCTTTTTCCCCTTCTAAGTGACATTAGGAAAATGTCACTTGGGGAACACTTCCCTAGGTACAAAAACTAACACACTCTCCCACCACAATGAGGAATGACCCTTCAACCTCAAACATGCAGTCTTAACCCGATTAGGATCCTCGATCTGCTCTATGTCAAAGTACTTTTCCATTTATTTGAACCAGTCGATCAAATCCTCTAGATCTAGGATTCTCGAGTAGGCACATACATCTATCTTTTCCTGACCTCTCATATCCTTCATATGTTTGATCAGTTTTTCTTCTAGTTCATCTTTCGCTGCTTCCCGTGGTTCCACCTTTTCGACTTCCTCGTCTCTGTGGTCTAACGCATCAGGAATACAACCATGCCTTTGGATTTCTTTGATAGATGCGACTTCATTTGTCAAAGTTTGCATTATTCAGACGCACTCGTTGAACATTTCACAATCAACTATGACTGTTGTGCCACGCACTCTTCGTCCTCGGACATTAATGCCTCTGTGAGCCATTTTCAACCTCTGCTGAAAATCCCACTCATCCAATCGCAACCGGACTTCAACAAGTCACGTACAACTATACCCAACCTTAGGTGGAGCTGTAAACACACTTGCAGGCTCAATATCAACTGACGTTCTTTTGCACTCAGGATTCACTTCCTGCTCTGATATGGCTATCCTTCAAATCTCAGGATGCTATGGCTCTGATACCAACTAAAGCAAGGTGCCTTAACTACAAAGGTTCTTGCTTAACGATACACACCACACATGCGTTCACATAGACAAGATGCAAACAACATGCCAGAAGCTGGATTATATTACTTCTCTGAATCGATTACAATTCCAAGTGCAAAGAAATGAAATAACTAACTAACTATCAGCCTTAACCGTTACAACATAGAAGTAACTGTGTGTTTTCCCGGTGTGTCGAGCTCACCCTCTCCTGGTTCACTGCGGAACTCTAAGCTATAGTTGTATCTCCTCTGGCTCGATATCCTTGGCTATGTAGATGTGTGACTTTCCTATCCAATCTACCATACTTCTCTCACGTTCTGCTTTGCAAAATCGTCCCACTAATCCAATCTTTCTGGGCTTCTACTCTGCTGCTGCTATTGTTCTCGAGATCACTCCGACCCCCAAGGAATGCATCCTCTGTTGGCCGATCCTGCCATGAACCTGCAGACCTGCAAGTGTCAGTGCCCCTACCATGCTATACAGCCTCCACTTGTGGCGACATCTCTCATGTCTTCAACCACTTGCAATAACTGCCATTAACTTCCTTAGCAACCCCGAACTGTTGTCAAGTACTCTCCTTGAATTTGTATGCTTCTTTCTGACAGGATACAATAATCTGTCATGTCGTCCATATTATCCTCTGTCATCTTTGACTCACCTGTCAGCTTCACTATGCGCTTAGGCTTGTTAATTTTTTAGCATTAATTCAATATACTCTAGGATCTTTACTGAGAGAATAACATGTACAACATATCAAGTATCACAATGCATATCAATCACACCAAGCAATCACATGAGACAATAGACACACAGAGTTTCACTGGGGAAAACCATAAAGCTGAAAAACCCCACAACTTCCTCAGAGATAGAAAGAGCAATGATACAACCAAAGTACAAGAGATAGTATTCTCCTAGCAGTTGATCCTACTCCTCACATGTGCACCACTTTTCGAGTGATGGAAGAGTGAGTAATGAGATGAACAAATAGAGATCTCCCGATCTCTATTTATACAAGTCCTGTCCTGCCCAATAAACTAGTGGGGACGACTTGTCTAACTCATTCTAATAACCCATGGTTACATTAATTTGGGCCGACCCCTTACTAGGTGGTCTAATAACCCATCACAGCAAGTTATGACACTTGTCAATACAAATGAAGACACTTTCGTATAGAGGAATAATACATCTCTATAGGAGTACAATAATACATAGATGAAATACATTCCGAAGTTACATATACATAAACACTCCCTCTTAACTAGGAAGGTATTTCTCGACACAGATCTTCTAGCACAAATCTTCTTCTCTAGATCATCATCACTGGATCATCGTCATCGAATCATCGTCACTACTGCTATCTCAATCAATCTCCAATCTACTCGTCATAGGAAGTTCTATAGAGCCAGTCCTTTTTCATATTGGATGTAGGCCCACTACCTGTAGGTCTTCATCATCACTGGCCATATATGGAATCCTCAAGACTAATTACGTGCATCAACAAAACCTCGAAAGAGCATCCCAGGACTAATTACGAGCATACTGCTCAACCTATCGGATCTCCCAGGATCTTTTACATGCAACTGCACAACCTGTCCACAACCACGGAGTATCATCCTGATACTCATAATCATACTGATCATCGTCCACGAAGCACAGTCAGATGCACACAACACAGCACTTACACTCATCGGCATGGAAGGACTTTCCTCTGACCATCCAGGAAAGGCTCAGCACTCACATCAATGCACATGGGATAACACATCTGCCACCATGTCGGAAAAGCTCTATACTTACATCAACGCACATGGGAGAACACATCTACCACCATGTCGGAAAGGCTCTACACTTACATCAACGCACATGGGAGAACACATCTACCACCATGTCGGAAAGGCTCTGCACTTACATCAACACACATGGGAGAACACATCTACCACCATGTCGGAAAGTCTCTGCACTTACATCAACGCACATGGGAGAACACATATACCACCATGTCAGAAAGGATCTGCACTTACATCAACACACATGGGAGAACACATCTACCACCATGCTGGAAAGGCTCTGCACTTACATCAACACACATGGGAGAACACATCTACCACCATGTCGGAAAGGCTCTGCCCTTACATCAACGCACATGGGAGAACACATCTACCACCATGTTGGAAAGGCTATGCACTTACATCAATGCACATGGGAGAACACATCTACCACCATGTCGAAAAGGCACTATGCATATGTGTCTTCGGACTCATCCTTCATGATCCACTTGATCATGTCAAGGCATCCTGTTGATGCATGTCATGTATTTACCTGATACATATCATCATACATGATCCACCTGATCATAATAATGTATACAACGGATACATACACAAATACATGATCCAACTGATCATAACAAGCATCCAACATGATGCATATACAAAGCAGTAACTAGAGCATCGTCCTGATGCTCATCATCCAGCGCTTACATCCACATCCATGGGAAGGATCCTCCTCTCACCATGCTTGGAATGACTCCTGCAAATGTGTCCATCACTTCTTCCTCGAAGTGTCATCAATCTGAAGAACACCAAGCCTCTCTCTGAAGTACTCAAAATTCACTCTAGCTAGTGGTTTCGTCAACACATCTGCAACCTGCTCATCTGTCGCAACATACAGGAGCTTCACTGCTCCTCTCTGCACCATATCCCTGATATAGTGATATTTGATCTCGATGTGCTTCGACCTATCGTGGAACAATGGGTTCTCAGACAAATTCACACAACACTGGTTGTCACAAAAGATACCAGTAGCCTCCAACGGGAGATCAAATAATTCAGACAGTAGCTTCCTCAGCCGAACTACCTCACAACTAGCTGAAGAAGCTACAACATACTTTACTTCGGTTGTACTCAGTGCTACGCAGGATTGCTTCCTACTAAACCAAGAGATCACACCTGATCCCATAGTGAAGCAGCACCCAGAAGTGCTCTTCCTATCTGCAGCACTACCTGCCTAGTCTGAATCAACATAACCCTGTAGGTTAAAATTATGATTCACATCATACTTGAGCTCGTAATCAAATGTACCCTTCAGTTACCTCAGAATATGCTTTACAGCAACCAGGTGAACACTCCTCAGATCTGTTAGGAAATGGCTCAATGTGTTCACCGCAAAGAAAATATCTAGTCTTGTGTTTGTCAGGTACATCAAGGACCCAATCATCTGACGATACATCGTGACATCAACCGGATCAGATGAAGCATCACACAGAAGCTTTAGGTTCGATGCCATAGGTGTGGCCATGGCCTTGCAATCCATCATCCCGAACCTCTTTAGGATCTCTACCGCATACTTCCCTTTTCCAAGGAAGATTCCATCTGCACTCTGCCACACCTCCATGCCTAGAAAATAATGCATCATCCCCAAGTCCTTCATCTTGAACTCGGTAGCAAGCTTCCTCTTGGTATCAGCAATCAAACTATCTTCTCCTATAACAAACAGGTCATCTACATATAGAAGTAGTATCACTGGATTTCCTTCCTCAAACTTGTAGTAAAGGTTGGAATCTGTTTTACTCTTGGTAAAGCCCAAATTGGATAGGAAACTGTCCATCCTACCATACCAAGTCCTAGGAGCTTTCTTCAATCCATACAAGGCTTTCTTCAACCTGCACACATATGACTCTTTGTCATGTGTCTCAAAACCAAGTGGCTGCTCCACATACACTTCCTCTTCGACTACACCATTCAAGAAAGCTATCTTGACATCCATCTAGTGTATATTCCATTTCATCACTGCAGCCAAAGCAAGTACTAATCTGATGGAATTGTACTTGGCTACAAGAGCAAAGCTCTCCTCATAGTCTATTCTCTCTTTCTGAGAGAAGCCACAAGCTACAAACCTTGCCTTGTATTTCTATATGCTGCCATCTGTAGCATGCTTGATCTTGTAGATCCACTTGGAAGTCACAATTGACTTCCCTTCGGGTCTTGGGACTACATCCCAAACATCGTTCTTCATGATCGACTAATACTCCTTGACCATGGAATCCTTCCATTCTTTCTTTTCCGTTGCTTCTTCATAACTGGAAGGTTCTTTGTTCATAATGTCACAGAGTAAGGAAACCTAACTGGTGTGTGATCTAGTTCTCTTCCTTTCTCTATGTTCTTCTTCTGGAATTCCATACCTTTCTGCATCTTGAATAAGCTCTCTAGCCCATGCAGGTTTCCTCTTGTGAGAGTCCTTCTCACGGGGTGGATCTACAGGTTCTTGAGGATCTTTAATTTCATGATCTACTTTTGGAATTGCTGCAGTCATGGTGGTATCTTGAAATCTAATTTTCTTTGGTTCTTCATGATCTTCAACAGGTGCCTTCCTTGATTTGATGAAGCATGAGTTTTCATCAAACTTTACATCCCTGCTGACATCAATCTTCTTGAACACTGGAAAGTATATTTTGTAAGCCTTCGAGCTTTCACTGTACCCCACAAAGATGCCCTTCTTTCCTAAAGGATCTAGTTTTGTCCTCTTTTCTTTTGGTACATGAGTATATAATGGACAGCTGAATATTCTAAGATGACTGACCTCAGGTTTCTTACCAAAGAAGACCTCTTCTGGTGTCTTGTTGTCCAATATCTTGTGAGGTGTTCTCTTCTGCACATATACAGTTGTCCTAGCTGCTTCTGCCCATAGATGCATAGGCAAATCCTGGTCATGCAACATTGATCGTGCTACTTCCATGATTGTTCTAATATTTCTTTCTGCAACTCCATTCTGTTGTGGATTGTAGGGAGCAATCAACTCCCTCTTAATCCCTGAATCACTGCATAGTTTCTTGAAATCACCTAAAGTAAATTCTCCGCCATTGTCGGATCTAAATGCCTTGATTTTCTTGTCATTTTGATTCTCCATCAAGGTTTTGAATTCCTTGAACTTATCAAATACTTCATCTTTGTTCTTAAAGAAGTAAACCCAAGTCTTCCTAGAGAAATCATCAATGAAGGACACATAGTATACATACCCACTCAAAGAACTGGATGACATCGGACCACATACATTGGAGTGGATAATTTCCAAGATCCCTTTTGCTTTGCTTTCACTGCTTGGGAATGCATTCTTAATGTTCTTTCCTTTTGCACATCCTTTGCAAACACCTTCATGCTTTCACTTGATTTCAAGAAGACCTTCTACAGCTTTACTTGCAATTGGTAGTGCTCTGTAGTGCACATGTGCAAGCCTTCTATGCCAAAGTTCACTTGGGTCCATGGATTCATGTACCATGGCATGTTCAGGTTGTCCCTTCAATTTGTACAATCCTCCCTCTTGCTCTCCAATCACCACTACATCATCAATAGTTTTACCCTTTGGCCACATTAGGACTTGGCCATCTAAAAATGCAACTCTCATGCCTTTTGCATCCAATGCAAAGATGGAGAGTAGGTTCTTCTTGATCCTGGGTACAAATAACACATCTTTCATTTTCAAGGATTTTCTAGAGTCTAGGTTTTAGGAGGCTTCACCACTCCCTTTTATTGGATATTGATAATCATCCCCAAGTTTCACCTTATGGGGCGATTCATGTTCAGATAGATTTACAAAATATTCTTTAAACCCAGTCATCTGTTTGGAATCCCCACTGTCGATAAGCCAATCATTACATCCATGAGAGATAGTACCTTTGAGGGTAGATATTAGAACATATTCATCTTCACTTGATGAATCATCACTTTCTTCTCTAGCCTTCTTCTTGGGAGGTTCATCATCCTCGGAAGCATGAACATGATATCTCTTCTTGTTGTTCTTCTTCCTTTTGTTGAAGTTGTTGTTGTTGTTCTTTTTGTTCTTAGGAAAATCTGAAGCAAAGTGTCCCTTCTCATTACATGTGAAGCATCTGAAATCTTTCTTATCTTTATGTTGATGGTGGTGTGAAGATTTCTTGGTATGATAATGCTCCCTCTTTGACCTTCCTTTCTTGGTGTGTGCTATGAGAGCTTGATCTTCATTTCCCATCTTTTCTTCTCGAGCCACAAGCCGTGCTTCTTCTTGTGAGCATTCCTCCCATAGTCTACTGAAAGAGATCAACTTCCTTCTCGCACAGATTCCTTGGATGAAGGAATCCCATGACCTAGGTAGGCCATTCAATGTGGTCATGACAACTTCACCATTGTCCACTACTTCATCCACAGCTTCAATTTGTTCCTTGATCTGAGAGACCTTAGAGAAATAAGATTGAATGGTCTCTCCATTCCAGAAGCTTTATCCCTTTCAACTGGTTCCGCAGAGTCATCTTCTTATTTATGTTCTTCCCTTCAAATAGCTTGGTTAGGGAATCAAACATCTCCTTAGGTGTCTTCAAAGATGACACATGTGGTATGAGATGGTATTTTATACAATCAGCAATGATCCTCTTTGCCTTGACCAAATTATTCTTATGTAAGGCCTTAGCCTCTTCTCCCTCTGGGACAGGGACCTCTTCACTTATGTAAGTATCCAATTCATTTTCTTCCAGGATTAACCCAATCCTATAATTTCATGCTCGGAAGTTATCATCCCCTTCAAGATTATCCTCAAGCTTGGGGTGGTGAGACATCTTAAAGAGTACTTCAAATGGAAATAGAAAAGATTTAGGTCTTACCACTTGATTTGCAGAAATCCAGATCTGGTGCTGGATTAGGGTTTGTTAGAGAAACCCTAAAAATTCAAAATGTGAATTTCAACTTTCTTAAAGGATAGAAAGATGCACCTTGATGAGCTGATCATCCTGGTATATTCATAATTTGAAATCTGCAAAGTTTCAGCCTTCAGAAATGCCTTTTAGTCTTCTCGGATTCACTAGGGAGGACCCTGAATTAGGGTTTGAGTTTCCAGAGCTTTACCCAACCAAAAATCTCTATCCAAATCTCTAAACTTCGATTTTTCCAACTAGCTTCCAGCTATGTCCTCAGATTTGAGAAATTCCTATTTTTGTGGAAACCCTAATTTGTAGGGCCAAAATTGAAAGTGCTCAGAATTGAATTATGATTAGATAGAAAGATTCTCCTTGATGAGTAGAGTCAATCTACCTTACTACTTTTCCAAATCTGTGGAGAGAAACCCAATAAACAAGAAACCCTAGTTTTCGCCACTGCGCAATGTCTTCTTCTCAGGGAAGCTCTGATACCATGTTAATATTTTAGCATTAATTCAATATACTCTAGGATCTTTACTGATAGAATAACATGTACATCATATCAAGTATAACAATGCATATCAATCACACCAAGCAATCACATGAGACAATAGAGACACAGAGTTTCACTAGGAAAACCATAAAGGTGAAAAACCCTACAACTTCCTCAGAGATAGAAAGATCAATGATACAACCAAAGTACAAGAGATAGTCTTCTCCTAGCAGCTGATCCTCCTCCTCACATGTGTGCCACTTTTCGAGTGATGGAAGAGTGAGTAATGAGATGAACAAATAGAGATCTCCCGATCTCTATTTATACTTTTCCTGTCCTGCCCAATAAACCAGTGGGGCCGACTTGTCTAACTCAGTCTAATAACCCATGGTTACATTAATTCAGGCCGACCCCTTACTAGGTGGTCTAATAACCCATCACAGCAAGTGACGACACTTGCGACACTTGTCAATACAAATGACGACACTTCTGTATAGAGGAATAATACATCTCTATAGGAGTACAATAATACATCGATGAAATACATTTCGAAGTTACATATACATCAACAAGGCTTCACCATTCCACCCCGTACTCCTCGCTTGGCTCATGCCCAACCTGTCGATGTCGTGGTCCAACAACATGTCGACCTTACTACGACTCCGCGACAACTTTTCGCCTGTCGAAATTCGCATGTCGATTGTCATCTGTCAACCATTGACATGTCGACTCTCGACCTCTTTCCTCTTGTTGACGCTGCTTCAATCGGTTGCATACTGACTGCCCCTACTCGACTTATTGGATTCGACTGCTAATTTGCTCTTATGCACTAGTGGTCATCGGCACTCCCTCTGGTCGGTCTCCTCATGTCAATCAACTTCGACTGATCTGCTTAGGCCCCGATGCCCCTACATCACGTGGACCAGTATAGCCACCCAATCAAAGTGTCGAACTTTGAAAACATTTTTAGCATCCAACAACTTCTTTAACTCATTTTGTATCAACGGTTCAAGTTTCGGATGCATCTTACGTAATTGTTGCTGAAATGGCTTTACACCTGGCTTAATGGGTATTACATGTTGTATGATTCGTGTGTCATATGTCTTCAAATATTCATAATTCCATTTGAACACATCTTTATATTGCTAAAAAATCTTGATAAAATTACTTCTTTCACGAGGTGAACAACATCTTCCTAGATTAACATATTTAGGTTCCGCCTTTGTACCCAGTTTTACCAACTCATGCTGCATTGAGGAGCTATTTGTCTTGACATTGGTTGATCTTCTGAATTTATTATGTAGATCGAACAATCCTTCAAGAGTCCTCACAAATTTCGGCATAAAATTTCCTTTACTTGTGTCCTTACTCTACAAATCCAACAGGTGTTCCTCTTCATCAATTATAGATTCCTTGAAGACATCTTCATTTTTCAAGAAACTGATAATCTGCTCATCATCGTCGAACACCCTCAGATTCGTAATATTATCAGGTACTGGTGGCTTGAAAATTAATTCAATAGAGGATTTGTTATTTATTGGAACCAATATAGAAGAAGAAGTAGCTAATAAATCAGCTGCAACATTATGTAATCTGGGAATAGCATTTATGTTAAACGCATCAAATCGTGAAATCAAATTCCAAACTTCATATTGATAACCCTTTAAATGCAAAGGTAGACAATGAATTGTGTTTCTTATTTTTCTGACAACTATTTTTGAGTCACCAAAGACTTTTAGATTCTTAATATTTAAATCAATGGCTCATTTTAGTCCTTGGACTAGAGCTTCATATTCAGCTGTGTTGTTATTACATTCAAACTCTAGTCTACAAGAGAGAAATTGTGTGTTTCCTTCAAGATCAACAAGAACATAGCCAGCTCTTGATCCCTCTTGCATTTTGGAATCATCAAAATATAAACTCCAAAATTTGTTTTCGGATTTTAATAAGTTAGTACTCTCTTCCAAGTTAGTAACTAATTCTACTATGTTACAATCAACATCACTAGTCTGTGAGAATTGAAGGAGATCGGACTGCTTATCTGAATCATGACTAGCATCTTCTATTTGATAATTTTCTGGCTCAATTTCTAGGAAATAATTCCCCAATACTGAAGATGAGAAGTTTAATGGCTCATTCTTTCCTTCTAACCGAGTTACATTCTATTTCATGTGGGGCTCTCTTAGTACTTTAATCTGATTTTGTCTATTTTGGTACGGCAACCACAAATGGGACCAGTCTGTTGCAAAATAACCATTTAGTTTCGTAGACCAGTCCCTACTCAATATCAGACCATAAGCTTCAGGTATGTCCACCACCATGATATCTATAAATTGACACACTCTTGAATCTGCAGATAACCTAATGAGTACATTCTTCATTTCCCCTATAACCTTAACAACTGATCTGTCTATTTGTATGATCTGAGAAGGAGATGTTGTGGGTTTCCCATTGATTTTTTTACAAATGGATAGTGGCATAACATTGGAAGAGGCTCCAGAATCTATCAAGCAATTATGCACATTATGATTGAAGATCTCGAAAGTCAAAAGGAAAGGCAGAGTCTGATATTTTTATTTTCCACCAATGCTTCCTTCATTAATCTTAGTATCCGACTCAACTATCTCTATTGTATTGCTTGGTTGTGGGTTAAATGCTTCTAACCGTTTCTTCCTATGCTGTGGGAGATTACATAATTCAAACAAGGATATGTTGGCTTTGGTTTTCTTAATGTATTCCAAATGTCGTATCCCATATTATGATCTAGCATACACTTTTCACCACTATCACATTTGTTTTCTATGGGTTTCACTTGCTTGTTTACCAATGGTATTGTTTCTTTTGTAATTCCAGAATTAACTTTGGGATGGGACTAATTTATGTCATTATTTCTGTCTATGTTTTCTTTTGTTGTCCTTTATTTAGGAATTCATTAGGGAAGTTTTGAGGTAAAAAATGGGCCTCAAAACAAAAAAATGTACCATAAAAATTCACTTTATAAGAACCAATAGCATTCAGGATGATGATGTCAACCATAAGGGTAAAATTTGTAAAACAAATTGGAGGGAAAAACAAAAAACTACTTTTTCTTATCGTATTTTTAGCATATCTCCTTAACGGTTTACCCAAAATTCAAGTTTGGGCACTCATTGAATGCGAATTTTAATTCCGCATCCAACCCATACCCACACTGCATACTTATGAGGCACCCACGAAATGAAAAAATGAAAATTTCAATAAAAAATGTATTTTAATATGCCCAAAATTGAAATTTGGGTAAACCGTTAAGAAGATATGTCAAAAATACAATAAGAAAAAATACTTTTTCTTTTTTCCCTCTAAAATATAGAACTTTTATTTTATTATTATAACTCTTATTTTATTATTTCCGTTAGGAGGCCCATTTTAGACCTCAAAACTCCCCTAAAGTATTATGCTTTGGTCTTCAAATGGCCCTTTACGTCTATAGCATAATTCATAGATGATACTTGAATTTCCTCCACCTCTTCTTCTTCATTTAATCCCAAAGTAGGTTCCCAGTCCCATAATACCATTGTGGTTTCCTCATTCTGATTTTCCTATTCATGGGATTGATCTTCCTCTTGGTCTTCTTGGTCTATCAACTGCGTGTCTAAGAATTGGTTCATTACTAAATTCATTGAGTTAATCCATTTTGGAAAACTCTTTTCAGAGTGATGTTCTTGATGGAAAGTGAAAAAGTTATCCATGCCAACTTCATTTAAATTCAAGACATTGGAGTTGTTTAATGGTGGTTGGGGTTGCGTATTTTCTTTCCTTTTCTTATAGAAAGGTTTGAATGGTTTCCTAGATTAACTAGACCCCTTTTCCTTCTCAAAATATACTATTTTGTTGGACAACTTTTGTACCATCTTTACCACATTTTCTACTTCATTCGAGGATTCCTCTTTGGGTCTAGATAATATCATAGGTTTCTTACTAAATGTTGGTTTTACATCCAATTCCATTGTGTGTTTCATGATGTTTTCCAGTTCAGCCTCTACCTTCTTGGCTTCTTCATAGTTTTCCACCAAAGTGGCCTTGACTAATATCTTGACAAACATGGCTATCGGCGGATAAAGTGTTGTAGTATAATATTCTACCAAGGCTTCTTCAATAGGTTTTGTTGCAGCACTGAAATTATTTAATAAAGTGGTGAATCTCTAATCAAATTTCTATACATTTTCTTTCTTTTCCAGCCTCATAGACAACAGTTCTTTCATAAGTGTTGCCACAGTCTTTTGATTGCCAAATTTTCTTATAAAAACCTTCTCAAAACCGTCCCAATATACTACTGAATTTGCTTATAAACTGAAATACCATGAGGATGCTCTAGGCTCAAAAGTATAAGGAAAATTTCTGCAGACTACATCTTCATGTTCAACATTTAAAAGATTCAGAGCCAGATAAAAACTTTTCAAGTGGTCTTCCACATAAATACCTTTTCCAGGATCAAATTTTGGTAACACTCTTTATAGGCGCTAAGGTAAATCATGTAAATGTGCAGCCAAGTTGAGTGGCCCTATGGCTCTCCACGTAGGTTGGTTAACATTTCCAGCCATAATTCATGGTGGAGAATGGGGTGGTGAGTGATGTGGGGTATGAGGTGGTGTGTGAGGTAATACTTTGTTAGGAACCCATGTCAACCTTCTATTAACTTTGTTAGTATATTGTTGCTGGATGCATATGCTTTGTAAGTCGTCCTGTAGCATTTGTTGATCCATAGTTTGTATTATTGTTGTTGGATGCATATGCTTTGTAAGTCATCCCGTAGTAATTGTTGATCCATATTTTGTATTGGCCCATGGTTTGTATTGACACATGGTATTGACCTATGGTATTTGTTGATCCATATTTTGTATTGGCCCATGGTTTGTATTGACACATGGTATTGACCCATGGTATTGGCGCCTAGACTTAGTATATAAGTTTGTATTGAGACCAATGAAGGTACCATGAAGTTATTTGTATTGAGCTTGCTCAAAGGAGGTTTCCCCATCGAAGTGGCATGCGATCAATATAAAAGTGATTCTAAGTTATGTTATTTTTGCTATTTCGTGTGTTTTCATTAATTATTTATTGCAGGCTCTTCACATCTGGTATCAAAGCACTTTCTTCCGCTTGCTGGGTGAAATTTTTGCCATTTTTTTTTTTTGCATCTGTCACAGCTTCGGATCTGGGAATAATTCCTATCCGCTTAACTATGGGAAGTACTTGGGCATAAGCCCTGAAACTCATTGTGAGGAGTACCACAGGAACCCCGAAGTAGCTAGCCCATTGAGAGGACCTTCCAGCAAAAAGGGAAACGACCCCTACCTGATTAAATAGATCCCACCCATGAGGTAAACCAAGAGCTGTCGTTTGTGGCAAAGCGGTTATCAGTTTTACTTGAGCCATGGAGTGAGGGGTACTGCCCCAATATGCAAGCCGTCAGATAGCATTGGTGGCCGAGTGAATCACATGAATCGATAGGAAGCAACACATACCTGGGGTCCATATCTATTTTTAGTTGAACTGTTGCCGATCACTTCCGTGTCGTTTCAGATCCATTCCAAGCCATTTTAGATCGAGCCGTTTCATAACCATTCTAACAGTCGTTCCAGCTCCGGTCATTTCAGATCTATTCTGAAATCCGTTTCAGATCTAGCCATTTTTTATCCATTCATCGTCATTTCAGATCCATCTGTTGTTGATCCCTTCCGCACTGTTGCAGATCTATCTGTTTCCGATCCCTTTCCCACCGTTGCAGATCCATTCCTGCAAAGAAAAAAAAAATCCATTTTTTCGCCATATCTCTGTTTTAACTCCGTTTCCCTTGAAACTTCCCAGACACCCCTGCAATCTCATTCTGCATATTTCATTCCTAAGGAACCTATACCAAATTATACTTCCCAAAGGCAGAAATCTCACATTTGTCTATTTTTAGGGTTTTCCATAACTTCTTCAATTTTCACCCACTTGCCTCCAAATTTTGCCACTGTGTTCATTCCTTATTTCTGCTTCTTTGTCCCTCTTTGACAAATTTTCTCATTCTTTCACCCCTCTTTGAAATCCCCATTTTTTGCTTCCCTATCCATCAGAAAGTGTCCAAAACCTATTCAAACCCCAATTACCCATCCAAGTTTTTCCCAAATCCAAATTTTTCTTTACTAAATAAGCTTTTGTTTGTGTTTTTCTATCCATTCCCCAAAACAAAACAAAAAAAACTCCTGGTTATGGTTGTCACCCGCGCAGGAGCAAAAACCATGAAGGAAGCACTTGCAGCCATCCAAACCAAACTCCAAGATCTAGATGAAAAATTTCTCAGCCTCCATCTTCAGCATTCATCCATGAACAATAACCGACAGCAAGAATCTTCTGCAGGCAATGGGTTCTCTTCTTCCAGCACTTTCCGTGGTCTGAAGCTTGAATTTCCTCACTTCAATGGTACTAATCCGACTGGATGGATCTATCGTGCAGAACAATATTTCAGTCTGCATAATAGTTTTGATGTCCAAAAAGTTCCACTTGCATCCTTTCATTTGGAATAGGAAGCCTTTCACTGGTATTGTTGGTACATCAAGGCTCATGATGAGCCAAAATGGACAAATTTTTGCCAACTCCTTTTGCAATGATTTGGTCCTAATGCTTTTGATGACTTCACCAGAGCACTCACTAAACTTCATCAAATTGGTACTGTGAGAGAGTATCAGACAGAATTTGAGAAACTAGCCAACCACATAGAAGGATTGTCTCCTGACTTCTACAAGAGTTGTTTTATTAGTGGTCTTAAGGATGAAATCCACTCAGAGGTCAAAATGTTCTATCCCAACACAATGATGGAAGCCCTGGGGTTGGCTAAGTTGGTAGAAGACAAGATTTTTGCCTAAGAGCGCTCCAAACCCACTTTTGTTCCCTTCCGAAATATGGGTTCTTAACGACCTCCCATCCCGCTAACTCCTCGACCAACTTCTATCAAGCATTTGTCCGAAACAGAGATGCAGGCACGCAGAGAAAAAGGGCTTTGTTATAAATGTGTCATGTCCCAAATTTGGAATTGGGTCACAATGGCCTAATCACATTAGCCATATTCATTAGAGTTTGTAAAATTGATGTTAAGGGTCAAATAATTGCCAAGGAGGAAAAATTACTAGTTTCCTAGGTTTGGGGTGGAAGCTTTGGGATTTGGAATAAGGGGGATAATAAATGATGTTTAGACATTAGAAGGGTTCAAGTATTTAATAAATAGAGTGAATAAAGAAATTCAAGAGAAATACTAAGTGACAAATGGTTTTGGAGACATATGGAGGATGTGGGACCCACACTAGCTTGATTTTTCATAATACATGGTATCTCTCTTTTGCAAATTCGAATTAATGGGAATGTGAACACTCTTGGGTGAGTTGGTAAGTCATAACACATGTCATTGAGCATCTTAGGTCGAATTTGGAAGGATTGGTAACCTCCATGGAAGATAAAGAGTCAAAGTGAAAGTTTGTGGACACTTGGGCTAGATTCCCTAGCCCCTATGACATCAATGATGGAGCATCTATGACAACTATGACAAATTGCAGACCTGACCTCTGACATCTGAACACTATGACATGTCAGCCCCAAAAATAGGCTCAAAGAAGGTGAATTTGGGAGTTGGAGAAGCCAAAGAGACTCAAAATCGAATTTGGGAGAAGATGGAAGGTTGGAACTAGGAGACAAGTGGCAAATGTGGAATATTTCCTAAATGAAAATCTATTGAATCTATTGAGAGGATTTCGACCCTTAGAAGGATAATGTTGGTTATAAAATGTAGAAATGAAGTATGAGAATGGATTTTGATCATTTGTAGAATTTGCAATTGCAATTGTGAAGAGGGAGAGCTAGTGGATGACTAGTTTCTTGCCTTAGCCAATTTCGAGGATGAAAGATTCCCATCCAAATTGGCAATTGGAAAGGCCATTCAGACCTTTCATTTGGAGCTTTAATGGAGTCTTTATTTGCAGGTGTAAGCTATAGGGAAGCTCATGGTTTCTTCTATTGCAGCTCGCTCCTTCAACCATTTCCATTTTTTATGGCATATTCTTGATCCTTGAGGGAGGGCATTTTTGGTGAGCCATTGTACTCTTTGGGGGAGCTTCTAATGCCCCATTTCTTTTGTAATATGAATTAAATACTCTTTTCTTCATCTCCAAAAAGTTTCAGGTCGAAATTCCAAGTAGAAGTGTATAAATCTCATTTTTAATGGAAGAACAATGCCATTTCCCCACTACCTTGTTGTGAGCCAATGTATTGATGATGATTTCGAATGAATGGATGATTCTCTGATATATTTGTGATAAATATACTTCCATAGATTTCTTATACAAGTTTCATGTACTGTACTTGAGCATTTGAAGCATTTTTACTCAGTTTAATTGCATTGGGAGAAGAAATAGTGTCATTTCCCCAAGGGTCGAATTGGGGATTTTTGCAGTTGAATGGGAGAGGGTAAGAACAGTTGTAATAAACCATTAATGGTGAATATGAGACCTTTATAACATAATTAACACATTACATACCTATTTTCATAAATTTGAGTGGGTTTGGAGGCATTTGGGAAGCCATTTTCAGTACTTACCTTAGGGGGATTTGAACCCCAAATTACTAGTAAAATTGCATACTTGGTCCAGAATCTTAAGAGAGTTTGCAGAGGTATTTTGGTGGCCATATGTTATCCCTGAACATCATATTCAATTCCTAATATCATTCATAAACCTTCCTTGAATATTTGAAGGCATTTGGAGTCAATTTGAGACCTAGAGACCAATACTAGTCAAAGGGAAATCACTAGTAAAGTTACCTACATGGACCAGAATTGAAAGAGTATTTGCAGAAGTGTTTTAAAGGTACAAAGGCATCCCTGAAACACATATTTATGTTCTAATATCATTCATATACCTTCTCAGAAGATTTGGGATCATTTGGGGCAAATTTGGGACCTAGAGATCGAAACTAGTCAAAGGTCGAACCAAGGAAAAAAGTGGAAAATTGCAATTTTAATCAAATTCCTAACAAGGGACATTACAGTGGTATCAGAGCATGGTCCTTGCACCTGTGTATTAGGTACATACATTCAAGAATAATTGGCAGCCATGTCTTACTATTATGATGAATCCTATGAGTACAATTCTTATGAGGAATATGCAGATGCGTATGAGCAATATGAAGCAGAATGTGAATGGTATGAGGAAGAGGTGCCATCATGCAACACTTCTTACAATTTGAAGAGAAATGAAGATTATTCTTATGACTTTAAATCTGATGAATATGAATGTGTCACACCAACCAAGGATAATTCTATGAGTGAGTTCCAAAGATGGAGAGCAAAATATAAAACCTTGCCCCAACAATATCAAAAATATCTAGAATTCTTGCTTCGAGCAAAAATACACAAAATGCCATGTCTTTTGAGTACTATGCTGAACATGTTTTTGAAAATATGCCCAAAAATGAAGATGTGGAGTTAGTGAAGAAAAGTTTATGCCCTTCTTGTAAAAACCCTTGGAGCGAGTATCATATATGTGTGCATGAAATGATGTCCTCCTTGAGGAGAGCTTTTGAGATTTATTCAAGAAGATATTCCAAATATATTGATCCTAAGGAAAACAAGGGGAAAAATGCATCAACTTGCTTTAAGGATCAAAAGGAAGAGACATCGCAAGAGCATGAAGAAGATTCTATTGAAAATATGGAAGATCATTTTGAGACACCTTCTAGCTTAGACATGAACCAAAGAGCATCTACTGATGGATGCTTAAACTATGAAGGAGTACCTACTGATGGGTGCTCACACCTCTATGTTGGTGACATAGAGATCACTTTTGAAAGTGTTGCTGCAAGCCCAAGTTCCATTAAGCATGATAATGAATACCTTGCAGCAGTTGAAGAAGAACCAAGATCAACTTCCCCACCACCACTTGAGCTTCATGAAGTTGGTCCAAGAAAAAATGAAGAAGATGAGGAGGTTCATTTGCAAGAGCCTCATTTTCTTGAAGGGTCCTTAAAGATGAATGAAAATAAGATCCAAGAGTCCCTCAGCATTCTCCATGACACTCAAGCATTGGTGTCAAATTCTTGTTGGAGAGCTACTTCATTGGAGGAAACATCCTTCCTTGAAGACATGGAGAAGATTCAAAGAGCAATGTGCCACATCAAAGGTAATTTCATGTATTTTCTTTTTGATAGAAACCATTTGTTTGAGCTTAATGAATTGTTACATGATGCATACTTGAAGAATAATGAGGATATTCATAAGCTCACAATTCAAAATGAGCAACTTCTTGAAAAGTTGCAAGATACTTGTTTTTCCTCCTATGTTTCAGATTGTCAAATGGTAGATTGTTTGGAGGATTCTCATGACATGGTGGATCATGAGAAATGTGAAAATTTGAATGTTCTTGATGTGTTTGAAGATGAACTTGAAGAGATACAAACACTTTATGTGGTGGAAGAGGAATTTGAATTGCCTCTTGATGAAGGTTATGCAATTTTTAAAGAAGAGCATGATTCCTCTACATTGGAACCAAACTATGACAAAGAGTTCACACTTTTGAAGGAGCTGCATGATACTACCCACATGGATCCTTCCCATGATGAAACTCCTGAACTTTTTGATCATTTGGGTGAGTTAGTACATTCTCCTACATCCTACAATTCCATGTTTTGCAGTATTAGTCTCAATGAAGTATGGGTGAAAGGGTTCTTTTTGATGGTGCCACATGAGGAGTATGGAACTCCTAGATTTAACTTTTATGATGACATGGTTGGAGCACATTCTTATTCACATTTGCAGCAGCATCATTTGTCACTTTATGATGATTCACATCTACATGGATGCACCTATGATATGGATTTGAGTCACTTGAATACTCATGGTTTTTCTTGCTCAACACTGGGTTCATTTGATGTTAGAGGAACTTCATCCAACACTTGGATGAATAGATTTATGATGGGAGAACATTTTTGTTGGCAGCCACATACTTTGTTACATCTTTATGATTCTCACATTCATGGATGTATGGGTGAGACTTCTTTGAGTCATTTGAAGTCTCCTTGTTTTTTCTGCTCACTATTTGGTTCAGATTCTAGTGGAGATTCTTCATTCACTTCTTGGATGAAAGAATACATGGCTGAATATTTTGATGCATATCACATCCTTTTGGATCAGCATAATAGGACATGGGATCCTCACCTATGTCATTGGAGCAGATTTGATTGGTCACTTGAAGCTTGCATGCACTTGGAAAATGGTGGTCTACTTGCTTGGAGGTATAAGCACTTTCATGACTCTTTGATGAAGCATATCCTTGATGTACATTTTCATTATGTTGTTATGTACTTTGATGATATATATTTGGTACTCATGATGTTTGGAAGAATGCATACAAGAAAATGGGATCCAGGAATCCTCTTATCTAATGGTATAGGTTGGAGAGCACTCTTAATTGTTGGGGTACAATACAAGCAATGGGACCCTTGAATAATTTTTGTCTCATTGGTTTCATTTTTTTTTTTTGGGGAAGCAAGCAGCATGGGAGATGGATTCCCCACTTAATAAAGTGATTTTAATAAGAGTAGTGCAGCAGCAAGCATGTTGGTTACTCTCTAAAATATTCATGGAAACTCAAAGACTCAAGGTTTGGCAATTCAATGGCAACTTCAAAGAATTATACAGAAAGCAGGTTCTTCAACACCCATGTTTGAAATTGCTTGAGGATAAGCAATATTGGGAAGGGAGGATTTGTCATGTCCCAAATTTGGAATTGGGTCACAATGGCCTAATCACATTAGCCATATTCATTAGAGTTTGTAAAATTGATGTTAAGGGTCAAATAATTGCCAAGGAGGAAAATTACTAGTTTCCTAGGTTTGGGGTGGAAGCTTTGGGATTTGGAATAAGGGGGATAATAAATGATGTTTAGACATTAGAAGGGTTCAAGTATTTAATAAATAGAGTGAATAAAGAAATTCAAGAGAAATACTAAGTGACAAATGGTTTTGGAGACATATGGAGGATGTGGGACCCACACTAGCTTGATTTTTCATAATACATGGTATCTCTCTTTTGCAAATTCGAATTAATGGGAATGTGAACACTCTTGGGTGAGTTGGTAAGTCATAACACATGTCATTGAGCATCTTAGGTCTAATTTGGAAGGATTGGTAACCTCCATGGAAGATAAAGAGTCAAAGTGGAAGTTTGTGGACACTTGGGCTAGATTCCCTAGCCCCTATGACATCAATGATGGAGCATCTATGACAACTATGACAAATTGCAGACCTGGCCTCTGACATCTGACCACTATGACATGTCAGCCCCAAAAATAGGCTCAAAGAAGGCGAATTTGGGAGTTGGAGAAGCCAAAGAGACTCAAAATCGAATTTGGGAGAAGATGGAAGGTTGGAACTAGGAGATAAGTGGCAAATGTGGAATATTTCCTAAATGAAAATCTGTTGAATCTATTGAGAGGATTTCGACCCTTAGAAGGATAATTTTGGTTATAAAATGTAGAAATGAATTATGAGAATGGATTTTGATCATTTGTAGAATTTGCAATTGCAATTGTGAAGAGGGAGAGCTAGTGGATGACTAGTTTCTTGCCTTAGCCAATTTCAAGGGTGAAAGATTCCCATCCAAGTTGACAATTGGAAAGGCCATTCAGACCTTTCATTTGGAGCTTTAATGGAGTCTTTATTTGCAGTTTTAAGCTACAGGGAAGCTCATGGTTTCTTCTATTGCAGCTCGCTCCTTCAACCATTTCCAGTTTTGATGGCATATTCTTGATCCTTGAGGGAGGGCATTTTTGGTGAGCCATTGTACTCTTTGGGTGAGCTTCTAATGCCCCATTTCTTTTGTAATATGAATTAAATACTCTATTCTTCATCTCCAAAAAGTTTCAGGTCGAAATTCCAAGTAGAAGTGTATAAATCTCATTTTTAATGGAAGAACAATGCCATTTCCCCACTACCTTGTTGTGAGCCAATGTATTGATGATTATTTCGAATGAATGGATGATTCTCTGATATATTTGTGATAAATATACTTCCATGGATGTATTATACAATTTTCATGTACTGTACTTGAGCATTTGAAGCATTTTTACTCAGTTTAATTGCATTGGGAGAAGAAATAGTGTCATTTCCCCAAGGGTCGAATTGGGGATTTTTGCAGTTGAATGGGAGAGGGTGAGAATAGTTGTAATAAACCATTAATGGTGAATATGAGACCTTTATAACATAATTAACACATTACATACCTCTGTTCATAAATTTGAGTGGGTTTGGAGGCATTTGGGAAGCCATTTTCAGTACTTACCTTAGGGGGATTTGAACCCCAAATTACTAGTAAAATTGCATACTTGGTCCAGAATCTTAAGAGAGTTTGCAGAGGTCTTTTGGCAGCCATATGTTATCCCTGAACATCATATTCAATTCCTAATATCATTCATAAACCTTCCTTGAATATTTGAATGCATTTGGAGTCAATTTGAGACCTAGAGACCAATACTAGTCAAAGGGAAATCACTAGTAAAGTTACCTACATGGACCAGAATTGAAAGAGTATTTGCATAAGTGTTTTAAAGGTACAAAGGCATCCCTGAAAAACATATTTATGTTCTAATATCATTCATATACCTTCTCAGAATATTTGGGATCATTTGGGGCAAATTTGGGACCTAGAGATCGAAACTAGTCAAAGGTCGAACCAAGGAAAAAAGTGGAAAATTGCAATTTTAATAAAATTCCTAACAAGGGACATTACAAAATGTGATGAAAAATTCACTCGGGGACATATATGTGTTCAAAAAAATATCTATCTCTTGGATGTGGATTCTCTGCCCGCGTCTGAAGTTGGTGAAGAAGCTCCAGATACACCGGATGATCAGGTCGACATTTAGGAGCTGCCTATTGACTTCCCATCTCAGGAAGACAACCCAGAGATATCTCTCCATGCTTTATCTGACGTCAACAACCCCAAACAATGCGGGTCAGAGGTTACTTCAAGAAGCTTCCTCTTACAATACTCATTGATTCTAGTAGCACTCATAACTTCATTGACCCTCGGATTGCCAAACAGGTTGATTGTTTTGTCCATCCTTGCTCCAACTTTGAAGTCATGGTTTCCCATGGGGGCACCTTACCTTGCAAGGGGAAGTGTCACAATGTGCGTAACTCTCTGGAAGATTATAACCTGCGCTCTGACATGTTTGCCTTGTCCTTAGGAGGATGTGATGTGGTTTTGGGCGTTCAATGGTTATGCACACTTGACCCCATCTTATGGGTTTTTGCTGAACTTTGGATGCAATTTTCAGTCAATGGGACACAACACAAATTTATGGGCTTACAACCAGGGTGTCTCTGTATCATCAGTTCACATCGCTTGAAAAAGATCCTTAAGAAGAATTCACATGGTGTCATCACTCAACTCCATTCCATTCAGATGCACCCACCAACGGTCTCCACTACTTCCTTGGATAGATATGCAGGTGTCTTTGTTGCACCAGTGGGATTGCCGCCTTCAAGAGACCTTTCCAATAAGCATTTAGCCGCATCTACATATCAGCAGGAAATTATGGCTATTTTGCATGCAGTACAGAAGTGGCAGCCATCCCTATTAGGAAATTATTTCTGCATCAAGACTGATCTCCAGAGTCTGGAACATTTTTTGGAACAACGGGTCTCCTCACCAACGCACCGGAAATGGGTTATCCAACTCATGGGTTATGACTATGCGATCACTTATAAGAAGGGTAAGGATAATATGGTGGCAGATGCTCCTTCTCGCCAATTTGATGACCCAGTTTCTCTTACAGCTATTTCTCTGCTAGTTCCAAATTGGTTGCCATCTGTTCAACAAGGCTATCTCTTCTATAAACTCCATGCTTCTTCATCGGCGGGGCACTCTGGGTTCCTCAAAACCTATAATTGAGAACAATGTAACCTCTTTTGGCAGGGACTGAAAATGAAAATTCACCAGATGGTGGTTGAGTGTGATACTTTCCAGGTCAATAAGGGTGAAATGACACTCCTTTCGGGACTGCTCGAACCCTTTCCCATCCCTACACATACATGGACAGTTATTTCTATGGATTTCCTAGAAGAGCTCCAATGGTACAATACCACATCTAAAAGGAAACCATATGAAGCAGTTTATGGACAGGAACCACCAGTTCTTCTTCCATACACGCTCAGCAGCTCCCCAGTTCAGGCAATTGACTCGGTTCTTCGAAACTGTGATCAAATTCTTCTCATTCTACAGGACAATCTTCACATGGCAAGAATTCAATTGCAACAAAAAGCCGATAAGCATTGTTCTGAGCACACTTTTCACGTAGCTGATATGGTCCTTCTTCGTCTATAGCCTTCTAAGCAATCCTCCCTGAAAATCAAAAGGCGTCAGTGGGACGGAATGCAACCCGAGGATGCTATAGGGGAACCACTCCTTCAGATTCTGCATCAATTTCCACATCTAAAGCTTTGAGGACAAATATTTTTCTAAGGGAGAGGGGATGTTAGGAACCCATGTCAACCCTTCTATTAACTTTGTTAGTATATTGTTGTTGGATGCATATGCTTTGTAAGTCGTCCCGTAGTATTTGTTGATCCATAGTTTGTATTATTGTTGTTGGACGCATATGCTTTGTAAGTCGTCCCGTAGTAATTGTTGATCCATATTTTGTATTGGCCCATGGTTTGTATTGACACATGGTATTGACCCATGGTATTTGTTGATCCATATTTTGTATTGGCCCATGGTTTGTATTGACACATGGTATTAACCCATGGTATTGGCACCTAGACTTAGTATATAAGTTTGTGTTGAGATCAATGAAGGTACCGTGAAGTTATTTGTCTGTGAAGTTATTTGTTATTTGTCTATATAAACATTTGCGTGAAATAAAGAAACCATTCACCATCATTGAAATAGTTCGACCGAATTAGAAATATCTCACAGTATGATATAAGCAGAAAAATAAATAGTTTTTTTCTAGCAATCACACATTCCAGGCAAACATTAGTGCAAGCTTTTCCCCAGTGAATCAGTATTTCTCATTAGAAAAGAAATAGTTCTTTTACAAAATGCTCCAGCATCTAATTCACCAGCCAAAATTATTTTCTTAGTGTTCCTCACCCTCTATTTATATTACAAGAGATTTGTCTTCACATGTTATTCATTTTACTTGACCCAACCTGACTTCCAAAATTCGTCCTCTAGTGTTTGCACAAAAAATATTACAATAAATTACAAAATATTAATTTCCAACTGGCCTTGCTAAATTAGAGATGTATTTGGCCCACATGTCAATCTCTTCAGCAATAATGTTACATTGTATGGGTTCCAATACTTTCAAATCTATCTCATGGTACGACAACTCTTTTTCCACACTTTTCACTCTTTCGACTGCTGCTTTGTAGTTGTCTTCCATAAAATAAGCATTTATGGATGCTTGCCCAATATATTGATGGAGATATTCTCCTGTCAACATGTTTAGTTTTTTAATGTAATCCAGGTCATCCTTCCACGTGTTCTGCAGCTCCATCAAACATTGATCCCTTTCAGGCAACTCATCCAAAGTTGGACGTATAGGGAGCTGACATTTTTCGTGAATCCGATGAATCCCTTGGAAGAAGCCTACACACTTCTCGATAGTTTTAGGCATTTCATTGTTTATCCTCCTCCCATCATTTCTGCAAAACTCAAGAAGAGCTATGTCCAAATTGGATTCCACAGTCATCTTTTGAGGCAAGTGATCAAGGAGTTCTGATTTCCCTTCTCTCCACATCATTTGCTTCTTAATATGAGTTGCAGTGTTCACTAATATTTTCCTGATCCTCATCGATTCTGCATCAATCTCTTTCATCCTTTCTATCATTATTTTCATCTTGTATACCTCTTCAGTGATCAATTCCTTTGAGTGACATATTTTCTCATGAATGTCACATGCTTGCTCATGGAAAGGAGTCATGTCTTTCTTCTTACTATTTTCCAATTCCATCTGTTTTTTCATAGACTCCTTTTCTTTAACCAATTCGTCCATCTGAGCTTTCAATTATTTGACTTGCTGCTTTGCATCTGACTCTCTTGTTTCCAATTCATCGATGCGGGATTCAAAGTCTCTTTTCTCTCCCTCCGTTACCATTAACTGAACCGTCATTGCATCTTTCTCTAGGTCCAGGCCCTGATAGTTAGACAACAATTTGTCCTTTTTTGCGATTATGGAGCACCCTCCATGATCATGTTTTCCTGGACAGTGACAACATCAAGATGGGTGGACATTTTCAATATCTTCTCTATTCTCCTCATGATGGTATTTCTCCCTGAATAAAAAATAATCGTGTCCAATTTGGCCATGGTATGTTTCTTTGACGGAGTGAAAGGTGTAAGCCCGAGTTCTCTAAATGGGAGGTGACCTCCGGTCAGCATGACACCTAATACTTCAAGTGGGTCTAAGTCCATGTGTTGTGTATTTGGGATTCCTCCTTGAGTCTCCATGCTTTCCACAACTTCCTTGGACTTATCCTCTCTTTATTTCCTCTTAGCCACTTATCTTTGTTCTTCTTGTCTTTTTTCCTCCTATCCTTTTCTTTGTCGTTATTATTCTTCCTTTTGCAACTTTTGGGCCTCCTCTATTTTCTTCTTTTCAGTTTCTTCTTTCATCTTTTTCTCTGCTTCTTCCTTCATCTTTCGCTCTGCTTCTGCCACTTATAGCTTTATAGCCTCTTCCTTTTGTTTCTGAATTTTTTCCTCTGTTGTAGCACTGACAGTTTTTCTAGAGCTGGTGCCACTTTTCCGAACAAAACATTTGTTCAACTCATTCATATTGCTTTCTCTTCTGAACAGTTCCTCATCCTTTTCGAAGTAATCTGCATATTCATAATGTATCTTAATTGATGCACAATGATCAACAACCTTCTTACCGTTGTCATTTCTTGAAAAACTCTTCTCCCCAAAATGGAATGCTTCTAGATCCTTTACAAAATCTTCGGTACCTTTAACCTTTGAAAATTTACAGGCCCTGATACAAAAGGGTAATGGAGGGAAGGAGGCCTTCTTATGATCATGCAAGTAGTTTCCAATCCCATTAATGAATACCTTCCTTACAACCTTTTGTGTACTACAAAGTTTGTTGCATACTTTGGCATTTGGGATGGAGCTCTAGAACACCCATACATTCTGAAATAGGTGCCTTCTTGCGAAAAATAATAATTCCCGTATTCATTTATTACTTCCATTGCGTTTTTGGATAGACAGTTTGGTTCCTCATTGAAAATTAACCAATAAATAGGGATGATCAACTTTTCGCAGATGAGTTTTTATTGGCTTGCATATCTGTGGGATGATGTGATCTGATAGGCCACATGGATAGGAGATTCTGCCCAATTCCAGATACATCCCATCTTAGGAAACAAGAGCATGACCAGTATGGAGTCCATAAGATATGAGAACATGTAAAATTATGCTTTCTATGTGTTAATCCTCCCTATGCTTCTCCTATTGTTGATGCTAGGATATCTGAGATGATGTTAGCCTAGTTGAACAAAGTGTCATGAAATGTTATGTAATAAATCAGGGGTACCCAATTTAGCTTGTAGATGCTTCAATTTGGTCTCCCAAAAATTATACTTAGCATTAAAGCTATAATTCTGAATGGGGTTCTCAAGCTTTGAGTAATATACTCTCCAATTGCTTTTTCCTTAACTGTTTCTCAAGGATTATAATTTTCTTAGCATAATTTAAATGGTCCATATTTACACCCTTGATCCAATATTCCATCATCAAGACCTTGGGCAATGGCAGTTTGTATATTGTTGTTATGTGTCCTAGATGGAAAGATGCAAATCCTTCCCCTTTCGCATTTGACATGATCCTTGCACCAACATCCATATAGGGCAGGATCCATCCGATAAATTCTGAACAAAGAAAAAGTTTTGGTCGTGTGGCTTCTTTGGCAAGGCTTGATTTCTTAATGTTTTGATATAAAACCATCTCTTCAAGAGATGCCTCCGGTATGTTCTCGTCTCAGATCATCTGATAAAGTTCTCCCCACTTATATTCTGGGGTGCCTCTTGTTATTGATCTGGTATCTTTGAAGATAGTTTCCATTGGGGTGTCAACCCCCACTTCCACGTCTGATTCCATCTTGGTTTCCTTAGACTTCCTCTTGGCACTCTTTTTTGGCATTTCTAAATCTTGATGAAATAGTGAAAACAATGTGTAAGCAAAACTCAACCAGAAGTTTGTAAAGCAATTTTCTTTCATATTACTGCAATAAGTTGACCTGAGATAACAATTACTTCCATGTTGTTTGGTAAATGTTGTCAATGTTTGTTTTAGCTTTAAACCACAATGGCATGTGGAAGTCTCAAATGCAACTGTGAGAACAAACCAAGGATGCTTATCTTAAAGGTTTTTATAAATTTCGGTTGACTCTAAAGCCCTTATTCCTTGTATGAATGATGAGCTTAATTTTTGGAATAAATGTTTTCAGGGTTAGTCGACATATGATTTAAGTTTCAAACCTGCTCAGACAGTATGCGTGTAAATCCCATCTTTGTATGCATCAAAGTTATAGTTTTAAGGGGTAAGAATACAGGCGGGTAAAGGGAGAGGTTAAGACCAATAGTCAGGAAAAACGATTGCTCGAAGGCAGCAAACAACTCAAATCTGGACTCTTTAACTCGTATTTAATAATTTCTTCCACATGAAGTGATGTAGAGTTATAGTATGTGGAGTTCAAAAGGAAAGCACTTTTTTCCAGTCCGGATCATAGTAGGCTGAAAAACTGTGCTCTAGTTGTGTGTTTGACAATACTGATGGGAAAAGGAAAAGCGGAAGGAGCTACCTTGAGAGGTTTGAACCGCGGCAAATGACCACACTACTACAAAAAAGCAACAAACTACGTAATCCGCTAGGCTTTGCATTAAAAATGGAAGAAATCTCTTATGGAGGATCGAAAGGGGTGAACTCAATAGCCCTAGGTTGAAACCATTATATAACAAATGGGGTGCAACTAATGAAAGCGCCCAATCGGCAAGGACCAGGGTTTATCTATGAAATATAAATAATGAAAAAATGCTTAAACCAATGGCAAAAAACCGAATGATAGTACCAACAATAAAAAACAACCACAAAGGAAGGACAATGTCCTACCTGGCAGTCTCGGAATGGTCGCGAGTGTGAGTTGAAATGACGTTGATGCTTGGATTCTGGTGGTTGGTCAAGGGTAAACTCGCTAAACGACTTTTTTTCTTCGAATGTTAAACAAATGGACCTTACCATATATATAACAAAATAAAAAGCTTAGTCATTAATGCGAACGTGTCGGATTTGGTGGTGTCATTAATGACCAAACCCCATTTCGGCTTGAAAAGACCGTTTCCACGTCGTTGCCCAAAAAAAAATTGCCGCCTTCCATTTTGGAGCGACTCGTTGAGTTTCCGCGAAACGCGTTGGCAGTGTTCTCAAACTTGTGTTGATGGTAGCTTTCCGCGTCACCTTGCAAGTTTCAAATTTTGCTTGCGACCATTTCGGCGATGCTTTCTGAGTTTAGCTTAAACGTCCGCGTTACTTCGCGAGATTTATTTTTTGAGCTTGCCTCGACGCTCTTTTCTTTCGTTGGTGAATTTCAAGTTTCGACGACACTTGCCAATTTGTTGTGAAATAGATCGCGGCACTTAGTAATTTATGTCAGTTTTCTCTTCGTCAAACTTTTCAGCGGCATAAATGGTGTTTTCCCACCAACCTGTTTCAGTATGATTGAGGCTTTATCGCCAAAATGGTCGGCACGAATTACTCATCTGTTCTGACCATGCACAAACTGCAAATAATGCTAAGTGTTTCAGCATTCGCAAAAACACTCTGACTATTTTGGTAGCACTCGTCGATTTGTTCCGACCGTGTCGGCTCAACTCGCTGAGTTTCTCTGAAAAAAGGACTTCATACAAAAACCAAATTTTAGTTCAACCGTGTTGGCTCAACTTGCCAAGTTGCTTCGACTGTTTCGGTGCAAAAACCTGAGTTTTAATTAGTAAAAAAAATGCCTTCTTTGCTTGATTTTCAGGAGAATTTCTAAGTGTTGAGAGTGAACTTCTCTTGGACGAGCTAAACTCTAAGTATACTAAAAAATTGAAGGATGGGCCCTAAAATTTTAAAGAAAATTTTGGGGAAATGGTTGTATCAGCAACAAGTTGAAACTTATTGGTACACTTTGTTAAGATTCAATATGATAAGATAGAAAATATCAGTATTACATTCCATTTCACAATAATAGCATATACAGGATCACTGAAGAAACAACAAGCACAACATAAACACAAGAGACCCTGATTTATCCTGGGAAACCCTCATGGGGTAGAAAACCCAGCAAAGCTTCCTCAATATAGATGACCAGCAATATACAAAGATGTAAAACAAAGACATGATCTCCTCCTCCACCATAGCAGACCTCTCTCTCACAAGTGCGCTACATTTCAATTGAGGTAAGTGTGTGTAGAATGAGGAACACACCTCCTCTATTTATACACATCTCCGACTTGTACTTTATACTAACTAGGTCAGCCCCAACTTTACCACTGGGTTAAACACCCCACTACAACTGACTGGGTCGACCCCACTAGGGTGGTCTAACAACCCTTTGACCCACATAACACATACAGGGCCGACCCCCACTAGGGAAGTCTAATAACCCAAGTTACCACAATCCGACGGAGGAATAAACATCTTCGGATATACAATAAGATCTTGACAGAGGAATGAAACATCTCCGGAATAATAAAGTACAAATATAATATTCTTAAAAGTTACAATATTCAACACTCCCCCTTAACGAGAAGGATATTATAACAACATCTGCAGGAGCAAGGAGTCATCAACATCATACATGATACATCTGTAAATCATTGGAAGCTTTCTCAACATCATCAGTAACTCAAGCAGTTACTGGAACATCAACATCTTCAATACTGAGTCTTTATCTTCTACAACACTCGAACAGCTACAGCAACATCAACATCTGTATCCTCACGCTCATCAGCATCGTCATCACACGATCATCAACATCGCCATCACACGATCATCAGCATCGTCATCACACGATCATCAGCATCGACATCACATGATCATCAGCATCGTCATCACATGATCATCAGCATCGTCATAACATGATCATCAGCATCGTCATCACACGATCATCAGCATCGTCATCACACGATCATCAGCATCGACATCACACGATCATCAGCACGATCATCAGCATCGTCATAACATGATCATCAGCATCATCATGACATGATCATCAACATCTGGATCATAAGTATCCTCATCAATACAAGTATACATATCGTCAATACAAGTATCCTCATCAATACAAGTATACATATCATCAATACAAGTATCCTCATCAATACAAGTATACATACAAGTATCCTCATCAATACATATCATCAATACAAGTATCAATACATCAATACAAGTATCCTCATCAATACATATCATCAACACAAGTATCAATACATCAATACAAGTATCCTCAATAGCAGCATACCCTGCAACACACACGATCATATTACAGGATGATCAATCCTTCTCTCTTTAGGACATAGGTCCAAGTATGATACAATCCTCTATCATGTACCTTTTGAACCGAGGTTCAGGGACGATCCAGTTCTATCATTCAATTCTCGGAGACATACGTCTACGGATCATTTAAGACACCTCATCATGCCTAGGGATGATACAATCCTCTCATCAACTTAGACAAAGTCTAAGGACCACTTCTCGGAGACATACATCTACGAATCATTTAAGACACCTCATCATGCTAATGATGATACAATCCTTTCCACTTCTCAGAGGACATACATCTACGGATCATTTAAGACACCTCATCATGCTAAGGATGATACAATCCTTTCCACTTCTTGGAGACATACATATGTCTACGGATCATTTAAGACACCTCATCATCCCTAAGGATGATACAATCCTTTCCACTTCTCGGAGACATACGTCTATGTCTACGGATCAATTCAAGGGACCGAATTCTGGGGACGATACAATCCCCACCTGTCCACTAAGGACTTCATTCTCTGAGACACATGTCTACAGATCAATTCAAGGGACCAAAGTCCGGGGACGATACAATCCCCACCTGTCCACTAAGGACTTCATTCTCGGAGACACATGTCTACGGATCAATTCAAGGGACCGAAGTTTGGGGGACGATACAATCCTGTCCCACTACGGACTTCATTTTTGAAGACATCTGTCTACGGATCAATTCAAGGGACCGAAGTCCGTGGATGATACAATCCCCACCTGTCCACTACGGAATTCATTTTCGAAGACTTCTGTCTACAGATCAATTCAAGGGACTAAAGTCCGGGGACGATACAATCCCCACCTGTCCACTAAGGACTTCATTCTCGGGGACACATGTCTACGGATCAATTCAAGGGACCGAAGTCCGGGTAAGATACAATCCCCCACCTGTCCACTACGGACTTCATTTTCGAAGACGACATCTGTCTACGGTTCCTTTTAGAACATGTGTTCAAGGATGATGCAATCCTCTTGTCAACTTAGACCATGTCTAAGGACTATCCACCAACCTCTCTGTCGGCATCACCAATATAGGTATCCACATCATCGACCTCCCTGTCGATGTAGAAAATCTCATCATAAGTGACCACATCACTCCACCTTTCGAGGAGGGTCCTTCTGAACTACACCAAGCTTGTTCGCGAAGTAATCAAAATTTACTTGAGGTAGAGGTTTGATCAGTACATCGGTAACTTGTTCATTTGAGGTAGAGGTTTAGTTAGTACATTGGCAACTTGTTACAAATTTGAACTTTATAGTTCCTTTCTGCACCATATCTTGTATATAGAAAAGTCAGATCTCTATGTGCTTTGACTTATCATGGAACACTGGATTCTCTGCCATCTTGATACAACTCTGTTTGTCACATCGGATCATAGTTGGGTCTATCTCTAAGTCAAACAATACTAAAGCCATACTGCTTCACAACTAGCAGAGCAAGCAGCCTATATTCCACTTGTGTTGAGAGCCACACTAGACTGCTTCCAGCTAAACCACAAGATCATGGCTGATCCCAAACAATAACATCCTCTCGATGTGCTCTTCCTGTCTGATACACTTTCTTCCCAATCAACATCTGTGTAGCCATCTGAAGTCATGATCTCCAAGATAACATAGATCAAAGTCTATCGTATCCTTTAGGTACTCATCACATGCTTTGCAACTATCAGGTGAAACAAATTGCAACTATCAGGCGAACACATCTAGTTTCCACTAGATATTGACTCAAGGTGTTCACAGCAAGGCATATATATGGCCTGGTATTCATCAGATGCATCAACGACCCAATAATGTGTCTGTCCAGAGTCAAATCAACTAACTATGAGGAGTTGTCAGCTTACAGCTTCAAGTCGGAACACATGAAAGTGGCCATGGCTTCACATTCCAACATGTCAATTCTTCTCAAGATTTTCACAGCATACTTTCCCCAGGATGAGAAAGATTCCTTCTGAGCCTTTCCATACTAGGAAGTAATGCAACAATCTGAGATCTTTCATTTTCATTTCTGCAGCCATCTTCTTCTTTGTTTTCATGATTTTTGGTAAAGCCCAAGCTTGTCAAGAAACTGTCAATTTCTTTCCTCTGTAACTAAACATCATTAACACTCTGCATTGATTGATCTTCTGCATATCTATTTGTTTCCATCTCTCGTCATATGGGTCTACTGATATGAGCCTCGAGATCATTTGAAACTCCATGGTGAGTTCCTTCTTGCATCCATGTCCATCTGTGTATAGAAACCATATTCAACCTTGTAGCAAAGGTTGAGATCCACATCACCCATGGTGATCATTAAGCTCATCAAATGACTATCGATCCTGAGTACCCATACAGAGCCTGAATCACACTTCTTCTTCAATTACACCATTAAGAGAATGGTCTTATCTAGCCACTTGGAGGAAACATCTCGTCATGATCCTTTTCCTCTTTCTAAGAGAATCTTTTAGCCACGATCCTTCTTTATTATGTTTGATTTGTAAATCTTCTTGTTGAACATCTATCACTTGTTCGGTGTTCATCATTCTTCCTACAAATCAAAATTAAGTACATGATTAGTAATACTTAATAATCATGAAATCATATTGACATGATAACCTATTATGCATACAGATATCATTTACATAGTTATGCAACTATCTTGACCAATACTTTAGCACAACACTTTTCCATATCCTGTATGCATACAATGGCTATCTAGATGCCTTCCATCTCTACCAAAACATACTATCGAGAGTGTGCACAGATCTCAGCATGTCAGCAAAGAGGTTTCATTCTAGTATACTATTCGATGCTATATGAATGTTTACACTCAGCATGATATATTCTAGGAATACAAATATGTTTACAACTTATTACAAGCAATATCATTTACTATTTAAAATAACAACTCAAATACTTATCTTTTATGTTTGTGTGGTTTCCTCCTGCTTGATCTTCTATATGTCTTTTGAACTTCTATTCAATCTGTACCACTGTGCATGCTCAAGTGTGCACTAGTGTCATCCTCATGATCTCACACACAAACATACATTCATTAGTATATTCTCAATATTATCAAAACATTATAATTCTAAATAATATTGAATATGTAAAGTCATGATCATAGATAATAAACATTAGTATTCAAGGTTTCAGAGAAGTCTTCTTTTACTCATGCATATTCTTGTTTGATCATAGGACTCTTCTAGTTAATCAAGATAAGAGACATAATATGCATAAACCCTTGATTACTAACTTTATGAATATGCATATCTAATCATCCCAAGTATACTTATATAAGGGATCCTAACACAAGGTAAGATTCATAGGAAAACATACCTGGATTAGTATACCTGCTTAGTTATGTCTAACATACCTAATCAATATCTTCTTTGTTCTCTTCAGTGATTTAGAGATCCTATACTGGAACCTGCATATCTCATAGGTTAAGCATAATAGAACAAAGTCATACATACCTCGTAAGTAGAACTTCTATGTGATCCAATATTATGGATGAGTCTTTGTCTTCATGTTGTCATGGTCATGGAACTTGATTTGTCTTTCGTGATGTACTTGTATCTTGTTAGCAGACAACATCAACCTCATACAACACCACAGTGCATTAGTACAATCATATAACCCTAATCAATGAATGTTTTCTATCATTCACATGTATTCATACTTTTATTAGGATAATAAGACAATTCTAACATTAATCAAGATTGTACTAATAAATAATATGAAGACAAACATATTATGAACTTAATCAAGAATCAGATTTCAAGACATACCTGTACCTCCTTAATTCATACCTGTCGAGACTTCTTGTAGTCTTCTTATGTAAGGCCTTAGCCTCAACTCCCCCTGAAACTGGATCTGGAGCTCGATTAGGGTTTGTTAGAGAAACCCTAAAAATTCAATCTTTGACTTTCACACTTCTGAATGGATGGAAGGATGTGTCTTGCTGAGCTGATCAAACTTGCATACTTCAATTTTGAAATCTCCAAAATTTGACCCTTCAAAAATTGCCTTTGAAACTTCTGGATCTTCTGGACAGGATCCCGAACTAGGGTTTGATGGATCCCACCCAACTGCCTAATCAAAAGGTTTGATCCAAGTCTCTAAACTCTTATTTTTCTTAGGAGCTTCCAGCCATGGTCACAAACTTCAAAAATTCCAACTTTTGCTGAAGCCCTAATTTTTCATCTTTCCGATCAAAATCCCGAACTGGGATTTGATCAAGCCCGGTCTTCTACCCTACCAAAAAATTTGATATTGGTCTCTAAATTTCAATTTTCCTAAGTAGCATTCATCCATGGACTCCGATTCCAAAAATTCTAACTTTCTTCGAAACCCTAAATTTTGGAATCCATGAATGAATGTGCTCCAAAAATAATTCTGTTTTGACAGAAATATGTACCTTATTGTTTCTGCTGTAAATCCGAAATTTTTGATCCACAGGGTCTGAAATTTTTTTTTGTGATAGCCTGACCTGTCATATTTCCATCCCGATAGGTCTGACCTCAATTGGATTTTCTGAGAGAGAGTTATTCCAAGTGCCGCAATGTGACCTGTTTATGGGATAAAACAGGAGAGCGAACTTGTACAGCATGCCACGTGTCACTGGTTCAACTTCGGCCTCTGAAACAGTTTCTTGAGATAGTATGGTCTGTGTAATTCCAGTCACTTTTTACTAAATTTCATTTGGAGCTTCCTAGCCCAAGTTATGACCTTTTTTCCAAGGTCACCTGATTATGACTGAGATCTGGAAGAGGCAGAAACCCTACTTTGTACTGATCATAACTCACAAAGTACAATGAATATGAGGGTTTCCTTTGAACAAAGGGTACTTGGGGATTTTATCTATGACCTGTAAAGGTTTCAGATCCTGAACATTTTCCAAACTGGATTTATAGCAAAAGTTCCACGATGACTAGTTTTTGCTATACAAAACCCTAACCTTCAAATTGTCGCAAGTGAAGCAGGTGTCATAAGTGCCATACATTGCCTTCCTTCAGGTTAGATCTGATACCATGTTAAGATTCAATATGCTAAGACAGAAAATATCAGTATTACATTCCATTTCACAATAATAGCATATACAGGATCACTGAAGAAACAACAAGCACAACATAAACAAAAGAGACACATATTTATCCTGGGAAACCCTCATGGGGTAGAAAACCCAGCAAAGATTCCTCAATATAGATGACCAGCAATATACAAAGATGAAAACAAAAGACATGATCTCCTCCTCCACCATAGCAGACCTCTCTCTCACAAGTGCGCTACATTTCAAGTGAGGGAAGTGTGTGTATAATGAGGAACACACCTCCTCTATTTATACACATCTCCGACTTGTACTTGATATTAACTAGGTCGGCCCCAAATTTACCACTGGGTTAAGCACCCCACTACAAATGACTGGGCCGACCCCACTAGGGTGGTCTAACAACCCTTTGACCCACATAACACATACAGGGCCGACCCCCACTAGGGAAGTCTAATAACCCAAGTTACCACAGTCCGATGGAGGAATAAACATTCCGGATATACAATAAGATCTTCATGGAGGAATGAAACATCTCCGGAATAATAAAGTACAAATATAATACTCTTAGAAGTTACAATATTCAACACACTTCGATTCTTATATCTTGAGTTTCTCAGTGAATTGGGGTTATTAAGAGTCGAAGTATTGTCTATTGTAATTGTTGTTTTGTTTATATTTCATAATATCTCCAAGGATGAAAACTCATAATGTTAAAATCTAGGAATCTGTTACAATCCTCCCTAGTGGTGTAATGGGGGCCAAAGGACCCATTAGAGTAATAATAGTGGAGGTCATTCAATGTAACTTGGACTAGTTCCACTATGTTTGTTATTATTAAATAAGGCCCAATATGCTAGTTATTATTGAACAATTAAATGTAAAGGGACCTCATTAATGAAGGCCCAGTAGGTTATTAGGAGGTCGTTGTGGTTAGAATTATCTTGTGATCTATACATAAGGATGGATTCGTCCTTATGAATCATGTGTAAAATAATATTTTAATTGGATCTTAGCTCTAGAGAGGTTGCTCAACCTTAAGAGGCAAGTGAACATTAGTGAATTCCTCCACTAAAGGATCAATTGTAAGGTGTTTCCCTACCTAAAGTATTTTGATATTAATAATGTATGGAACATTTCTATATTTTTCTTGGATACTTTGTATGTAACAACAATTTTAGATCGTAGGTATACAAAAATTGGTATTGGATCACTTTCAAGGGCCAAAAATAAAGAATTTATTTTCCCTTTTATTTTGTTAGTTTACAAAGAGAAAAAGTTGGCCACAACACACAAATAATTTTTTGAGTAATTAATGGCGCAATTGATAGAAAATAATAGTATATTTGAGTTCCTCTTAGAAAAATATGTGATTTTAGAGAAAAATAAACTTCCTTCTCTAGTGATGGTCGTGAACCTTACAGAGGACACAAACTTTGATAGAGTGATAACAATACAACCATAACAATGCCATTGAATAAATAATTTACAAGGATTTCATATGGAATATTACATGACATATTTCCATCCAAATCCAGTACACTATAGCCCTTGCAAAATTTCACCCTCAAACCCTCAGAAAATTGAAGAATGGAATTTGGTGGAACATGCCATGGGAGGAAGACATGTTGATGACAAAATATTTATAGGATATGTGTGAAATTTGAATTCTATGCGACAAACAGGCCATAAATTTGTAGAATATTGTGTTAAATTTAAGGAGGATGGAATTATATTAGAGGAGGCTTTTGTTATTAGTACCACACCTTCTTTCATAATTGAAGAGTGTAACCAAGAAATATATGTATAGTATTATTTAAAAGATGCTTATGCGGTTTTTTATATGGATAGTTGTAATTTTTGGGAAGACAACTACTTCCACCTTATTTCTTATTACTCTTCTCCACCACATGAAGAGAAACATGTGGGGGAAAGACAACAATAGGTGGTTCCTACCAATTTTCAATATGCTTCTTCTATAGTAGTAGAGTTCCTCTTAGATCCATTCTTTTACTACTGCATGGAGGATATGTTTGCTTTGGATGATCATATGTATTTGAACTCACATGAGCATCATGGGAATGTGAAGCGTAATATTAAAGGTATTGTGGATCTTAGGTGTAATGCGAGGAACCTTCAGCAATTAAATGGTGAAAATGCACAATATATAAGAAATAACAGAACATAGAAGGAATTTATTGATTGCAGGCCACTTCGAGGGGGAAACCTCCTTTGAGCAAGCTCAATACAAATAACTCATGGATGCCTCCATTGGCCTCAATACATACTTATATACTAATTCTATGCATCCAATACTATGGATCACTACCATGGAACATATAATACTACACGAGGAATTACAAAGCATATGCATCCAATACTATGGATCAATACCATGGAACATATAATACTATGGGATAATACAATATACTAACAAAGTAAAGAGAAGGGTTGACATAGGTTCCTAACATCCCCTCCCCCTTAGAAAAAGCTTTGTCCTCAAAGCTTAGATGTGGAAATATTTGTTGTTGAATCTGAAGGAGTGGTTCCCATGTAGCATCCTCCGGTTGTAGTCCGTGCCACTGAATTAATACATCTGTGATGGATCGATAGCAAAGCTGATGAGTGCGCCTAGTGAGCCTGGCGTCCAGCTCCAAAATGATGGATCCTTCACTATCTAGTTCTAGTAAAATAGTTTGTGCATTGATGTTGATGCCAATAAATTGCTTTAGACAAGAGACATGAAATATTGGATGAATGCGGGAAGAAGGAGGAAGTTTCAATTTATAAGCAATAGACCCAATATTCTGAGGAACCTTATATGGCCTATAGAACTTTGGCTCCAGCTTATGATTCCCTTTGAGTTTCAGGGAGGATTGCTTGTGAGGTTGTAGATGAATAAAAACAATATCACGTACTTGAAAAGTGCACTCAGAACGATGTTGATTGGCTTGTTGTTTCATTCGATTTCTTGCCATGTAAATATTTTCTTGCAAAATGCGAAGAATATGATCTAGGGTTCAAAGAACCGTGTCAACTTCCTGAACTGGTGAACTGTTGGGGGTGTATGGAAGAAGCACTGGCAGTTCCTGACCATAGACTTCTTCATATGGATTCATTTTAGATGTAGTGTGGTAGGAGGTATTGTACCACCATTCAACGAGAGGGAGCCATTTTTCCCACTGATGTTGCTATTCAGAGGTGAAGCGACGAAGAGAAGTATCCAAACATTTGTTGATAACTTTAGTCTGACCATCCATTTGTGGGTGATACCTTGAACTCATCTTCAGTTTGGTGCCAGTGTGGAGAAACAGTTCTTTCCAAAAATGACTGGTAAAATTTGCATCTTGATCTGAGACAATGGAAGAAGGGATTCCATGAAGATGGAAGATCTGGTCCAGGAAAATCTGTGCGACTAAGGAAGCAGTATAGGGATGGATAAAGGAACAAAAATTACTATAGTTAGAGAGGCGATCAACCAAAACCAAAATCGTTGTCTTCACTCCAAATTTAGGGATCCCTTAAATGAAATCCATAGAAATATATATCCAAATATGTGTAGGGATGGGAAAGGGTTCAAGCAATCCCGAAAGGAGTGTATTTTCACCCTTGTTGCATTGGAAGATATCTCATTCAACAACCATCTGTTCAATTGTCATTTTCATTCCCTTCCAAAATAAGTTACACCATGCCCGCTCATACAGTTTGAGGAACCCAGAGTTCCCTGTCGATGGAGAAGCATGGAGTTCATATAATACATCCTATTGCATATATGTGCTCTGTGGAAGCACTAGACGAACCTTGTATCTTAGGGAAGCACCATCCCAAGAGTAATGTTGTACAACATAAGGGTTGTTGGAAAACCGTTGGATGATATGAGATAATGAGGAGGCATTTTAATAGCCTTGCTGAACAGATTGCAACCAATTTGCAATAGGCATAGAAATAGATGAAAGAGAAACTTGGTCATCAAATGTGCGAGAAAGAGAATCTGCCACAAGATTGTCCTTACCCTTCTTGTAAGTGATCTCATATTCATAACCCATGAGTTTTCTAAACCATTTTTGTTGTGTTTGGGAGGAGACCCATTGTGCTAGGAAATATTTTAGACTCTGGTGATTAGTCTTGATGCAAAAATGATTCCCTAATAGGTATGGCCACCACTTTTGTACTGCATGCAAAATAGCCATCATTTCCTTCTCATATGTAGAGGCGACTAAATTATTACCAGAAAGGGCCTTCCTGGTGAACGCAAGGGAATGTTCATCTTGAAGGAGAACAACACCAAGTCCATTATCGCAAGCATCACTCTCAATAGTGAAGGGATTGGAAAAATTGGGCATAGCTAGAACAGGTGTAGTACACATAGCTTGTTTCAGTTTGCCAAATGCACACTCAGTAGCATGTGTCCATGTAAAAGTATCCTTTTTCAAGAGAGCGCTTAATGGAGTTGTAATCTTCCCGTAATCCTTGAAAAACTTGCGGTAGTATCCATTCAATCCCACTGGTTCAACAAAGACACATGCATATCCATCCAAAATTTGTTGTAGATCCAAAGGAGTAGTGGAGATCGTTGAAGGTTGCATCTGAATGGAATGGATCAGAGCGATGACACCATGTGAATTCTTCTTAAGGATCTTTTCCAGGTGATGTGAACTGATGATGTGGAGAGAACCTGGGTTTAATCCCATCAATGTGTGTTTTTTCCCATTGACTGGAAAATGCATCCAAAGTTCAACAAAATCCCATAAGATGGGGCCAAGTGTGCACAACCATTGAGTGCCCAAAACCACATCACATCCACCTAAGGCCAAGGAAAACATGTCAGAGCACAGGTTATAATCTTCAATAGAGATACGCACATTGCGACACTTCCCCTTGCAAGGTAAGGTTCCCCCATTGGCAATCATGAATTCAAATCTAGAGCAAGGATGAACAAAACAATCAGCCTGTTTGGCACTCCGAGGGTCAATGAAGTTATGAGTGCTACCATAATTAATGAGTATTGTAAGAGGGATCTTCTTGAAGTAACCCTCGACCCGCATTGTTTGTGGGGTGGTGACTTCAGATAAAGCATGGATATATATCTCTGGATGGTCGTCCTGAGAAGGAGGGTCAACATGTGGCTACTGAATGTCGACCTGATCATCTACTGTATCCTCAGCTTCTTCACAAATTCCAGTTGCAGGAAGAGAATACACATCCAAGAGATAGAGATTTTGCTCAACACATCTATGTACCCGAGTGAGTTTCTCATCACAATTATAACAAATCCCTTTTTCTCAATGTTCCTGCATCTCTGCTTCAGACAAATGCTTGATAGGAGTTTCTCTAGGAGCTGATGTGATGGGAGGTATTTGGGAAACCATATTTCTGAATGGAAACAAGTGGATTTGGACGTTGTTGGGATGTGATCTTGTCCTCCACCAACTTATCCAACCCTAGGACTTCCATGATTGTGCTGGGACAAAATATTTTAACCTCAGATCATATTGCATCTTTCAGGCCATTGACAAAACAACTCCTGTAGAATTCATCAGACAATCCTTCTGTGTGATTAGCTAGTTTCTCAATTTTTTTCTGATACTCTCTCATAGTGCCAATTTGGAGAATTTTCGTCAGTGCTCCCGTGAATTCATCAAAAACACTAGGACCAATTCATTTCCAAAAGAGTTGGCAAAAATCTGTCCATTTTGGCTCTGCATGAGCCTTGATGTACCAACGAGACCGTTGAAGGGCTTCATGTTCCAAATGAAATGATGCAAGTGGAACTTTGTTGACATCAAAAGTATTATGCATACTGAAATATTGTTCTTCCTGGGAATCCATCCAGTCGGATAATCACCATTGAAGCGAGGAAAATCAAGCTTCGGCCAATGAAAAGTGATGGAAGAAGAGAACCCAGTGTCTGTAGAAGACTCTGGCTGTCATTTATTGTTCATGGCTGAAGGATGAAGATGGAAGTCGAGAGTTTTTTTCATCCATATCTTGGAGTTTTGTCTTGAGGGATGCAAATTCTTCCTCCATGTTTTTTGCTCCTAGGTTGGTGACAATGATAACCAGGATTTCGTTTTTTGGGGAATGGGTATAGAAATAAAAACAAAAACTTCTTTAGTAAAGGAAAATTTGGATTTGGGAAAAACTATGATGGTTAATTGGCATTTGACTAGGTTTTGGACACTTTCTAATGGTCAGGGAAGCAAAAAATGGGGATTTCAGGTGCAGGGTTAAAGAATGGGAAAATTTGTCAAAGAGGGACAAAGAAGCAGAAATAGGAAATGAACATTGTGGAAAAATTTGAAGGCGATTGGATGAAAATCGAAGAAGTTATGGAAAACCCTAAAAATAGACAGATGTGGGAATTATGGCTCCGGGAAGTGGAATTTGTGATAGGGTCCTCATGAAGGAAGCAAAATGGGATTGCAGGAGTGTCAGTGAATTTTCAAGGGAAACAGAGTTAAAGCAAAGAATATATGGCGAAAAAAAGTTTTTTTTTCGGAATTGATCTGCAACGGATCTTGACAGATGCAAGCTGCTATTTATAAGTTTTCAATAGAGATGGACCCTAGGTATGCTCGACTTCCTAAATTTTGATAGGATTCTCTCGGATACCAATGATGTCTAACATCTTGCGTATTGGGGCAGTACCCCTCACTCCACGGCTGAGGTAAAACTGATAATTGCTTTTCCACAAACGACAACTCTCGATTTGCCTCACGGGTGGGAACTAGTCAATCAGGTAGGGGTTTTTTCTCTTTTTGTTGGAAGGTCCTCTCAATGGGACAACTACTTTGGGGTTCATGTGGTATTCCTCACAATGAGTTTTAGGGATATTCCCAGGTACTCCTCACAATGAGTTTTAGGGATATGCCCAGGTACTTCCCACAATTAAGCGGATATGGATTATTCTCTGATTCGAACCTACAATTGAAAGGAACAATACAGATGCGAAAAACATTTGGCATAAATTCCACCCAACGAGCCCAAGAAATTTTTTTGATACCATATGCAAGGAACCTTCAGCAAATAAATGATGAAAATGCATGATATATCAAAAATAACAGAACACTGAAGTAATTTATTGATCGCAGGCCACTTCGAGGAGGAAACCTCCTTTGAGCAATCTCAATACAAATAACTCGTGGATACCTTCATTGGCCTCAACAAGTACTTATATACTAAGTATATGCTTCCAATACTATGGATCAATACCATGGAACATATAATACTACAAGATGACTTACAAAGCATACGCGTCCAATACTATGTATCAATACCATGGAACATATAATACTATGGGATAATACAATGTACTAACAAAGGAAAGAGAATGGTTGACACAGGTTCCTAACATGTAATCAATGGGGTGTCAACTGGAGAAAATGGACATTAGCCCCAGGTTTATGGACAAGTCCCTTGGACTGTTGGAACATTTAAAAACCCATTCCATACTTGGGATATATTTTACTAGTCATCTAGATTAATTTCCTAAGTTTTGACTAGCTAAATAGGGTCGGTTTTGTATTTTTAGTGGACCTCTTTCCATCCTAAGTCACAAAAACGAATTTGGAAAAATATCAGATAATATTTCCTTGGATTCTGTCTCATTTTATTCTATTCCTGAATTAGAAAGACACTTTCTTGATTTAGACAGCTTTATCCTGTTTTTTCTACTTTCTAGTGGATAAGGTAAAGCTAGTTGACTTGGAAATTCTTGCCACTTGACCAATTCAACCTCCACATATTTTATTCTCTCCTAAAGCCATCATTACATTCCATTTACCTCACTCATGAGCTGCCATACCATATTCAGCCAATTTGTGAGCCTTTGGACAGTTTTGGAAATAGTTTTTGACACCTAGGGGGTTTTTATGTTTTTAGTAAGCCTTACTTTTTGTGCTATACAACTTTCCTTTAAGGAATTCTATTTTATCTCTTGAGATGTATTATATATTGTATATTGAGGAATAATATATGAGATGATATTTCCATCAATTGAGTTCCTTCTCTTATGTTTCTGTCTCAATATTTCTTCTTCTTATTCTTGCATATCTTTGAATAATTCTTGTGAGGACTTATTTGATTCAATATTCTTTGATATTAGAATTCATTCATGGTATTAAAACTATATAGAATTCTCACATTGTATCATAGCCTTTGGATTTATTAATTAAATTAGTCTTCCAGTATAAGTTTCAAAGAGTTTGTTTTGCAGGTACTCAAGATCAAATAGCAGAAATTTATTGTTGAAGAAGAACTTAGATCTTTCCATCTCGACTCATCATTGTTCTCCTCTTACACTTCAGATATTGAGGATCCTTTTCTAGTCAATGTTATCCAAGAAGGTGATCTATATTTATTTGGAATACAGTACACAGTTGAGGTTGTTGGTTGCACCTTCACTTCCTCTGTTCATGCTCTTGCTAGTTCCTACAAGATTACCAACACGTTTTTCAAGAAGTTGGAGACATCTCTCACTTCTCTCATATGTCTTCCAATTCAAATGATTAGCAAGTTGTTGCAGCTCATACACACTCAGAACCTCTCTTTGGGTTTCTTTTTGGTGTGTTATTGAATTCTATGGAGGAAAAATTACAGTTTGGAGTGACTGGTTTTGCTCTCTCTGTCATGCTTCTAATTCACTGCATGTTTTTTGGCACCTATTGCACAGAAGATGGAGGACATCCTCAAGTCTCATTTGGATCAGATCTCAAGAAGCTCAAGTATAGTGATAACATTCCACTTCTTCCCAAGAAGAATATTCCTCCATACATTTGACCAAGCTCTCACTTGCTTGGATTTTGGAGAGCCTTATTATGGTGTATTCCGTGATCTTGAGGGAAGGTTTTCTTCCCAAGTGGTTTTCCTTCTTTCCTCACCTATGTGGACTAATAATGTTTTGTATTGGGGTGACCATAAGTATTGTTGCTTGGGACCTATCCTTCAGATATTTCAACTCATAAAGTCAAGCTTAAGGGGGGGTGTTGGAACATTTAAAAACCCATTCCATACTTACGATATATTTTACTAGTCATCTAGATTAAATTCCTAAGTTTTGACTAGCTAAATAGGGTCGGTTTTGTATTTTAGTGGACTACTTGCCATCCTTAGTCACAAAAACGAATTTGGACAAATTATGGATAATATTTTCTTAGATTATGTCTGATTTTATTCTATTCCTGAATTAGAAAGACACTTTCCTGATTTAGACAGCTTTATCTTGTTTTTTCTACTTTCTAGTGGATAAGGTAAAGCTAGTTGACTCGGAAAGCCTTGCCACTTGACCAATTCGACCTCCACATATTTTCTTCTCTCCTAAATCCATAATTACATTCCATTTACCTTACTCATTATCTTCCATACCATATTCATCCAATTCATGAGCCTTTGGACAATTTTGGAAATAGTTTTTGACACCTAGGGGTTTTTATGTTTTTAGTAAGCCTTACTTTTTTTTCTTTACAACTTTCCTTTAAGGAATTATATTTTCTCCCTTGAGATGTATTATGTATTGTATTCATATTGAGTAATAATATATGAGATGACATTTCCATCAATTGAGTTCCTTCTCTTATGTTTATGTCGCAATATCTCTTCTTCTTATTCTTGCATATCTTTGAATAATTCTTGTGAGGACTTATTTGCTTCAATATTCTTGGATATTAGAATTATTTCATGGTATCCAAACTATATAGTTTTAAATTTAGTTCACACCAAGAAATAATCCAGAAATTACACACTCTCACAAAATATCTCACACAACTAGTCAAGAACATTGAAATTCACTCACATAAGATGCAAACTGAATTACTCAAATGAATAATATTACATCATCCAACCTTGGGAAATTAAATGGATGTCAATATATAACAATACATCATAGATTAAAGCGCATAAGGATGCCATTCAAATCCTCACAAAAGTAGACTTACTAAAATAATGCAAACCCCCCTAGGTGGCAAGTGTGTTTTCCAAGTCACACGAAAGGCTCGCGAATTTCTGATTTAGTGATCAGTTAGTGATGTATGATGAAGAAACATTCCAAATCCCAAAAATGGAAGGAAGAAACATCATGGAGGATGAGTGGTCCAAAAAATAGTTTCCCTAGTTAATTAACTCTTTCCTTTCACCCAAAAAGTGGTAAAAAGAAGTAAAAGCAGCAAGTGCACTAATATAACTCATAATTGTCTAAAAATAGCCAAAATATGTTCCACACAATGACTCGTATGCCAACTATCTAGTCTAATACATAGTAATTAATCATAGAATGATTAATTAATGATACTAATGTATTAATATTGTTAGGAATTATGATCCAAAATGTAATAAATAGAAGTTTAGTTTAATAAATGTAAAAGGGCATCTACACACTCACGTGATTATGTGAGGTGTCCCTTACTTAGTTTTGGTAACGGTAAATTAGTTGTTACTCTTTGGATATTTAAATCCATCGAGTTTTCCATGTGAGATAATCTTTCGGGATTTAGCCCTCACATCTCTGTGATGTAATTATTTTCCTTCTTCATTAATAAAATTATGTGTCTGAGGACACTTTGTCAAAGTGGTATCAGAGCACGCGGTTGAAGCTTGGTCTGGTTGGAAGTGAAGAGGAGAAAGTTGCAGAGAACAAAAGGAGTCGTCTTCCCCTATCTGTAGTGTTGGATGTTGCATAAAAAGCAGAGCCATCTGCAGTGGGAGCCCGAGCATGCCGAGAGGAGTCCGTCTAGATGCAGAGAGAGACACAGTGTTGTAGCTAGCCGTTGTGGAGGAGAAGCTCGTGATCCCTGTTGTGGGTCTTTCAAGGAAGAGAGGAAACTCGTAGAGGCTATGGAGTTGGTGGGCGCTGGAATAACCTGTGCGTAGAGGAGAGGACGCCTGCGAGTAGAGATTCGTGCGCAGAGGAGAGCCACCGTTTCCCGTCGCTATCTGCAGAGAAGGAGACGCCCGCGAGTGGAGAGCCCAGCCATCATTTCATGGAGAGCAGAGAGACGCTGGTGGTGATGCCAACCTTAAGCAGTGGAGAGCTCGGTGGTACTGTGGAGGAGCCCGTGGTGCTAAAGGTTGTTTGAAGAAGGTGACTTTCAAGGTTTTGGAATAGCGAAATTTTAACCCATAGCCGGTGTTGGGATAGAGATGTCTGGATCAGCATAGAAGAAGAGAGAAAACCAGCGTTGAAACGAACCAGCAAAACCAGCGTTAAAGAGAGAAAACCAGCAGGCATTGAAAAGAGAAAACCAGCAAGCATTGAAGAGAGAAAACCAGTGTTGAAGAGAGAAAACCAGCAGCCATTGAAAAGAAGAAAAAAAAAACCAGCTTTGAAGAGAGAAAAGCAATGTTGAAAAGAACCAGCAAAACTCCAGCGTAGAAATAGAAGAGTTCACAATCTTGTATAATTTTTTCACTTTTCATTTAATTCAATATTTATGTAATATTTTGAAAAGTGAATAAGTTGTTTTGGAGAGATAAGGTATTTTATTATTCATTTTTATTTTTGGAGTTTTTTTATATTAAGAAGAAAAAGGTGGAGAAATAAACTTTAAAAAAAAAAGAAGAAGTTATTTTTGAAGTTGATGGGACTGGATCTTGTGACCTCCCACTCAACAATATTGTATCTCTCCAATTCACCTATAAAGATTTGTTATTTTTTGGAGTGATAAGGTGTAATTTTTTTTTATTGGGCATTGGAGTAATAAGGAGCATTGTTGGTGTCATAAGAAGTACTTGTATTTTCACTCAAGGTTTGATTAGAGCAAAGTGAAGCTCTATCAAATTCTTTTCTTGAGGCTATAAGTGGGTCAAGGCCAAGCCCCTATAGCTTTCTTTTGCATGGTGTGTGGTGTTTCTTGCAACATTTCTTTTATGGTGACTCTTGTTGATGAGTAATTTTCTTTTCATGTTGGTGGTGATATTTTTGCATAAAATCTTCCATTGGTGATATAAGGTGATTGTTTACTTATTCTGGTGACATAAGGTGCTTTCTTTTTTAATTCTTGGAGCTATAAGATTTGCATAATACACATCTTCTGGAGTTACAAGGTGTTTATTATTTTTTTTACAATGTCTAAAGTTATAAGTCTTTTTAATGAATCTGACAAGTTAGAAGGATCGAAAAATTATAAAGTTTGGAGTCGTCATATTCAAAGCACTCTTATTTACAATGAATTGTGGAAGGGTGTCTGTAATGCTCAGCCTACCAAACCGACTAATCCTGATCAGCTTACAAAGTGGGAACTAAAAGATGAAAAGGCCTTAGCATTGATTCACAGTACTGTTTCTGATAATATTTATGTGCATATTGAAAATAGTTCTGATGCGTGGTCAGCTTGGAAGACATTGAAAGATTTATTTGATTCTCAGAGTGAAGCTAAGAAAATTGATCTTCAATTGAAGTTGTTTCAACAAAAATTGTCTTCAGTAGGTGATGTCATGGAGTACATTTCTAGATTTAAAAATATCAAACAAGAAATTTCAAGAGCTGGTTTTGGTAAAATTGAGGACAGCATGATGGTGACCATTTTGATCGCAGGATTGCCTGAGACATATAAGCATTTTTTGGAAACTTTACAAATTACAAATAAATTGGATAAAATTTCTTTTGATGAACTAAGTGAATTACTTGCCACCCATGAAAAAACTTTTGGTAAAACAAAGCAAGCAGGAGAAGATGTTTTGGTTGCAAGTACTAGCAAATAGTCTCCAGGTAATCATCAAAAAGGCAATGATCAGAAAGCTTTTCAAAATTCAAATAGAGGTCGTGGTCAGGGTTTTGGAAGAGGAAGAGGCCGTGGAAGAGGAAGAGGAAGAAATCAAGGAAGAGGTTCTAAAGAATCTGAAAGTACACAGTCACAGTTTTCTGGAAGCCAACAGGTCTCTGGAAGAGGAAGAGCTAATAAACAGGTCACATGTTTTCGTTGTAATAGAGTTGGACATTATGCTTTAAACTGTAGAGTTTCATTTGAAAAAATTCTAAAAGAAAGAGAATCTAAAGAATCTTCATCAGTGGCACATTATGCTCATGCAGACAATAGTGAAAATTGTGAATATGTCTTTACAGCACTTGGACAATCCGAATCAATGGATTTTGTTCAAGTTCATCAGTTGGAATCAGTGAATTTTGTTCAGTCTTCTTATTGTTTCAAAAATGATTTTGAAGATGCTTGGATTATGGATACAGGGGCTACTCAGCATATGACATATAGGAAAGATTTCTTTTGGAGTTATGAAGATTGTCATTTAAATTCAATTTTTCTTGCAGATGATTCTATTCATTTACCACAAGGAAAAGGAACAGTTAAGGTTGATTTTCCTGGAATTGGAGAAAGATTGATTTCTAATGTTTGGTATGTGCCTACATTTAAGAAAAATTTGTTGTCTTTAGTTGTCATTCGCCAATTAGGACATCAAATTGTAATGGAAGATGGTATCCTTTTTGTTAATTCAACAAAGGATGCATACAAAACAGTTATGACAGGTTATGAAGATGGAAAGCTTCTTAGGATGAAGGGAATATTCATTCCTAGATCAAAGGAACATTTGAAGGAATTTGCAGGTTTAATTGAAACTGATGTTTCACCTATCCGATTGTGGCACATTCGTTTTGGGCACTTGAATATTGATAGTCTTGTACAACTTCAAAAACAAGGAATGGTAAAGGGGTTGCCTACTTTTCGGAAGGAAAATGCAAAGTGTGAAGCTTGCATTTATGGCAAACAGAGAAGGATAGATTTTTCAAAAGGCACTTGGAGAGCAACACGGAGATTACAGCTTGTTCATAGTGATGTTTGTGGTCCTTTGGAAACTTCACTTGGTGGTTGTAAATATTTTTTGTTGTTTATTGATGATTTTAGCAGAATGGTTTGGGTGTATTTTTTGAAGGAAAAATCAGAAGTGTTTGAAAAGTTTCAGTCATTTCAAAATTTGGTTGAAACAGCAACAAAGGAAAAGATTGCTACTTTGAGAACTGATAATGGTGGTGAGTTTACATCAAATCATTTTTTGACTTTTTGTCAGGAAAAAGGGATTAAAATACAGTTGACCAATTTTTATACTCCACAGCAAAATGGAGTATCAGAAAGGATGAATCAGACTTTATTGGGCATGGCTAGAGCAATGTTATTTTTCAAAGGGTTGAAATCATGTTATTGGGCAGAAGCAGTTCATACAACAGTTTATTTGAGGAATAGATCTCCTTCATCATCACTTGATGGAATAACTCCTTTTGAGGCTTGGTATGGATTCAAACCTATGGTCAAACATTTGAGAGTTTTTGGTTCATTTTGTTATGCACTTGTCCCAAAAGAAAAACGAAAGAAGTTAGAGTCTAGAAGTGTTAAGTGCATGTTGATTGGTTATTCTAATGAGAAAAAGGGGTATAGGCTTTTGTCAGATGGAAAGTTTGTTGTCAGCAGGGATGTGATTTTTGATGAAACTGAAAGTTTAAGTGTAGAAGAGGTTGAAAAACAACTTAGTCACTTAGAGGAAAAAGTAACTAAGGAACAATTAAGGATGCAACACTTAAATAAGACAAGGAATGAACAATGGTTTGATCTCACTTCAGAAGTACAGGATGATGAACATGTTGAAGACACCTTGGAACAGGTTGAAGATACTTTGAATTTTTCACAAGTTAACTTGGATGATTCAAATCAAGTTAACATTGAAAAGAAGAAACCAAAATGGGCAACTAAGTTACTTCAGGATGTTAAGTCTGATGAAAAAGGCAAAACAGGTACAAGGAGTTCTAATACGGGTTCAGAAAATTTTGCTCTTTCAGTTGTTGAACCAACTACTTTTAATGAAGCAGTTGAGTATGATGAATGGAAAATGGCCATGCAAAGTGAGTATGATGCAGTAATGAAGAATCAGACTTGGAAAATGGTTGATTGTCCACATGATGTTAAACCCATTGGTTGTAAGTGGGTTTACAGAATTAAGTACAAAGCAAATGGAGATATTGATAAATATAAGGCAAGATTGGTGGCAAAGGGTTTTGCTCAGAAAGAAGGGATTGATTATGAAGAAACTTTTGTTCCAACAGCGAAATGGAATACTATCAGGATTGTGCTAGCTTTAGCTGCACAAAATGGATGGAAAGTGCATCAAATGGATGTAAAAAGTGCATTTCTAAACGGTGATCTACAAGAGGATGTTTATATGACTCAACCTCCTGGTTTTGAGGTTCCAGGGAAAGAAAATCAAGTCTGTAAACTAGTTAAGGCATTGTATGGATTGAAACAGGCTCCCAGAGCTTGGTATGCAAAAATGGATGCCTACCTACAGAAAGTTGGTTTTCTTCGTAGTGAGTCAGATGATACTTTGTATGTTCGAATCCAGGAAAACAACTTAGTCATCTTGGTTATGTATGTTGATGACTTGCTCATAACAGGTAACAATAATGATCATATATTTCAGGTTAAGAAAGAACTTCAAACAGGTTTTGAAATGAAAGACTTGGGTTTACTTCATTATTATCTTGGAGTTGAAGTAAAGCAGCAGGAAGGAAGTATATTTATTTCTCAAGCTAAGTACATATCTGGATTATTGAAGAAGTTTGGAATGGAGGAATGTAAACCAGCGATTACTCCCATGGAGCAAAATTTAAAACTTTCTAAGTTTGAAGGGGGGAACTTGTAAATTGTACTGGATATAGACAGTTAATTGGATGTTTCATTTACTTGATGAATACTCGTCCTGATCTATCTTATGCAGTTAGCATACTTTCTAGATATATGCAGGAACCTAGAGAAAGTCATTGGAATGCAGCAAAAAGGGTGTTAAGGTATCTTCAAGGAACAAAGGATTTTGGACTTGAGTTTAAAAGAAACAAAAATTTCAAGCTTGTTGGCTATTCAGATGCGGATTTTGCTAGAGATGTTGATGACAGGGCATCTACTTCAGGTTACTTAATGAATATGGGATCAGCTGTAGTGGCATGGAGTTGTAAAAAGCAGGATACAATTGCAAATTCTACAGCAGAAGCAGAATATATTTCAGCTTGGGAAGCTGCTTGTGAGATAGTTTGGCTAAGAAGGATTTTGCAAGACCTCAAAGTTGATCAAAAAGAAGCAACTTCATTATTTATTGATAATCAGTCAGCAATCAAGTTAGCCAAAAATCCTGTTTTTCATTCAAAAACTAAGCATGTGGATACTAAGTATCATTACATTCGGGCTCTCGTCGTCAAACAAATCATCAAGCCAAAGTATTGTCCATCAGAAGATCAAACTGCAGATATTTTTACAAAATCTCTTAGAAGGGTCAAATTTGATAAGTTTAGAAATGAACTTGGTATTTGTTCAAAAGAATTTTTGGATCAAAGGGGGGATTGTTAGGAATTATGATCCAAAATGTAATAAATAGAAGTTTAGTTTAATAAATATAAAAGGGCATCTACACACTCACGTGATTATGTGAGGTGTCCCTTAGTTAGTTTTGGTAACGGTAAATTAGTTGTTACTCTTTGGATATTTAAATCCATCGAGTTTTCCATGTGAGATAATCTTTCGGGATTTAGCCCTCACATCTCTGTGATGTAATTATTTTCCTTCTTCATTAATAAAATTATGTGTCTGAGGACACTTTGTCAAATATCGCATAGATAAAGGGTTTAATTATTCCAACACCCCCCCCATAATTCTGACTTTATGTGCTAAAAATCAGAAATAAAAACTAGGTCCCAGTAACAAGATATGGTCACCCTGTACAATACTGCTTGGTCCACAAAACAAGGAAAGAAGGAAAACCTCATGGGAAAAACCTTCCCTTGAAAATTGGACATATCAAAATTCAAATATTTTTTATCAATCCTTCACTCTACCACATGTTCAACCATCCCAAGGAGTGATCTAAGATAGCTGAAAGTATTCTTAGTAAAAGATTTGGTGAAGATGTCTATAGTTTTCTCACCTGTTGGGCAATACTGCAAATCAATGATCTGGTCATGCACCAAACTCCTGATGTAGTGCATATGGATATCAATATGCTTGGTCCTTTGTCTTTGTACTTGATCACTTGAGACCCTTATAGCACTCTGATTGTCACAAAAGATGACAATAAGAGTACTAAAGGAAATCTCAAACTATGAAAGAATACCCTGCAACTACACACTCTGAGTAGCAGCATTCATTGTTCCTCTATACTCAGCCTCTGCTGAAGATAGTGCAATTGCACTCTGTTTCTTGCTAGACTAGAAAACAAGACCACCTCCAAGCATGAATACAAATCTAAATGTGGATTTTCTTTCAAGGCTATCACTAGCCCAATCTGAGTCAGTAAAGCCAAGAAGATCTAGGATAGAATCTACAGCATACTGAATCCCATCAGTCTTGGTGCCTTGCACATAATGGAAGATTCTTTTTTAAGCTCTCCAATGGAGGTCATGTGGTTTATCCATGTATCTTGATGCCACATTCATAGCATATGCAAGATCAGGTTGAGTATGAGTCAATTATAACAAGCTACCAACAAGCTGCCTATGCAAGGTGCTATCAACCAAAGGTGTAGATTCTGCTTCTCCAAGTCTAACTCCTAAAAGGAAAGGAGTCTTTAAAGGATTTAAATAATCCATATTGAACTTATCTAGCAGGTCAAATGCATATTTGTACTGAGATACCTTAGTTCCATTCTCAGTTTGAGAAATCTCAAGCCCCAAAAACTGCTTAAGAATTCCCAAGTCACTCATGGAAAAAGCTTGATGCAAAGCAATCTTTAATGAAGCTATTTGATCAGTAGAGCTACCTATGATTAGTATATCGTCAACATATAACACTATAATCATAATTGAACCATCAATCAACTTCATGTAAACATTAGGATCATATTTGCATCTCACATAAGATTGTGACAAGAGAAAGTTGTCCATTTTGGCATACCAATCCCTGGGGGCTTGCTTAATCCCATATAAGGACTTCCTCAACTTGCACACATAGTTAGGATCAGATGTATAGAATTTTGGATGCTACATATAAATATCCTCCTCGATATCCCCATGGAGTAATGCACTCTTGATATCCATGTGGTGCACTTCCCAGCGCTTGGATACAGAAATTGCCAAAACTAGTCTTATCGAATCCTTCTGTGCAACTGGTGCAAAATTCTCATTGTAGTCAAGGAATTGGACTTGGGAGAAGCCCTCTTCCACTTGCATGGCCTCATATTTCACTTCTGTACCATCAGCTGCACACTTGGTTTTGTATATCCACTTACACCTTACAAATTTTCTGCCTGGGGAGGAGCTTGACTAGCTCCCATGTCTCATTCTTTTGCAGTGAATGAAACTCCTCATCCATGGCAGCATACCATCTTGGGTCATGTGATTCTTCCTCATATATCTAAGGATCAAAATCCACCATCATATAACATCTCTCAGATAGGTAGGGGTCATTCACATTGAGAGCAGTCTCAAATTGTGATCTAGTCCTCCTAGTATCCTAGGGATTTCCCACTAGTTCAACAGTTGCTTGAAGAGTCTTAGAAGCCCACTTAGGCCTTGTTGGTGAATTAGGATCTGCAATAAAATGGTCCTCATCATCAGAAATATTAGAATCATAAAATTCAAAAGGATCATCACTTACTTCAACAGGTAGTGGTGTAGAGGTCTCTCCAATTTCAACATTCTCAGAGGGCTCTTCTTCGAATTGAACACTTCTTTCAATGAAGGATTTTTGAGTGAACATGTTCAGAAACTTGTATCCCTTTGATTCCTATGAATAGCCAACAAAAATACATGGTTGGATTTGGGGCTACATAGTCTTCTCTGCTCGAGTGGAATTCTAGCCCAAGCCTTGGAGCCAAAAATCCTAAAATGAGAAATATCAGGTTTGTGCCCAATCCAAGCCTCAAAAGGAGTGATTCCTTTGAGAGCTTTGTGTGGCACTCTATTTTGAATATATGTGGCACAATTTATTTCCTCAGCCCATAGTCTTGGAGACAAAGACTTGGCCTCCAGCATACATGTGGCCATCTCCTTAATATATATGTTCTTCCTCTCAGCAACACCATTCTATTGAGGTGTATAACGAACTATGTGTTGCATTTGAATTCCTGAAGAGGCACAAAATTGCTGAAACTCATATTTGATGTATTCCCCACCATTATCAAATCTAAGGATCTTGATATGTCTACCAGACTGGTTCTCAACAAAGGCCTTGAAAATCTTGAACATACCAAACACTTCAGACTTTAACTTGATGAAATAGATCCAACAATACCTGGAAAAGTCATCTATGAAGGTGAGGATGTATTTGATATGGTTCAAGGACTCATGGGGAAATGGACCTAATATATCACTATGAATAAGTTCCAAGGGTGTAGAGGTTTTCTCAGTTTTGGATCTCCCATACTTATGCTCAGGTTGTTTTCCTAGGATGCAACTTTGATAGACACCTTTGGAAAATATGATATTGGGCATCCCTATGAACATTTCTTTCTCATGGAGTTGGGAAATATATATATAGTTTAGGTGTCCAAATATTTCTTGCCACAATTTTCTTGACTCATTGGCATGGGTTAAAAGAGCAGAAGGTGAGGGGAATGGCACAAAATGAGAAAACTTGTAGATTCTAGAGCTATGGTCAGTAGTTCCTAATGAAACAATTTGTCCCGTTGACATTTCATAGATATCAACATCATTTGGTGTAAAGGTCACCTTTTTGGGTGAACCTATGTGGGTCATCTGGTATACTGACAAGAGATTCGCAACAAGTCCAAGAACATACAAGACATTATTGAATGAACCAAAATCAAGATCTATGATGCCTTTACCTTTGCTTGAAGTTTCAGAATTGTCACCCTACACAATATTTGGACCACAGGAAGAGTCAAGTGAAGTAAAGAACTCACTTGTAGACACCATGTGCCTTGAAGCTCCAAAATCAATAATGAGTGAGGTAGGCTTGGATGTGCTTTCCATCAGTGCATGCACTCTCTCCTTATCTTCAAAATTTTGTCCTCCATCCTTCCTCCTTGCGCTCTCGAGAAGAGGAATGTTGGCTTTCTCCAGGAGTAGATCCATTTGATCAATGGTTTTCTTCATGCAAGAGCTTTCAGGATGAAAGCCCTTCTGAAAGCCCCTACTGCAATAAGTGCACTTTTCCTTCTCATTCTTTTTATTTGGATTCTTCTTTGAGTGGGAGGAGTCTTCAAGAACTCTCTGCTTGTCTTTCTTCTCACCAATGGGCTTCTTGAAATTTCCCTTCTTCTTCCCTTTTGAACCCTTTGAATCTCCAACATTCAAATAGTCTTCTTTTGATGGATTTTTTATGGCTCCCATTAAGACCAATTTGTCTTGTTCTTGTGTAAGAGACTCCATGAATTCTGAGAGTGTGGGGCTCTTCTAGTTTCAAACTGCCTTCCTTGTGGCATGGAAGGTCGAAACAAACACTGAATAATATGGGCCAAGCTTGGAGAGAATGGCCAAGATCAATTGCTCATATTTTTTATCAATTCCACATTGCTTCAATTGTAGAACAAGTGACTTGAATTTCGAGAAGAAATCCTGGAGGTTATAGAAATTTTGTGGACTCAATGAAACTAGTTCATTATCCAGTTGGTGCCTCTTAATTCATCAGTCTTGCCAAACAATTATTGAAGCTTTAGCCAAACTTCATTGGGAGAGGTAAGAACATCAAGATGGAATAGAAGATCCCTAGATGTAGTGAGACACAACATACCATAGGCTTCATCTCTTTGATTATGCCGCTTTGATTTCTCAATTGTTGAGGTTGGCTCAGCCTCAATTGCCATAGTCACCCTATAGAGGCCTTTGATCCTCAACATGATCTCCATCTGCTCTTTCCAGTCAAAATAATTGAATGGATTAAGGATGATTTGAAGTGACTAATACATGGAAGCTCTGAAATATCATTTGGAGTGATTTGGGTGCGCCCTTGGATGCTCAATTGCGCCCTCTGGATGATAGAATGCGCCATGTGGATGAATTACTGTGCCCTCCTTGAGACTGGTTGGATCTTGCAAGATAATAGAAGGATAAGGGAATATCTTGATATCTCTAATACCATGTGAAATTTATTTCACACCAAGATCTGATCAAGAAATTACACACTCTCACAAAAGATCTCACACAACTAGTCAAGAACACTAAAATTCACTCACATAAGATGAAAACTGAATTACTCTAATGAATAATATTACATCATCCAACCTTGGGAAAATAAATGGATGTCAATATATAACAATACATCAGAGATTTGAATCATGGGACATCGAGGTCCTACTTTAACATCGAGGTCAACATTCAATCATGGGAACCTAGTTTATGGTTGTACCTCCTCACATCAAGTGTTGAGGGAAACACTTCTCTACATGGGGTGGAGTGTCATGATCCTCCCTAGGGTTGTAATAGGGGGGCAAAGGGACCATTAGAGTAATAATAGTGGATCCCATTCAATCTAAGGTGGACTAGGACCTTTTAATATCCTCCCCAAGGGTGTAATGGGGGAATGAAGGTCACATTAGAGTAATAATAGTGGATTCCATTCAATGTAACATGTACTAGGCCCATTGTGTTTGTTATTATTAAATAAGAGTCACTATGGTATTTATTATTGAATACACGGTAATGGGATCTCATTAAAGGAAGGTCCACTAGGTAGTTAGAAGGTTGTTATGGTTAGGGTTCTCTTATGATCTATAAATTATGATGGATTCCTCCTTATGAATCATGCATGCAAGAATATTATAATTGGATCTTAGTTCTAGAGAGGTATCCCAACATTAAGAGGCAAGTGAGCGTGTATGGGTTCCTTCCATAAAAGGATCGATTGTAAGGTGTTTCCCTACCTTAAGGGTTTTGATATTAATATAGTGTGGAGAATTTCTATATTTTTCTTGGATATCTTGTATGTGGTAACATTTTCAAATCATAGGTATACAACAAAAACCCCTAGTTAAGAGGTGAGCTTTATGTTATGCAATGAAACCATATTTGCATAAAATTCTACATAGTTTTAGAGATTTTGTGGTTGAGATCACTCTATTTGTATGAGGGAGTTTGTATTTCAATTGAAGAATACTTTGGGGAGGTGTTTGGAATTGTTTTAGGTTTTTGGGTATGATATCCTAGTTGCTTAAAGAAGCACTTGAACCCTAGAAAGGGTTTTTCCTACTTCATATATTGTTGATTTACTTGAGTATTATTTTGGGATATGTAAGGTGCTTCTTATCCTCCGAGGGTGTAACAAGTTGGATGGATCTTTCAATTATGTTATTTGGAAGCTTAGACTTCAATTACTCCATGTTACTTGGATGGAGCATGTTGTGAAAGAGATTGAAGAACCTACCGATCCAACACAATTGGTTTCTCATCAAAAGGGAATCCAAGGTTAAGATAGTTATTCTTGAATCTATGAAGGATAATTTAATCTCTCACATTGCAAAGAAGACTACGGTAAGAACATGTTTGGAACCTTGGTTGAGTTGCTTCAAAACCCTTGTGCTCTCAATAGATGCTCGAGCGAAAACATCCTTTAGTTGTTTGTATGAGAAAGATAAATATTGTGGTGAGCTACTTAGATAACAATATGATTTAGAGCAAAAACGAAAGTAGATGAAACCGATCTTGTTGGGAATACAAACAAGGGTAGAAAGAAAGGCTATATGAAAAAAAAGGTACCATTATATGAAATGACGACTTGAGTAAGGTGATGACTTTCTAAGGTCAAGAGATGGGGAGCTAGGTAGTCTGATGCGTTTTTGATGACTTGAGTAAGGTGATGATTTTGATATTATAATCACCCAATTGGGTCCTCTCATTTTCAACCCCCCCCCCATATTTCATCATCCCAGCATTGGCTATCATAATTTGGAAGTTGGGCACCAAGTGGACATAACAATGGATTTCTTTATCCAATTGTCGATGAATTAAATTGTGGGTGCTACCACTATCAACAAAGACTATAAATTTACGAATATTGATGTAACCTTAAAGTTTTAAGGTTTGCATGGATGAAATAGTAGACTATAACGTCCCCTTCCATCATCAAATGCAGGGAAGGAAACATTAACAACACACTGGGCTTTTGGCAGACTTAGCCCCAATATTTATACTCATAAATTCATAACAATTAAAAACTTCTGTGTGCAGATTCAACTCAATATAAACACAGCGGAATTAAACATAATAATACACAGAAGCATAGATTCGCATCAGCATATGTATCTCAAGCAATCAACAGGCAGAGAATTCAACCCCCTTCTTACGCTACTTCATATCGATTTCATTAACATGCAGAATAATCATTCAAATACCACATTGCAGAACACAGATTGTATATAATTTAATCCACAAAGAATACTTATCTTGCAACGCAAATGTCCAACGACTGGCTACGTGAGAGCAACGCTCCACCCAACCATAGATCTCTGTCCAGCCTATATTCTTTCAGTTGAGAGATCACCCCCGAGTTGGGCTGTGTATCCACTAAGAAGGAACTAGATGGCTCACTCACAGTCAGGGTTTCACTCAAACAACCATGCAAAGCCAACACACAGTTGGGTTTTTCAAGCATGCAATAGGAGATGGAGGAGGATGCTAGTCCCCTAAGCTCAATCCCAGAGCCACATACACTTCAAGCTGGACTCAGCAATCCCATCCTCTGTTCATACATCCACACTTGGATTTCTCACAACTCTGTCACAAATAACCCCAAATCCGTCACTGATTTTCTGGGCTGTTAAAACTGGGTTTTCCCATGGATTTTGGGTTAGCTATTTCTCCCAAATTCACCCCAAGGTTCATACCAATGGATCCCCCATTGGATTTCACTGTCCAATATCAAATCTGGGCATTTTTGGTCTTCCAAAATCTAGGTTCTCTCAAGGTCGCAATTTCTGGTTTTTCTTTTCCTGTTGGGAGCTCGTTTTTGGATGGATCATGATGCTACCCCCTCCTTTTTTTTCACCCTGGAATGGGGATGAGGAAGAAGCAACTTCCAAGAGGTAGAGTGACTTGTGGCACAAGTAGACAGAGCCCATACCTACCCATATGAATTTCAGGGCTGCCCATGCTCCATTGAAGCCATGGGATGACATCTCAACCACTTCCTTACAACAGGCATAAATGTCATCTAGGGAAGCCAATGGGTTCTCATAATGACATATGGCAGCCTAGGGTTTAGTCCCATAGCCCCCTCTCCACTCCCTAGTGGATACACATGGCCCCTTCTCATTCGTTGACTCCATAGCCAGTCTTGGAAATTTTATTGCATGATGTTTATTTACATCCTATTACAATTTCCATGGCTTAAGAGCACATGGGCATCAAATATCAATGCTTGCCCTTTTAAATCAAATTCAGGCTTTCACTAGCGGGGCCTTGGCCTTGAGCTCCGTGCTAGGAAAACATACATTACATGTACACATTATTTACATTAAATGCTAATACATCCTAAGAGTCAGAATGGGGTATTACATAGACAAAGCATGAAGAGGGATGAGTGGTTATTATTGATGAAATTTAGTTTCCACTTCTTCTTGCATGGGAGAAGTTTGGGAAATAGTCTCAACTTAGTGGTATATTCCATAACTATTTGTTTATGATGGATAGGATTAGACACATCAATTTGGAATAACTTATGTTATTTCATTTATGACCCGGAGTATACTAAGTTTCATCACAATTATAACAAAGTCCCCATCTTTATTGGCCTACTATTTTTTCTAGAGACAATATTTGTATTTTAAAGGGAGGAGAAGGATTTTTTCTTAAGGAACTGACCTCTGTGTAGATTGTTGTCTTTACCTCTATATCCCTCTAAGATGCCTCCAACCAACAACCAAGAGGTTGCATTCTTATTTGTCCTCAAATTGCCTCCTTGAGGCCACTAATGAAGCATTATATATAAAATGAATCTTTTAAGATCTATGTATGGATGTATAACTTATGAAAGGGTGGGATAACATATACAAATGAGACTATTTGGAATACTGAGGATCTCACTCGTAATGCTCATAGAGAGATTTTTTTTCTCTATAATATCCCTGACTTGCGAGAGTGGCCTTTGGTTTAAGAAACCATGACCCAGGGGCATCTAAGCCATCAAACTCGCTCAGAAATCGCACACAGCCTGGGCCACACCAACCCTCAATTGTTTTATTTTTGGGTATCTCCTCCCAACTAGCTCACCCCTAAGGGGAAATTAACTCGGGTCACCTTGTTGATGAGGCCCACACCTTAACCGAATGAGCTAGCGAGAATTGACAATGCTCGTGGAGAGACTAAAAAAATATACTCCAAGAAACATAGTTCCCATAGAAATGTGTATTCCATTCCCACCATCATAATCATTCTTGATTCAAATACAAGAGCCCCACCCTAAGTTTCATCATGTCATTAGTAATACCATGAAGGGAAAATTAATGTTCTATTTGAGTGGTCCATCCTGGTATGTTAGAGACATTGATGTTTTTTGGGTCTTCTTTAGATAAACGTGTCAAGCTTTATTATCTGTCAAGGGTGGTTTATGGCTATGAGGACAAGTTGAATAGGTTTGTTGGTGGATAGATATTCTTGCAGTTAAGAAGATTCTTCCTAGTGTGGCTCACTATTCTACGCATTCCTATGCTCTTCTTCTTGTATTCCACTAACAATCAAATGTGTAAACTTCCCATCCAATATATTCTCCAAGTACTCTATTTTGTCTCCAAATTCGTATTCCATTTATGATCCCAATTGTTGCTCATCTATTGAAGGTGATGAAACCAACCATTAAGATTAATGTATTTACTTTCCAAGTTGTCTAACCTGCCTATAGTAGAGAGGACAGTCATATTATTTAGGGTGTTGCGGTGAGGTGGTTTATATAGATCCACCATGGGTGGGATCCATCAAATCCTAAAGGAAAGGTAGTGTCAGGTGTTATAGCTCTCTAATATGCATTGGGGGGTCCAAAAGTATTACTTGAACAAATATCTTATGGCATTGACCAAGGAGGAACCACGATGCCCCAAGTACTAGAGAGTGATCTCTTTGAATCTTGTTCTTAGTGTACTATGACAACACGATCACCAAACAATTTATCCAAGCTGGTTCCAGGTATACCTATGGTACTTTTGATATACCCAAGGGTATATGGAAATGAAATATCATATACAAGTGTTTTTTGATGTGGTACTACTTGAAGGGGTACCAACAAAATTTGTAATGGTGCACAACACTGAGTTAAGTAGTAGTTGTATTTCATGTATACTTCGCCAACCACAATTTTACTCACTGAATGAGAGAAACAAATTGAGCTTGGCATTCTTATGGAAGGGCATTATTTCCTCGTGAACATACCTAATACATTAAGGTATTGATGTATTAAGGTACATGAAATCAACATACATAAATAAAGTTACCAACAAGTATGGTGTTTCATTAGTCCCTAGCATTGTAACCATGTTTTAATACTATATATAGTCCCCCTACAAGAATAACATTAAAAATATATACATATTATCTTATAAATAATAAAATAATTAAAGCTCATCATAATTATTCTAGAACCAAATTATATGCATACTAATTATACATTCTCATATTATTCCATAAATTTATTTTAAAACGCAAACTCAATAATCATAGAGACATTGTATGCATGATAAAGCATGAAGAGGGATGAGTGGTTATTATTGATGAAATTTAGTTTCCACTTCTTCTTGCATGGGAGAAGTTTGGGAAATAGTCTCAACTTAGTGGTATATTCCATAACTATTTGTTTTTGATGGGTAGGATTAGACACATCAATTTGGAATAACTTATGTTATTGCATTTATGACTCGGAGTATACTAAGTTTCATCACAATTATAACAAAGTCCCCATCTTTATTGGCCTACTATTTTTTCTATAGACAATATTTGTATTTTAAAGGGAGGAGAAGGATTTTTTCTTAAGGAATCGACCTCTGTGTAGATTGTTGTCTTTACCTCTATATCCCTCTAAGATGCCTCCAACCAACTACCAAGAGATTGCATTCTTATTTGTCCTCAAATTGCCTCCCTGAGGCCACTAATGAAGCATTATATATAAAAGGAATCTTTTAAGATCTATGTATGGATGTATAACTTCTGAAAGGGTGGGATAACATATACAAATGAGACTATTTGGAATACTGAGGATCTCACTCGTAATGCTCATAGAGAGATTTTTTTTTTGCTATAATATCCTTGACTTGCGAGAGTGGCCTTTGGTCGAAGAAACCATGACCCAAGGGCATCTAAGCCATCAAACTTGCTCAGAAATCGCACCTAGCCTGGTCCACACAACCCTCAACTGTTGTATTTTTGGGTATCTCCTCCCAACTAGCTCACCCCTAAGGGGAAATTAACTCGGGTCACCTTGTTGACGAGACCCACACCTTAATCAAATGAGCTAGCGAGAATTGACAATGCTTGTGGAGAGACTTAAAAAAATATACTCCAAGAAACATAGTTCCCATAGAAATGTGTATTCCATTCCCACCATCATAATCATTCTTGATTCAAATACAAGAGCCCCACCCTAAGTTTCATCATGTCATTGGTAATACCATGAAGGGAAAATTAATGTTCTATTTGAGTGGCCCATCCTGGTATGTTAGAGACATTAATGTTTTTTGGGTCTTCTTTAGATAAACGTGTCAAGCTTTATTATCTATCAAGGGTGGTTTATGGTTATGAGGACAAGTTGAATAGGTTTGTTGGTGGATAGATATTCTTGCAGTTAAGAAGATTATTCCTAGTGTGACTCACTATTCTACGCATTCCTATGCTCTTCTTCTTGTATTCCACTAACAATCAAATGTGTAAACTTCCCATCCAATATATTCTCCGGGTACTATATTTTGTCTCCAAATTCGTATTCCATTTCCGATCCCAATTGTTGCTCGTCTATTGAAGGTGATGAAACCAACCATTAAGATTAATGTATTTACTTTCCAAGTTCTCTAACCTGCCTATAGTAGAGAGGACAGTCATATTATTTAGGGTGTTGCAGTGAGGTGGTTTATATAGATCCACCATGGGTGGGATCCATCAAATCCTAAAGGCAAGGTAGTGTCAGGTGCTATAGCTCTCTAATATGCATTGGGGGTTCCAAAAGTATTACTTGAACAAATATCTTATGGCATTGACCAAGGAGGATCAACGATGCCCCAAGTACTAGAGAGTGATCTCTCTGAATCGTGTTCTTAGTGTACTATGACAACACGATCACCAAACAATTTATCCAAGCTGGTTCCAGGTATACCTATGGTACTTTTGATATACCCAAGGGTATATAGAATTGAAATATCATATACAAGTGTTTTTTGATGTGGTACTACTTGAATGGGTACCAACAAAATTTGTAATGGTGCACAACACTATGAGTTAAGTAGTAGTTGTATTTCATGTATACTTCGCCAACCACAATTTTACTCACTAAATGAGAGAAACAAATTGAGCTCGGCATTCTTATGGAAGGGCATTATTTCCTTGTGAACATACCTAATACATTAAGGTATTGATATATTAAGGCACATAAAATCAACATACATAAATAAAGTTACCAACAAGTATGGTGTTTCATTAGTCCCTAACATTGTAACCATGTTTTAATACTATATGTAGTCCCCCTACAAGAATAACATTAAAAATATATACATATTATCTTATAAATAATAAAATAATTAAAGCTCATCATAATTATCCTAGAACCAAATTACATGCATACTAATTATACATTCTCATATTATTCCATAAATTTATTTTAAAATGCAAACTCAATAATCACAAAAACATTGTATACATGATAATCATAATGGAACTTATGATGTAAACAAGTATAAATATGAGATCTCACCAGACAAAAATAATCAGTCATACAATGAACAAGTAAAATGAAACAATTCAGTATCATCAAGCCTAAATGTTGGTATATACACTCTTTCAATGAAATAAAATCAAATATCTCTTCCTTATTCAAAAATACATTAAAAAAAAAGTCCAGGATAGCTCTATAATCAAGATGCTAATAATTCTTCGTATATATGACCAATCATTATAATGTACTTTAAAAATTCCATAGTAGCTCTATAATCAAGATGCTAATGATTCTTATGACCAATAATGTACTTTACTTCAATTGCAAATAAAATTCATTTATATAAAAGTGAGAACATCTTGTGACAGTCTTCATTAAGTAAATAAAAAACCTGCATTATCTAAAACTGAAAAAGAAAAAGCCAATGATAAAAAGGAAAGATCGGCGGACACTCAAAATTAAAGGTAGGTTCCATCCATTCATTAAGAAGAAGGAGCCGCATGTACTGATCCTATTCGATGAGCAATGAATTTGCGGAGAATTTGGACATCCAAGAACGTACCCAGTTTGGTGCTTATGGCTTCGCTGATATCCAATCCATCTCGTGCGATTCTGTAGTGAACACACTGAACCGTACTTTCGCAGTTGTTTCCACAAATAAAGACGGGAACAGCATCCTCTTCTTCATTCTGGTTCTGGGTATGACTAAAACCTTGAAACATGCGACCAAGGTACTCTACTATATGTAAACCTTCTGTGAGAATACGTGTAGCTAATTTGCCTTCTTCCGTGCAGGCTATATATCTGATAAGCCTAATACCCTTCTCAAGGGCCTCACAATTATGCCGCGCCTGCATCTCAGCTTCAAGGAGTTGTCCCTCTGTAAAGCCACTCATCTCCGGCTTCGGCTTCGGCTTTGATCTCTCAATTTCTCTAGAGATGCAGATAATCACAGCAGTACCGACTGCTGTCGCGTACATCTGACTGATAGTCACTCTCTTTATTCTTCCGAGAATACCAAGCGCGTGATAAAAATCGCGTGATTCAATTGGCGGGACGGTGTCTCTTCCCAGAATAGCAACCGCGTGATTCAAATCTTCGCTGCTGATATTCATTACATTCCTTTGGCATAACATTTTGAGGGCGCACGGATATCCCTTCAACACGAATGTTATCATGAGTCCGGGTCGACTAACGTCAATTTCATGAAAAATTGTTGAAAATGCTCGCAAAGCCAGGGATTGGATTTTTACATAGCCTTCATTATTATTATAAACACTGTTTACAAAGATAAGTAATCTTAGTATCTCACCCTGTTCTCTTACTATCACACCCTGTTCTTGCGGGGAATTTTCTTCATAGTTGTCAAGAAATCCCTTGTAATTTTCCCCACGTGCTCTGAGTCCAGTTAGTCCAGTTAATATGACGTCAATTGCCCTAACTATTTCCTTACCCGCTTCCAGAGCTGCTTCTTGGCAATCCTTTTCTTCTAAAGTTTTGCAAATAACTTTCCTTAAATATGTGACGCCTTGTAGAGATATGAATAATTTTATGTTCTGAGAATGAAAACCACAAAATAAGCGTAGTAAATTAATTTTCTTCCATATTTTTGCCCATTGATTCTCTGTTATTTTACTTCCTTCAACATATTTATGCAATCTCATTAAATGTTGCTCCATCTCTCCCTGCTCCACAATTTTCGAATACTCGGGAATTACAGATTTTGCAGGAAATCTATGAAGTTCAAGGAAATGCTTCATTTCTATTCGCAATTCTGTTTGGGGAATGGCGCTTTTAATGTCGAACCATTGTCTAGTAAGGGGATTTCGGGCATGCTGTTCAGTTTCCCAAATGGTCTGTAGAGTTTTTCTATTATAGAGAAGCTGGGTAGGATCTTGCTCTACTGGTAATCGGACTGGATCATAAGCAAATTCTCCGCTGATGACGTCTATATACCTTTCCTGCACCATTTCCATGTCTATTTCCTTTACCATTTCTATTTCTTCTCTTTCTTTGATTGTCACTGCAGGATTTGTAGCCATAACTCTCCCAATTCAATCAAAAATAGTTGAGCAGGACACAAAAGTAATGAAAGAAATAAATTGAAGTTGGTGGCAGCTTCGACGATATTACGACAGTCGCACGATATGTAGTATCGCCTTAATCGTTGCTCTTACTCTTGTGAATGACAAGTTTTTGAGTTGTTGAGAGTACGTGTTTATTTATACGAAAAAGATTAATTTAAAGAAGCAAGAAGAAGTCGGCCATCTTTATAAATTTGTTAAACATGGTTAGAAAACGTAAAGTTGCTCAATTTTCATGTTCATAATTTTTATTTATTTTCAGTTTTTTCAAGTGTGGTAGGGTAGGTAACCATTAAGGTGCCGGTAAAATTGTCTCTAAAGAGTTTAGAGCTATTCATACGTCATTTTTTAAAAAATTATCTACTCGTCAATTTCAAAAAAAAAAATTATTAAAAAAAAATTATTATATATTTTTAAAGGAAAAATACATTTTTTAAAACAGGAAATAAAAACATTTTATCTAGGAGTATTATACTCCAAATATATAACACAACATATACTTCAAATATGTATTTATTTAGTTTAGTTTTATGACCCTATCAAAATATCTTCAAAGCTTTGTCTTGTGCATCAACACTTTAGCCAATTGATAGGGACTTTTAACCTTCCAAGTAACTTTGCATTGTTGATAAATATCACATACTTGGCAAATAATTTAGAAGATACGTATAATCCTATCATCAAAAGGTATGGGGTTGAAGGAAGTCCAAATGTCCCACATGACTAAAAAAGGAATAGTTCTAAAGATATTTAATTCACACCTCTCATGTCCCATATCTCACCAATCCTATTAGAAAAATATTGAATCTCTAAATAGGTGTGTAGTAGGTTCTATTATCACACAACTTGTAGTTAGTTGTCTCTAAAGTATCCTATCCAGGACAGTAGAGGTGTAGGCAACTAAATAGGTGACCCAAGAGATGCCACGGTTCCCAATACAAGTTGGGTGTCATGTTAATCGAGGCACTCTTCACTTTAGATCAAGCCTAAGCAAGATCAAGGGGGAGACCCTAGCTTAGCCAATGAAGGCTAGCGAACCCAATCTAGACCTCCTAGGGAAATGTGATGATGAAAGAGTAGGAGACCAAGATGAAACAAGATCTAGATCTAGGATGATAAGTGGACCCAAGATGGTTAGGGCTTGGTTGAAGAGGCTTAATGCAAGGGAAAATGTTCAACCAAGTGTAATATAAGGTCACTTATGGATTAGGAATAGTAGATCTAGATAAATCTAATGCCAAGAAAAAGTACCCAAGTGGGGCCCACCCTTAAAAAGTGGAAAATGATCCAAATGGGGCCTACAAGGTCAAAACCACAATGAAATGGAATTATGGGGTATGCTATGACATGGATCTATGGATTTGAGAAAGAATGAGCAATACCCACGTGTGGGATCTAGTAAAAGACCACTCACCCAACTAATGCAACCTCCCTTGGAGAAGGCCTAGTGCCTTAGATCCGGGGGCAAATGGAGTCAGATTTCAACCAAACTTTAGATCGGGATAGTTAAGATGATTATTAAGGTGGGTTTTAATTATTAAGCCCAAATGATTGATAGATCTCCATAGATCTGAAAAATAAAAAATACAAGGGTTTTGATTTTGGGGTTTTAATGACCAATAGGATAGAAGATAAGCGAAATGGGTACGCACCTTATAAATCTTACCTCAAAAGCTTGCGGCTACCTTGCACATAGATGATCCTTGCATTTAGTTACAATTCCAAGCTAGATCCAAGTGATTCCAAGAAAAAACACCCCAGCCATAGGAGGAAAAACGTCCCACTCAACCTGTAAAACAAACTACCATAAGCTAGATTTGATCCACAGATAAATGAGATCTAAGCATGGCATATCAAAAGAAGCAAATCAATGGACAAATCATAATTGAAAAACTCCCTTCGAGATGAAAACGTATTTCCCAAGGGGGGATGTGAGAAACCCAACAATCTTCCCTTCAAGCAATTCGCACTCCTTACCAGGTAGTCAATTCGGCCTCCCTCTGTAGCTATCAAAATCACTTGTTACAAGCAAAGATGTCTGAAGAAAAAGATGTATAATCATGTACAAGAGAATCCCAATTAAAGCCAAGAAGTAGATCTGCAAAATAGTATTTTACTCCAAGTTTTCTGGAGCCCAAAAGGTGCCTTTACAATAGGGGGATCTCTTCCTTAAATAGGATGAAGGAGACCAAAACCCTAAACCACTTTTGAAAACTAGTGCTGGAGATCAAAAGATACAATAATATAATCAACGGCTAAGATGATCCGGTACAAATATGACATGGATCACTCACATGAGGGAGTGCGACCTCACTAAAGGAGAGATTAGGAGGGGTGGGCACTAGATGGGAGTGGCTAAAAACAACAAGTGCCACAATATAAGACTAGGACAAGTGACTAGGAGCACATGGTGGGGCTAGGAGGTATTATTCCCCTTCACTAGCATGACCCCATGGCACAATAATATAACATATGACTCAGTGACATGTCCAAGTACACAAATGAGCAAATCATGGCCCCATCAACAAAGACAAGAATACATCAAATCACATCCTGATGACTGTGTCGACCCCACTGACTACTGCAAACTAATCTGGAAGGAGTGGGATACACCATAGATGACCTCAAAGCAGGCCTCATGCGAAAACCTTGCCTCAATTTCCCAAATCGAATTCCTTTATGACATTTTTATTCCATTTTTAATCCTCCTGAAAAACCACCAAATTGCCCACAACCCACTGTATGGTTCCTGTGCACAAAAAATGACTGTGCCATCATGTCCAGAAGAGGGGGTAATATGGTAAAAAAAGTGTCTGGACCACCCCTTCTCTCTGTAGCTCCCTAGGCAATGACTAGCCTATAATGCTCTAGCTGGATAGGCCACATCAGCATGGCCAAATTGGTCAATAGGTGGAAGACTGCCCAAATCATTCCCAAGAGTGCATGAAACTGAAAGATAAGTGTCTCAATGGATCCAAAAGACCCAAATCCACTAGATATGAGTACTCATACACCTCATGATAACCTGTAAGATCATATGTAGGGTCCACCATACCTGGACAAGTGAAAATATGATGATATGGAAATAATAATAATCATGAAAAACTCCATCAATCATCATCTGAAGTCTGTGCCCATTATATGGAATCATCAATGGGTATACAAAGTACCATAGATCAACATCATATAATAAAACCGATCCATCTCATTGCGGATCCCAAGGTTGAACTTGGTCAAACTGATCAAAATATGACCCTGTCCAAAGAAGCCATGTTGCTGCAAGTGCAAATGGTTAAGACATGCTCTCTAAATCATTTTCATAGAAAGACTCTAAAGCATTAAGCATCATTTCACTCGAAGTTAATAAAGAATAATATGTTAGTTAATAACTTACTTTCAATAAGAATCTCAAGAATATACTCGTTTGTAAACATGATCAAATTGCTAACAAAGGGTGAAGGCTAAAGATACAAGGCTAGGCTAAATGGGGATGACTTGACTGACTTGACACTGTGATACTTTGGATGAGGGGAATGGTGTTACACACTTGAGCATGTGCTGGACAAAGGATACACAAGGAATGGCGGTGCCTCACACATGGGTGAGTTATTAAGAGAAGTGCTTATTCAACCTTGGCAAAAATGTCTACTACTAGAACCGCCGTGAACTGGGTGCTTGGCTAACCGTAACTTGACGTTCTAGGGTACACTTAGAATTAGTTGTTCATTGCTCCATCTCAAATCATAACCTACAGGCTCAATGAGGAAAATTTCACATAAGGTCAGCAATCTTTAGATTTGGCATATGTTTAACCACTGCTTTATTTGGACCTTTCATTTCATTTCATACAATTTCATGGCCAACAATCTTTAGATTTAGCATACATTTATCCATTTTTTTAGGCCAAATATGACCCCTCTAGGATTTTGCATGTGCTTACAAGCACAACTAATCGCAACTTTTATCCGGGGTGCATTTACATTTCATAGCATTGAATTTCATTTCCATTTCATAGCCCTTTTCACCGGGCTTTACAAGATATAACAATAATTTCCACATGTAGAATAATCTGCTTCAAGTTTTAGTCAGTACAACTCAAGCAACTAGGGGGACTTCCGCAATCTAAACCACACATCGGGGCAACCGACTAGAGTGATAAAGGCATAAAATCCAACTCACCAAGGGTAAGTTTTGTTTCCAACTCAGAGCCGAGACACAAAATAAACATGGATGCATGTCCAACACAGAGGCAAAAGCAGGGAGGTCCTCCATATCACAATTCAAGGTGTAAGTCAGGGTGAAGATCAACAAATTAGGAAAGACGAAATGGATGGGTGGAGACAAGTGGAATTGGTGCCTAAGCTAGCAAGTAAAAAAGACAATAAATGATCATGTTCACATTCATATGAAGGAAAAGACCAACGAGTATAAAGCAAGAGTTTCCAAATGTCAGTAACACAATCAATGCATATAATCCATAACAACCAATTTCATTTTAACATTAATATACTGCCAGATCATAATTTCTATATACCAAGTTAGTGCTATCAAAATGGCCTAAACAAAAAGGTAATAACATCAATGCACAACATATATATACTAGGTCATATATCAATATCTGTAATATGAACCAACTACAACCACTGAGAACACTGCATCTAAAAAACTAAACATTGCCCCATATCTATATGGAACAAAAGGTCATATCGGTCATCAAATATGAGGTATTAAGGCTCAGCTTTGGCATAAGGTCTACTAAATGTCTGATATAAAGATGCTTTGATGTATGAGTGATCATAAATAATGTTGCTCATCATAGTTGATCTCATTGAATATGTGCAAAGGCAAAGCTCAGAAAAGTGCAGATATCTGCTCTGCTAACATGGTAGCCAAGCTACTATGTATGTGATAACAGGTTCTAAATATGAAAAATATTCAATGCTAACTACAAATTGATTTTGGACTTCATGAGTGATTTATTCTTCCATAGTTTATCTCGCTACCATTTTACTTCCAAATATATATCCTTGTGAAGTGCCTTGTATCCTCATTTGGTAAAATATTATCCACTAAACTCGTATCTCGAGCATTTATCCAACCCTATTACAAGATGCTGGTTGTCATAAGATATTTTATCAAATTAAATGTGCATATTCCTAGGTTTTATAGATATGTATCATACCATAAGGGAGGAATACTTCATTTCAACATCCCATAATGGCACATACTCCAACTCAAGTACATTCTCTCCATTCCTAACTTTCCAATCCCGATAGGACCGTATAATTAGAAATACAAGTGAACTGAATTTGTAGGATCTTTATTAATCAAGATTTATGTGTGAATGCCTCAATAGTTAAATTCTTAAAAAGGCTTCAAAATGGAAAAATTAAAGAGCACATAAGCAAAAAGTTTGCAAAATAATGAAGATGCAAACGATAAAATGAGACAGCAGTTGATAACGGAGTTCATCCGTAAAGGACTATGTCTCTGGCCCCTTCGAGTGAGATCGATTTTATTAAGTTTCTTCAAATGATGCCATTTATATGATTTATGAGGAAACTCTGAAATTTGGACTGTATACTAGAGAAATAGACTACACCACTGCAACCATCTCGAAAAATCGTGAAACATGAATATAAACAGTGGATACTTTGCTTGGGGCCTCCCTTGGCATGCAGTTCAAGATCCTCCTCCCCTACGCTGCACGGTCATTGTACGGTGGTACGGATTCATGCCTTGGGAACTGTGCTTTTACTTGTCTCAGTAATTGTTCTCGTGTTCTGTATACCTTGGCTCTACTCCACCATGCTTTAAATAAGGTGCGTGGTTGTTTTTCGATGCCTGTGGGAGGCATGCCCATTTAGGCACCAGATCTAGCAGATATGGTGCAAGGAAATTGTTAGGAACCCATGTCAACCTTCTCTTTACTTTGTTAGTATATTTTTGTTGGACGCATATGCTTTGTAAGTTGTCCCGTAGTATTATATGTTCCATGGTATTGATCCATAGTATTGGACGCATATGCTTTGTAAGTCATCCTGTAGTATTATATGTTCTATGGTATTGATCCATATTATTGGCACATAGACTTAGTCTATAAGTATGTGTTGAGACCAATGAAGGAATCCACGAGTTATTTGTATTGAGCTTGCTCAAAGGAGGTTTCCCCCTCGAAGTGTCTTGCGATCAATAAATCTCTTATGTGTTCTACTATTCATGATAAATCATGCATTTTCATTATTTAATTGTTGTAGGTTCCTCACATATGGTATCAAAGCACTTTCTTGGGCTTGTTGGGTGGAATTTCTACCAATTTTTTTTTTCGCATTTGTATTGTTCCTTTCAATTGCAGGTTTGGATCCTTTAATAATCCCTATCCGCTTAATTGTGGGAAGTGCTTGGGAATATCCCTAAAAATCATTGAAAGTAGTACCACAGGAATGCCAAAGTAGTTGGCCCATTGAGAGGACCTTCCAGCGAAAAGGGAAACGACCCTACCTGATTGACTAGTTCCCACCCGTGAGGTAAACCAAGAGCTGTCGTTTGTGGCAAAGCGGTTATCAATTTTACCTGAGCCATGGAGTGATGGGTACTGACCTAATACGCAATCCGTTAGACAGCAGTGGTGGCCAAGTGAATCCCATGAACCTTTAGGAAGCTGCACATACCTGGGGTCCATATCTATTTCCAGTTGATAAATCACAAATTACATTTGTCCAGAACTGTTGCAGATCAATTCCAAGCCATTGCAGATCCCCAAAATTCCAGTTTTTCTCCATATATTCTTTGTTTTAACTTCATTTCCCTTGAAAATTCATTGAAACCCCTGAAATATCATTCTACATATTTCATTCCTGAGGACCTTATCCCAAATTCCACTTCCTGAAGCCAAAAATCTCGCATCTGTCTATTTTAGGGTTTGCCATAACTTCTTTGATTTTCACCCAAACGCCTTCAAATTTTTCCACAGTGTTCATTTCCTATTTCTACTTCTTTGTCCCTCTTTGAAAAAAATTTGCATTCTTTCACCCCGCTTACAAAATCCCCATTTTATGCTTCCCCGTCCATCAGAAAGTGTCCAAAACCTAGTCAAACCCCAATTATCCATCAGAGTTTTTCCCAAATCCAAATTTTCCTTTACTAAAGAAGTTTCTGTTTTTTTTTTTTTCTACCCATTCACAAAAACAAAACTCCTGGTTATGGTTGTCACCCGCGCAGGAGAAAAATCATGGAGGAAGAACTTGCATCCCTCAAAACCAAACTCCAAGATCTAGATGAAAATTTTCTCAGCCTCTATCTTCAGCATTCAACCATTAACAATAAATGACAACCAGAATCTTTTGCAGACACTGGGTTCTCTTCTTCCATCAATTTTCGTGGGCCGAAGCTTGATTTTCCTCACTTCAATGGTAATGATCCGACTAGATGGATATATCAAGTAGAAAAATATTTCAGTCTACATAATAATTTTGATGTCAACAAATTTACACTTACATCCTTTCATTTGGAACATGAAGCCCTTCAATGGTGCCGTTGGTACATCAAGGCTCATGAAGAGACAAAATGGACATAATTTTTCCAACTCCTTTTACAACGATTTGGCCCTAGTGATTTTAATGACTTCACAGGAGCACTCACTAAACTTAGCAAAATTGGCACTGTGAGAGAGTATCAGACATAGTTTGAGAAACTGGACAATCACATAGAAGGATTTTCTGATGAATTCCATAGGATTTGTTTTATCAGTGGTCTCAAGGATGCAATCCAATCAGAGGTTAAAATGTTATGTCTGAACACAATGATGGAATTCCTAGGGTTGGTTAAGTTGGCGGAGGACAAGACAGCCCAACAACGCTGCAAATCCACTTTTATTCCATTCAAAAATATGGTTTCCCAATGACCTCCCATCACGCTAGCTCCTCGATGAACTCCTATCGAGCATTTTTCTGAAGCAGAGATGCGGGCACATAGAGAAAAAATGATTTGTTATAATTGTGATGAGAAATTCACTTGGGGACATAGATGTGTTGAGCAAAAGATCTATCTCTTGGATGTGGATTCTCCGCCTGCATCCGAACTTGGTGAAGAATCTCCAGATACAATGGATGATCAGGTCGACATTCAACAACCGCCTGTTGACCCTCCATCTCAGGACGACCACCCAGAGATATCTCTCCATGCTTTAGCTGGAGTCACCACCCCACAAACAATGTGGGTCATGGGTTACTTCAAGAATCTCCCTCTTACAATACTTATTGATTCTGGTAATACTCATAACTTCATTGACCCTCAGATCACCAAATAGGCTAATTATTTTGTCCATCCTTGCTCCAACTTTGAAGTCATGATTGCTAGTGGGGGCACCTTACCTTGTAAGGGGAAGTGTCGCAATAAGCATATCTCTATGGGATATTATAACTTGCACTCGGATGTGTTTTCCTTGGCCTTAGGTGGATGTGATGTGGTTTTGGGCGCTCAATGGTTACACACACTTGGTCCCATCTTATGGGATTTTGGGAACTTTGGATGCAGTTTTCAGTCGATGGAAAAAAAAACACAATGACGGGCTTACACTTAGGTTCTCTCCACATCATCAGTTCACATCGCATGGAAAAGATCCTTAAGAATAATTCACATGGTTTCATCACTCAACTCCATTCCATTCAGATGCACCCATCAACGGATCTCCACTACTCCTTTGGATCTACAACAAATTTGCATAGATATGCAGGTGTCTTTGTTGAACCAATAGGATTGCCACCTTCAAGATCCCTTTCTAGTAAGAATTTAGCCACTTCTGCATATGAGAAGGAAATGATGGTTATTTTGCATGCAGTACAGAAGTGGTGGCCATCACTATTAGGGAATTATTTTTGCATCAAGACTGATCACCAAAGTCTGAAATATTTCCTGGAAGAACGGGTCTCCTCCCTAGCACAATAGAAATAGGTTAGCAAACTCATGGGTTATGACTATGAGATCACTTACAAGAAGGGTAAGGACAATCTGGTGGTAGATGCTCTTTCTCACACATTTGATGACCAAGTTTCTCATTTAGCTATTTCTACGCCTGTTCCAAATTGGTTGCAATCTGTTCAACAGGGCTATGTCAATGACTCCTCATTATCTCAAATCATCCAACGATTGGAAAACAACCCTTTTGTTGTACCGCATTACACTTGGGATGGTGCTTCCCTAAGATACAAGTGCAACATCCCTCCTTTAAATCCCTAATAATTATTATAAATATAACTAGTTATTGAAATCGTTTCTAGTGAGGAGCTCAAGGCCAAGGCCCCACCAGTAAACATTGTATGTAATGGTATTTATTTCTTAAAGTTGTAGACCTAGGTCATTGAATGTTGTGATGCAACTACACGACGGGAAAATGAAATTCACTAGGGGAGAGATGTCGACAATGATCTATGTCACCTTGGTACCCATAGGCAATTGGGTTAAGTGAACTAGTGACGATCACTCGTTAAAACAAAAATACTAAGAATGCCACCTAAGTAAGGTCGAACATAAACTAAGTGACTAGGTGGATATTATATATATATATATAAATAGTTGTGGATATTATAGATATTTTGTGTCTTATATATATGTACATAAGGTTAAATAAATAGTTGTGATAACTATTTAGATATATACCTATATATGGGTATCTTACATATATAGGAAAGATTTATAAATAATGGAGATAACTATTAATGGATAGTTATATACATTTTAGATATAATAATAATACTTTTGGTTGGATCGAAAAGTTATATTTTGTTATATCCATGTAGATATATATATCTACTATGTAGAAAAGGTATTAGTGGTATATATATATATATATATATATATATATATATATATATATATATATATATATATATATATATATATATATATATATAATATGCCTACGCCTCTATTAATTCCGTGTATACGTTTGCAATGACGTTGTGTGTTACCTTCCTCCTTTGCATGGGGTAGGACAGCTCTGTATAGAGCTTGATTCCCACTTATTTCTTGCCTTATGCACGGTAAAATCATGTTGAACCTGGGCGATCTCCCTATGCAGAATCGACCCACTTACATTTATGTTTTATATATTCTACAAAGCGTGATGGGCGATCTCGTTGGAGAATCGGCCCACATCTGGATCCCGAGTTAGGATCTAAAAGTATAGAATGTATGTTGTCGAGGAATTTGAATGATCTCTAGAATTTCTCTTTGATTCTTGTTTGTATATATTATAGATATTTACAAATTATAGTGAGCTAGGACGGTCCTTGCAGTAAGCAGCCTCTACATTTTTCCTCATTGATCGGTGTGGTAAGACCTCTACGTAGTTGAAATCTGAGTTTTTTTCATTAATTCCTGATCTGCTCTTAGTTGAATAGAGACACGAATTCCCTATGTGTGATCTGTTCTCCACATCGACAGAGATAGGTTTTTCTCTGTAAAACCTGAGTTTTGTCATTCATTATGTTTTGCTCTTTAGCATTGCTTGAGATGTATCATTCTTTGTGGGTGATTGCTTTACTTTTACCATAGAGATCTCTGGATTGGAGGTGAGTACTATTTTTCTTGTGTAAATATTTGCAATACTATTGCCATAGTGATATCTGCATTATAGGCAGAACTTTAATTACTGGTGTAAATTCTTATATTCCTATACCCTAGCACTCTTTGTATTTGGGACAGAATGCTATCCTTCCGGTATAAATTTATGTGTGTAGACAGAGTGGTATTTAATGTGTAATCATTTGCATTACCTCATGTTATAGTTTTCATTTAATATACAATTCAATCGTTGCATAATTGTTCATTTTGATATAGTATGCAGTGATATTCGCTATATCATGATATGCAATCTCTGCATCTGATCCTGCTCAACTCACAATCGGGATGCGATCTCCACATAGATAGATTTCTACATATATATATGCTATGCTATCTCTGCTTCGATCTCAGTTTTGATCGCTGCACATCTATTAAATTTTGTATTTGATATTCGATTACAATCCAGATCATTGCATTTTTCTATATTATTTTCTGGACAGAGTACATGCTTAGGAGCGAGCTCTACATTTTCTTGGGTGATAGATCTTAGATCTAACCTTTTCCTTAGATCTTAGATCTAACCTTTTCCTTAATGCAGGGCAGGTGTCTGTGTATTATGGGATAGAGTTGTAACTTGACTATTTTGTTGATAAGCAACCTTTTTTATGAGTGAGGTCTATTCGTTTGATAGATTTTCTATGCAATCATGATAGATAAAATCTAAGTAATCTATTTTTTTAGGATTTCGTTGGAGCAGAGTCATTGCACACCATCTCAGTAATTTTTGGATTATAGTATGACTGCGCAGAAAAGAAAAAAGAAGAAGAAGAAGAATTCCTATTTCTCATAAGTATCGTATTTTTTGATTTAATACCCCCTTTATGTATATATAGATATAAATATCTCTATATAGATATACATATAGGTGATTACACAGACTTACGAGTTTAGATACTACTCTACAAAAGGGTGAGACTAATATTGCTATGTTGTATAAATTAATTATATTCTGGGTAGAATCCAGGAGGAAAAATACTTGTGACCCATATAACTCGTGAGCAAGTAAAGGTATGGACTTATATAATGGTTAGAAGTAGTTATTATACATTAATTATTCGTGCAACCCCGGTTGGTATCCATGTGTATAGTTGAATGATTAGGATGAAGCCCAAGAAGGGGCTAACCTTTGTTTTGAATGTACTCTCTAAAAAGGAGTTTTGAGAAAATGGAAAATCGTAACCATGATGTTGCAGAATGTACCCCTTAGTTTGATAATAAAATGATAACTCTTCTTTGTGGACATAGCCCTAGATTGGGTGAATCACGTTATCTTTGGTCCATTGTTTAAGTGTGTAATTATGTTGGGGTTAATTATTTATATGTGTACCTTGTGGATTGCTTGTTTCATATATATATATATTGAATGCTTATATGTAAATTTTATTCTCTCTTGGATGTGTCTTATGTGAGTTATTGGTAATCTAAGTGATGAGTGAATATATTCAAGTTAGTAATCTTCGATTGTGAACAAGGATTAATATGTTAGATAGAGTATTTTTATCAATTTACCTCACTATGGGAAAGTATGGTGTACAATGTTTTGTTCCTTTTACTTATAATTGTATAAAAAAATATATAGAAGGATTTGTTAAGATATATAAGAGTTAATGTGGGACAAGTGATAAAATTTACAGTAACTTAGTAATTCTTATAGAATGAAATATCTTATAGTGGATGCAAATTCATGAAAGTAGAGTGATAATCTTATTTGTTAATTTTTAGTCCTAAAATACTATTCAAGGGAATGTATGACACTTAAGATTAGTTAAAGAGGAAGCAGTTTATATCATATCTTATCCTTGGGAAGTCTTTGGAGTTCAATAAGCATTGTGTACAGATTTTCCAAAAAGAGAAACAAAGAGTTGTATAGATATTTTGTAAAATGATAAGTTAGGTTGACTTTTGCAAGCATAGAAAACCTTTGTGTTGGAAAGCAAGGTTTTGATAATATAAATTATATTTAATTAATCATCTTCTATCGATGCAAAGATATTTATTTTTACGAAATTTTTGAAAATTCATTTATTTACTAACTCATAAATCTGGGTATGTGACAACAAGGGTCATTTGGTGCTTCCTTGTAGCATAGATATTCAACAGGCTATCTTCTATGCATCCCATGCTTCTCCATTGGTAGGGCACTCTAGGTTCCTCAAAACGTATGAGCGGGTACATCGTAACTTCTTTTGGCAGGGAATGAAAATGACAATTCAACAGATGGTGGTTGAATGTGATACTTTCCAGCTCAACAAGGGTGAAATGGCACTCCTTATGGGATTCCTAGAACCCTTTCCCATCCCTACACGGATTTGGACAGATATTTCTATGGATTTCATTGAAGGGCTCCCTAAATATCGAGCAAAGACAGTGATTTTGGTTGTGGTTGATCGCCTCTCCAAATATAGTCATTTGTGTGCCCTCATCCATCCCTATACAGCCTCCTCAGTCGCACAAATTTTCCTGGACCAGATCTTTTGTCTTCATGGAATCCCTTCTTCCATTGTCTCGGATCACGATGTAACTTTCACCAATCATTTTTGGACAGAACTATTTCGCCACACTGGCACCAAACTGAATATGAGTTTAGGGTATCACCCACAAATAGATGGTCAAACTTAAATTACCAATAAATGTTTGGAAACTTATCTTTGTTGCTTCACATTCGAACAACATCGGTGGGAAAAGTGGCCCCCTCTTGCTGAATGGTGGTACAATACCTCCTACCACACTGGATCTAAAATGACTCCATATGAAGTAGTATATGGTCAGGCACTTCCATTTCTTCTTCCGTACACCCCCAATAGTTCACCAGTTCAGGCAGTTGACACGGTTCTTCAAAACCGCGATCAGATTCTTTGCATTTTGCAGGACAATCTTCACATGGAAAGAAATCGAATGAAACAACAATCCGATCGGCACCGTTCTGAGCACACTTTTCAAGTAGGTGATATGGTTTTTCTTCATCTAAGACCTTACAATTAATCCTCCCTAAAACTCAAATGGTGTCATAATCTCGCTTCAAAGTTATGTGGGCCCTATAAGCTTCTTCAGAAGATTGGGTTCGTTTCTTATAAATTAGAACTTCCTCCTTCTTCCCGCATTCATCTAGCATTTCATGTCTCTTTTCTGAAGAAATTTCTTGGCACCAACATCAGAGGACAAACTATTTTACCAGAACTGGATAATGAAAGATCCATCCTTTTGATCTGGAGGCCATCCTCAATAGGCGCACTCGTCATCTTCGCTCTCTATCTATCACATAGGTATTAATTCAGTGGCATGGAATGCAACGAGAGGATGCTACATGGGAACCACTCCTTCAGATTCAACATCAATTTCCACATCTAAAGATTTGAGGACAAAGCTTTTTCAAAGGGGGAGGGGATGTTAGGAACCTGTGTCAACCTTCTCTTTACTTTGTTAGTATATTGTTGTTGGACACATATGATTTGTAAGTCACCGTGTAGTATTATATGTTCCATGGTATTGATCCATAGTATTGGGAACATATGCTTTGTAAGTCATCCCATAGTATTATATGTTCCATGGTATTGATCCATAGGATTAGCGCATAGAATTAGTATATAAGTACGTGTTGAGGCCAATGAAGGTATCCACGAGTTATTTTTAATGAGCTTTCTCAAAGGAGGTTCACCCCTCGAAGTGGCCTGCGATCAATAAATCTCTTCCGTGTTTTGTTATTTCTGTGATATCGTGCATTTTCAACATTTAATTGCTGCAGGTTCCTCACATACAGGTGCATTCGTTCCCATCTATGTGGGATTATGGACATCATTTTTCGCACCGAGGATGCTGATGATGGACCTATTACACAAGGTCGTGGAGTGGAAGTCGAGTTCAGCCAATCTTGTCGTGCTAGCCACCAAGATCGAAACTTGATAGGAGGGGTGTTGGGTTATGTCGAAAAGATACAGCAGATCATTGAAGTGGACTTCTCATCTTTCCAATGTGTTATTTTTAGGTGTAGGTGGTGAGACACATTCAACGGGAATAATGTAATGGAAGATCATGATAGTGGGTCAATATATATCAACTCTAGAAAGATGTGGGATGAAATTAAGGAGCCTTATGTTTTCCCAAAACACTGCAACCAAGTGTGTTTTTACCCATGTGTGTTGGATAGATATTGGTGGTTCATATTAAGACACAATCCTAGATCTAAACATGTTTTTGAGAAAACAAAATGCTATCATGCCAATCGAGGAAGATAATGAGGGTGATGGAAACAGAGAGTGATATGTACATGTTTTATTTCATCATTTATAGATTGAGATATCATTTTTTAATTGTTATCTTTGACTGTATAATTATATTTTTTATTTTTCATGCTATGACGGTGGAAATGGAAAGTTGATTATTGGATGCAGTGTTTAAACAATTTCAGTTGGTTAACCAATATGATGCGAAATATGGTTTATGTCTATGAAGTAATTTATGATTGTATGGAATGATTATATGTCACTGTCCCAATTACTCATATTATGTTTTGTGTATACATATAAATACACCATGAAAACAACTTAAAATATTTAATTTTATTTTTGTGAACGTAAAGGCTAACATATTCTTCTTGACTTGAAGGTGGTATCAAATTTCTATATTAATATTTAAATGTTTATATTTTATGATGTTTTTTTATAAATAATATTAGGAATTATAATTTCATTAATTTATGTTAGAATGTAATGTTTTTTTTATTATATGATTCGAGTAAAAGCACCGTTAAATTACGAGTTTCTAAACTACTAAAGAAATTTACTTCTTGTTGCATTTCATCCAAAAATGTGCACCGTATACGATGCGCTTAAATTATTGAAATGCACAACTATTTATTAAATTTTAAAATTTTATATTAAACTATTGACATTGCGCCTATAGCACGTCAGAGCACCCATACCAATGCAATGACGTGCCTAAGGAGCACCGTAAAATTATGTATTTTGGAACTTTTATTTATACTATTCAATTATCAGTGTGTTTAGTTCAAGTAAGTGCAACGTTAACATTGCGTTGACTTAAACAAAATGCTCTATTGTTTAACAAATGTAATGTTGAATGAGAATATTTTCATAGTTCGCCTATGGCACATCATAGCATCGACACTAGTGCACTGACATGCCCTAGGTGCACCATATAATTTTTTTTTGTTTCTTAGGTATTGTTAACCCGTGCGTTCGATACATTTAAGTGCACTAGATAACAGATGCTCTCCATTCATGAATGCATCGATTACCATTTCATTTTTTTATATCAATTTTTACGATGTGGCGGTGTGTTCGAGCTGTTCATCTCACACCGTCCACAGTGTGCCCTATAAAAATTTACAGGGGGCACCACTCATTGGTGCGAGCCGAAAGGCTCGAACACACCACACAATTTTTTAATTTTTTTACACAAATAGGAAAATTTTAAGCTCAATTGTAAAAAGTAATCCGCTAAAAATATTAAATTATGAAGTAAAAATCAATTTACCTGCTAAATGGTCCGTCGAGGAGGCATCTTGGCAATGTATGGAAATTTTGAATTTTTTCCCACTATTTGGAAAAGTTCAAACTAGAAGCATCAGCCAATAGGTGTGAAGAATGTGTCCACGTGGACCATGAATGTCACGGCATCCAAGTGGGTGAAGTGAAACACTAGTTCAAATAGGCTCAAAGCACATTGAGGAGGGTAAAAATGAGTTTTACCCCATGCCTTTTTTTTTTATTAAACCCTGTTCTGGTGGGATAAAAAATAATGCACACCGGTGTGTCCAATAATCAGGACGCACCGAAGAGTAGAGTTTTTAATAAAAAATAACATCTTTTGTAATGAAATTATATTTTTTTTATATTTTATATAATAATAAATGGTTTGTTTGTCTGTTTGACACGCACTGAGGCGTTTTGGAATATCGAGTGCACTGGTTATTGGTTTTCAAAATTTTATGAGATATGTCAATACAACTATATTGATAGAGTGGTGCGTTATTGTCTATTTAACGCATTAGGGGCTTTATTGTCAAATGCACTAGTGCATGTCATATTCATAAACACGTTGTGCTAGGGGTATTAAAATAATAGGAGTTTTTGAATTAATTTTTTTATTGATATTTTTTCTAGCGCAGTGCGATCTAATTTGTGGTTGGCCTTGTGCGTTATGTCTAAACATGCACTGGTGTGTTTTGTGATAGAAGCACCGAAAAAAATACATCCGCTAAAACCTTTTCCCACTCACCTCCACTAGAAACCTCCATGATAAACATATTTTCAGGTCTTTTTTTATGGGCTTCCATTATAACCTCAGCCATAGGGCATTTTCCTTGTATTGTCACTTCATGTTTTTCATGTTTATGTATAAAAATAATTCAATATTATTTTAAGCTTGAATTGGTCACTTAAATCAACTCATTTATGTCATTTTTTGAGTCCTTAAAAATTGGTTTTGTTTAAAAACTAATCTTGAATTCAAGTGGCCTTTGCTTCAAGGAAAGGGGTGATTTGTCTATAGCAATAAGCAATTGATTTGATTCCTTTTTAACTTAAATGGTACACAATGAATTAATTTTAAATGGGATTAACATCAAGGATTATAAAAAATCTATGTCACAGCCAATTTTTGAGATGGGGGATGGTTTTTTATGACAACTATAAGGTGCCCTCAAACTTCCAAGTACAAGTAATCACACAACAATAACAACACATTAACAAGTATTTTAGAACACAAGACTATGATATAGGATAATTAAAAGAAAACATTTAAAATTATTTAAATTTTTAAATAAATATTATAGAACATAGGGCTATGATATAACATTATTAAAAAACTCTTAAATAATAGTCTTGAAAGATCTTATATACATGGGTGTGACAACTAAAAATATAAAAGTTGAAAACCAAAATGAACATAGAATATAGGAGTCCAAAATCCTACCAAAATTGGGAGTTAAAACTGTTGTTACAATTACCCCAATATAAAAACATACTACAAGGTATTTCACATGCACCACATAGATAATAGTTTCCATGGTCTAAATATTAAACAATTGAGGATATGTTTTTCTTAGAGAACCGGTGCTAGACTGGTGTCAAATTGGATAGGGGCATGCAAACATGCCCAAAACAATTGTGGGTCATATCCTAGAACTCATTTTACATCAAATATCTAGGAAATGTGGGGACACACCCCCTTCCAAACAAGGAATCTCGTTGAAACCCCCTAATCCCACAAATGAGGAAACACTTGAGACGAGTACCAAGACAATGGGGATGAATTTCCCTACACATTATCAGAAAAATCCTGCCATTAATTGAAGAACTCTTTTAATCAACTTTCCTACAAATAATAAATTAGAGTGAAAGTAATCCATCAATTAAAAAGTGAACTAGTTATATTAATCTACCACCCACTCCCTGATACCAATGCTACTATAAAGTTTAACTTTGGTATAAACCATAACCAACAAATGTTGCCAATATAATGACTTTCCACTTAGGAGAACTAGTTTTACAAGAGAAAATAAATAAACATTATGATAGAGATGACAATTCAGTTTTTTGCACCAATGTAGATGGGAAAAGGAAAACATAACCTTGGTTTACAAGGAGACACAAGCAAAACGAAGGAAAACACTTGTATGCACAAATATTGAAAGAATGAAAGAACTAACTCAATTAAAAGGGAGTTGTTTTTATTGTAGTAAACATGATCATTTTGAGAAACGTTAAAAGTTTGTTTTCACGGTTAAAGATAAAAAGCACTAAAAATTGTGTTGAAGAAACTCTACATATCATGGAAGTTTGAAAACATTACAATGATTATTTTATTAGTATAATACTAAATTCTATTATTACTTGATGATTAATCATATCATACTTTATCCATTACATGATTGGACATGGACCATGTGGAAATGCTACCCACAAGCTCCCGAATGAGGTATTTCCCAAGTTGACCCCTTAGTGCAGAAATTGCATTTCTTCTCACTAACCAAAACCCTATCTTATGGAATCATCAAACAAGACAAGTCATGGGCCTTGGACCCATGGGGGAGAGGCACTCCTAACACTATTCCAATGTCACACATCCAACATAGTCGACAGTGCTCCAATTTAATCCATGGTCATCATTCTATGGCCAGTTGCAAGTAGCAGCGTAAATCCTTTTAGGGACACATGGTGAATCCGAGCCCAAGGCACAGAATTTGAACTAGTAAGCAAGGCTAAGTTATGCCATATCTTGTAGGTTTGTTTGGGAAGAGATACACCAACCATGGATATGAAGGATAGTAGGATGGTGAGAATGTGTACATCATTTTGTTATTGGCCCATGCCAATTCTGCACAAGGAGGTCAATTTTGAATTAAAATATCTCGGGAAACCGTGGGATGTGTGACCATGTCCACAATGGACAAACATATCTATGGGAGATGAAGGAACCCAATTATGATATACAGATTGGATTTCATGCCCTTGGAGTAAATTCACAAATTGTCCCTGAATGGCTCCGCATGGCGAGTTCCAATTGTCCATAGAATGAAAATTGTAACTTGGATCATGAAATCGTCGATTCTGATGCATTCAAGATGTCGGGTTTCATCCAAGGGAAGCCCTCTACCATGAGATAATGAGAGAACAAGACAATGTTTATGGTGATGGTGACAAGGATAACTAAATTTGATGAAGCATGATGGTGATGGTGACAATGGGCATGGTTGTAGGGTCCCTCCATTAGGGTCCTCCTGAGCTTAACCTGAAACTTTAACAACTTCATACAAACAGATTAGCTATCATAAATACTGGAAAAATTAAATAAACCAAGTAAATAACTTAATGAAAATAAAAAAAACTATAACCTGTCAACCCGATCCAGCAGGTCCATTGTCATCTGTGTCTTCCATAGGATCCATCCAGCAAAGCTCGTTTAACCATAGGCGAAGCAATTGTTAGCTTCGCCACCCAACCATAGGCTCATGCTTTCAGTCGCATGGCCACCCCCGAGCTTTGGGTCGTAAATCTCACACACACCTTTCAAGAAACTCCTCAATGGGTCCCCCCCCACAAGAATTTCTAGCCAAACCCCAATAGCAGCAAGTCACACATATCGCAAGAATTACGATATCCATCCAAAAAATGGGTCATTTACCCATCCCCAAAGCCTTCCTTAAATAGGAAATTCCCCTACGACACATGTCGCTTCATGCAAAATACCCAATTTCTTAATATTCAAAAGTAATTTATCTCACTAATCCATGTGTCAAGTTTTCTAGAATAATGCACCTACTTTCCTAAATTTACTCAAGTTTGTCTCTAAGATGCTCACTCTAAATTATACTTTTGTGGGTGCATGTGGTGCTAACTAAAGGCTCATGCATAGGATTCCATCTTGCTCCTAAATAATGATTTCTATTATTTTAAATACTCAAAATAATCTTTTATGTGCAAATGCATAAATAACAATTAATATTATTTTAAATGCTAAAATAATATTTTATGTGCAAAAGTATCAAGTACTAATTTCTATTGTTTAAAGTACTAAAATGCATTTCTCTAAGTAAATGTTCTAGGTGCAAATTTATACGTCTTTATGCAATTTAGTTTAACAATCATTTTTACTAGGATCCCGGTGTCGTGCTGTTGGGCCTTCTCGTTCCTTAACTTCATTTCCCCGACATGGCACCACTCCGTCGGGTCTAGTCATCTGTCGTTTCCATCTCTCGGCAAGGTACCACATCGTCGGGTCCTTGCATCCACTCTTTCCATTCTCGGTAGGGTGACACATCGTCGGGCCCTTCTACCGATATCCTTTCATTCTGACTTATGGGAACTTCATGTAGGGATTTCAGGAGCCGTTATCTTCTATCCACCATCTAAACGCTATTAGGGACTAATGGCACTGAGGAGTAATTATGTACTTACTGTGCGCCCCTCAACTCGTACATGACCAACTCCATTGTGGTCCACCTGCACGACCTCACGCTTCTCCTTAGTAAGAGGATCAATGCTTCTCTACTCATGCGTGGTATTCTGTCGGAAGTCAACATCGTCGTCGCTCTCCTCGTGTGTGATTTATCCGTACTCTACGACCCTTCAATTTCCTTGTGTGTCCATCGGTGAACCATTTCACCTGCCACTATACACATTTATCACAAACATATATTCGTAGTATTGTCCTCAATTATCATAATATGATTCATAAATCTGCTATTTCGTTAAGCATTTATTGTTTACTCATAACATTACTCATTCATCTAATCAGAAATGCATCTCGTTAATATTTACTTTCTTCATTCTCATCACATAATCAATCATACAACTAGTCTTTAAGCATCATTCACATGTACATTTTTCATAATCAAAGTTAATCATTAAACAACATGTACTCATTCATTTACATCAACTATCCAGATACACATATATCATTATTTATTGATTCACAATCGGTCATAGTCATGAATATACTCAATATAACATCAAGGGGTCATTTTATTAATGTTTCCATCAGTCGGGTCACTCAATAGGTGCCCTCAAGGTCTACAGTAGTCTAGGGGCACTACAATGGTGATGTTGAAGCATGATGGTGATGGTGACAATGGGCATGGTGATGATGAAGCATGATGTTGATGGTCACAATGGACATGGTGATGATGAATCATGATGGTGATGGTCATATTGGGAATGGGTCGGGCGGTGATGGTGACAATGAGCATGATGATGTCAATGGTGATGGTGGCGTGTATTTTACTAAGCATTTCATAGCTTGACTATGAGCATAATTTGTTTGAAAAACTTTCTTCTTGATAGATGTATTGTAGGAAACTGACCCATCATTTTAGGAAACCAAATGAGGTTTTTGTGCAAAATGTATCTAGATTCAAGCCTATGGTTTTAATTTAAATTTTTTACGAATGTGCATCTTGGGGTGTGCATTTTACTAAGCATTGCATAGCTTGAATCTGAACATGAGTTGTTTGAAAAACTGTCATCTCGATAGATTCATTCCGGAAAAATGACACATCATTTTAAGAAACCAAAAGAGTTTTTTATGAACAATGTATGTAGCTTCAAGCATGTTGTTTACTTTTAATTTTACCAGTGTGAATCCTAGGAAATACATTTTATTGAGCATTGCATAGCTTGACTCTAAGCATAGGTTTGTTTGAAAAATTGTCATCTTGGAATATTCATTGCGGGAAAATGACATATCATTTTAGGAAGCCAAAAGAGGTTTGTGCACAATGTATCTAGTTTCAGGTTTGTGGTTTTACTTTCAATTTTTTACTAATGTGCAACCTGGGGCGGTCATTTTACTAAGCAGTGCATAGCTTAACTCGGAGCGTAAGTTTTTCGAAAAACTATCATCTTGGCATATTCATTATGGGAAAAAGACACATCATTTTAGGAAACCTAAAGAGGTTTTTGTGCACAATGTATATAGATTTAGGCCCATGGTTTTACTTTCAATTTCTGACCAATGTGCAACATAGGGCATGCATAGATTGACTCTGAGCATAAGTTGTTTGAAAAACTACCAACTTGGCAGATTCATTACGGGGAAATGACATGTCATTTTAGGAAAGCAAAAGAGGTTTTTGTGCATAATGTATCTAGATTTAGGCTTGTGGTTTTACTTTAATTTTTTTTACCACTGTGTAGCCTGGGGGATGCATTTTACTTAGCAGCACATAGGTTGAATCTGAGCATAATTTGTTTGAAAAAATGCCATCTTGGCATATTCACTGCAGGAAAATGACAGATCATTTTAGGAAACTGAAAGAGGTTTTTGTGCATAATGTATCTAGATTTAGGCATGTGGTTTTACTTTCAATTTTTTACTAATGAGCAACCCAGGGAATTCATTTTATTGAGCAATGCATAGCTTGAATCTAAGCATAAGTTTTTTGAAAAAATTTCATCTTGGAATATTCATTGTAGGAAAATGACAAATCATTTTAGGAAACCAAAAGATGTTTTTTATGCACAATGTATCTAGCTTCAGCATTGCAGTTTTACTTTCAATTTTTTTACCAATGTGCATCCTAGGGTGTACATTTTACTGAGCAATGCATAGCTTTACTCTTAGCATAATTTGTTTGAAAAAATGTCATCTTCGCATATTCATTGCAAGAAAATGACACATCATTTTAGGAATCTGAAAGATGATTTTTTGAACAATGTACCTAGATTCAATCCTATGGTTTTAATTTCAATTTTTGACCAATGAGTAACCTAGGGTGTGCATTTTACTGAGCAATGCATAACTTGACTATAAGCATAAGTTGTTTGAAAAATTACCATCTTGGCAAATTCATTGCAGGAAAATTACACATCATTGGATGTTGGAAGCATGTTATCAATTATGTAAATCGTTTTTGGTGTTCTCATATCAGAGAATAAGTGATTCCCTAGACTACTAGGACTAACAACCCAACCTGGGTATTTGCCAATTTTCATTCTTCTAAGCTAATGTATTACAATTTATCTATTTAATTGTAAACTCCACACATATTTGATAGTGACTATATTTGGATCCATTGAGTTGAATATTGTACTTTGACTAAGATGTGGCTTCTCTTTTGAGTTTGACAAGTGGAATTTTATTTTTTACAAGTAAGAGGTTATGTTCATTCACTTACCTAGAACAACAAAGTGCCTTGTTTCAAGAATTATCCACACTATATGCTATGTGATGTTCTAGGTCATTGTAATCATTGAGGATTACATCATTGTGATTATCATCATCATCATTTTCATTATATAACCATCATCATTTTCATCATCACCATCATATAATCACATCATCATCACCATCATCAATGTTATCAATGGCATTGCCATCATTAACATCTTCATCCTCATCCTCATCATCACCATCACCATCATCATCATCATCATCATCATCATCATTAACATTACCAGTTTCATTTTCATCATCATTATTGTTGTCATCATCACCATTGTCATTGTTTTTGTCAGTGCATATGTCATCGTCATGATTTTCATCATCACGAGAATTGAATTTTTAGAGGAGGTTGTGAAAAAACCACCTCTAAAAGTTAAATTCTCATGACTTTTGGGGGGGTTGTCCAAAAACCACCCCCAAAAGTCCAATTCTAATGACTTTTATTGGGGGGGGGTTCTAAAAACCACTTGACAAATACATTTAGGAGTGGTATTTTTAAACCCATCCCTAAGACAAATGTCATCAAAATTGGATTTTTTGGGGCAGGGTTTAGACAACTACCCCCTAAAGTCCAATTATCACGACTTTGGGGGGGGGGGGCTTCTAAAAATCGCCCTCAAAAGTCATGGGAATTGGACTTTTGGGGACGATTTTTCTAAAACTCAACCCTAAAAGTCCAATTCTCATGAATTTGTTTTTGTGGGGTGGGGTGGGGTTTAAAAACCACCCTCAAAAATACATTTAGGAGCATTTTTTAGAAAACCCACCCCCAAAAGTCATGAGAATTGGACTTTTGGGGGAGGTTCTTAAAAACCACCCCCAACAGTCCAATTCTCAATACTTTGGGGGTGAGGGGGTCAAGAACCACCCTTAAAGCCCTAAAATCACTTTTGGGGGTGTTTTTAACAAGAATTCCTCAAGCCACCCCCCCCTAAAAGGGTAAATTCTTATAGTGAAGTTATGACGAGAGGAAAGAATACAACCAGGAGGTGCTTGCAAGATTGCAAGTGCAAATGATATGGAATTCGTATGTATCTCACGTTTTATTGTTGATTATTTAAACTTTAATCTGATTTCTATATATATTTTTATTTTAAATTTTATTGGCATTTAATTTTTCTTCAAATTATTAATATCTATTTAGTATTCAAAATATTTAAATTTCAAACTATTAAAGAAAGTGACTAAGATGCACGTAGCTCTTGTTTTTAGTTATACTTTGATCAACTATAGAAGCCATGGGCACACTTTTTCATATTACACATTTTCTTTATCATGTCTCGGCTTACTATGATCGGTTTTTGTATTTAACAGATAATAGCTTTGGGGAATCAAAAGCACGCTGACTTACAATTTCATATAAAATTTTGCAATAACATTTTACTAAATTAATTGACAATATTGTAAAAAGGTTTAAAATTTCAATTCATTAATGTATCGACTTTGTATTGTATTTTTATGTTTGTATGTGGAGTGTTGCTCCATATTTGCTTTGTACAAGTTTCCATTGCTTTGGTTGTTGCTTGGCTGTTGATTTTTAGGCCTGTTTTACAATGATTTTTACCTTATGAAAAATATTTTATAATTTTACTAGCATTCCAGTGCACTACTTATTTTAGATTGTAAAACAGTTTTTTATTCATTTTAGGCAACATACTTTGTGTGTATGAATTTTTTTTTATGTTGTGAACTGCGTGGATATTAATCACAAGTAAAAATAAAAATGCACACCAAAATGATGGATAAAACTAAGGGAGGGTTTGATATTAATGGGAATTAACACACAATGAGAAAGACTTAATTGTTGTGGTCTAACATCATCAACTTTTCTAAAAAACTATAGTGACGGCCACATAGCGTCATCAAAAGCATTGCAATTATCTATGGTGACATACATTTTTTAGCATCACAAAAAAAAAGGTCCTTTAAGTATCATCACCAAAAGTGTTTCCAAAAAGATAATTAGCAACAAACTTTTAACAACCCTCACCATAAGTGTCACCAAAGAGAGAATTGGTAATAGGTTTTAATGACCATCACTAAAAGTGTCACTAAAAAGGGATTTGGTGACAGGATTTAAAAAACTGTCACCAAAAGTACTTCTAGCAAAAACAATTCATAGCCCATCACCATAAGTGACTTTTGTGATGATCGTTTAAGGTCCCTCACAGGCATGACTGTCACCAAAAGGGATTTGCTGAGATGATTTAAAGAACTATCACCAAAATCACCTACAACGACGAGTTTTCATAGCCCATCACCATAAGGACTTTGGTTATGACTGTTTAAGATCCGTCACAAGCATGATCGTCACCAAAAAGGGATTTGAAGGACTATTACTAAAAGCACTTATAGTGACATTTTTCATAGACCGTCACCATAAGTGGCTTTGGTGACAACCCTTTAAAGTCCGTCACAAGCATGATCATCACCAAAGTCCTTTTTTATTGTAGTGATTCCTCCCTCCAATTGCCAAATCAATCCAAATTTCAAATCCAAGACTCAATCCAAGCCATGGTTTCCCCACTTCAAATCACTATAGGCCTCAACCCTATTAAAAGCTCAATTGGAACAATTCCCATGAACTAAGTCTTTATTCCTTTTTAAGGTGTAACCTAAGCACAAAATCACCACCACAAGTCACTCTTGTTGTTGTTCATTTCCCATATCTACTTTATGATGGCTAGAATTGTTTTCCAAGCTATCAAGTGTGCCATAGACTTTATAGAACTTCCCCTTATGGTTGTTTGTTAACTGATATTGGAGGAATAAGCCTTTCCATGCTTTAGTATTGCCCTAAAACTACCCATATTTGCTAGAGGAATCTAAAAGAGTCCCCATTCCTGCTATTTGGTGTCTTTAATTGTTGTTCATTAATTGTCAGAGCTATGGTAATTGTGAATGTATTTTTTCAGAGCTAATAATGCCATAGATGCTTCTATTTGACAATGATGTATTCTGCAATTTCTAAAATGTATTATTGTGTATTTTTTTTTTCCAAGAGCATCTTTTCTAGTTTGATGGATTTGTGCCCTACTTTATGCCAAACCATTGGAGTTACCTAGACAAAATTAATGTTATTGATTGTTTTCCTGAATGAAAAATGTGAGTAGGGTTTAGTCATACAAATGTTTGTCTCCTATTAAATATGGTTTAGTTAATGTCGCAATTTGAATGACATATTTCTATTATTTGTTTATTAACAATGATGGTTTTTTTGCAGACTGTACCAATGAACCCAAAACCTTTTCTAAACAATCTAACTAGAAAGCCAATTATTGTGAAACATAAATGGGGCATGGAGTACAAAGGTAAATTTTTAATGTGCTTAATAGTCAAAACAATGATTAAACTAAAAGTTTAGAATAGAATCATACATTGATATCCATCTAATTATGCAAAATTGTGGAATGAAAATACAGGTTATTTGGTTTTTGTTGACCCTTATATGAATATATAGGTATTTTTCTTGTTTCTTTTATTTCATTGAATATATGTATATTGTATTGATATTGGAATGTTCTAGCATGGGTATTCTCTCCAATAAATATTGGGTTGTTCTTCACATAGTTGGCAATCACAAAAGAATATATTGATGGACAATTCACAGGAAACCTTGGAGAAGTTTTGATTAGGTAAAAGTGTTTCCTTAAAAATGTGCATTTAAGCTAGTTACTTTTGAAATATGGATTGGTACACTAATTTTATCACGGGATGATGGTACTATGTTTTATTAATCCAATTGGAGTGAATATTCTGGTGTTTTATTGTTAGGTATCATAATTTAAATTGATGAAAATTTTGGTATTGCATTAAATATGCATGTGAATGTATCGAATGCATAACAATTCCAACTACTATCAAATCATAGTTGAAACTGTGATGAACGTTCATGTATAGAAAATCATGATGGTGGGTGATTTTAGATATGAAGTTAGCTAAGTTTTATTCATGAGATATGCTAGTAGTGTGAAAGGAGTTTGTGTTGGTTATATGGATCCAACATCAAATATGGAAGAATGTGTTTGTCTTATATGTTCCCAACCAATAATGCATTGCATGGATGTAATCCAAAATCAAACTATGCACTGAACCATTGGTAGAAATCACATTCTACAATAGAATGATCAAACATTGGTGTCAAGGATGAGATTAGGAAACACCAGTGACATCTAAAATTTGTACCAGTGTTGGTGCATTGAAGCAATTGAGTCAACATTTGAGAGTGGCTTTTCGATTCATAGGATTTAAATGTTGATAATGTAGGGGTACAACACTAGACATGAGGAAAGAAATACACTTGTTCTCTACTAAACTGTGAGGAAAGTTGTTAGAGGAGAGGAATACATCACATACTATATTAAAAGAATCATCTCAAAGAGTTCTAGCAATGAGTACGAGTAAAGGCACCTTCTTTGGATTCCATTGGTAAAGTGACATAACCTTTGAATGTTTGAACTCATTGGTAGGAAGTTATATTTGGGATAAATATCTGTGACCTTGAGAATAGAGTAACATAGCTTGACATAGTCCAATGGGATACTGAATTTCCATTCAATATGACAGCCGACGAACAACCAAGAGGAAATGACAGACCATCACATGGGTCCATAGATCAGTGGAATCAAGTTGAGCAATGTTTTTCTAAATACATTGGTAATTTGAATTCTAGTAAAACCTCAACAATTCCAGTAGCATTTCAATGTTTCCTGTAACACTAGTGTTTAAGTTTCAGTTGTAGGAAATATGTTTCTGGTAAAACTTGAGTTGTAGAGGATAGAGGGAATAGGAAATTGGGATCATAACCCATAGGTACAAGGTCTCTATTTACATAATGAGGTATTACATTCCCCCAAGGGTTCATAAATTAATCCTAAATTCATTTATAGGTAACCCCTTCGATTTGGAAATGAAAAAATTATGAGTTGAGAGAATGTTAAATTGGTGATGTGGACCTGTTTCCTAAAGTCATCCTAACACCTTTGGATTTTTTCAACATAGGAATTTCCAGGTGATAACAAAAACTATCATCGTCCAGTGTCGTATTGAATGCAAAGGACCATTCATTGATATATTGTGTAGGTGATCAATCAAATTCTACGTTGAACCATTAGTAGAAATCACATTCTACAATATATTGATCAAAACATTGGTGTCAAGGATGAGATTAGGAAACGTTAGTGGCATATGAAATTTGTACCAATGTTATTGCATTGAAGCTAATCAAGTTAATATTTGAGACTGGATTTTCGATTCATAGGATTAAAATGTTGATAATGTAGGGGTACAACACTAGGAATGAGGAAATAAAATGCACTTGTGCTCTCTTAAAATGTGAGGAAATTTGTTAGAGGAGAGGACTAATAGATTAAAATAATCATATCAAATATATCTAGCACTGGATATGAGTAAAGGCACCTTCCTAGGATTCCATTGGTAAAGTGGCAGAACCTTTGAATGTTTGAACTCGTTGGTAAGAAGTTATATTTGGCGAAAATATCTGTGACCTTGAGAATAGAGTGACATAGCTTGACATAGTCCAACGGGCTAATGTATTTCCATTCAACCTGAGAGTCAACGAACAACCAAGAGGAAACTATAGACCAACACATGGGTCCATAGATCAATGGAATCAAGGTAGGAAATGTTTTTCTAAATCCACTAGTAAGTTGAATTCCATTAACACCTCAACAATTCTGGTAGCATTTCAATGTTTCTTGTAACACTAGTGTTTAATTTTTAGTTACATGAAATATGTTTCTGATAACACTTGAGTTTTAGAGGATAGAGAGAATAGGAAGTTGGGACTAGTACAAGGGTTATGTCTACATCATGAGGTATTACATTCCCCAAAGAGTTCATACCTTAAGCCTAAATTCATTAGGGATAACACCTTCGATTTGGAAATGCACAAATTATGACTTGAGAGAATGTTAAATCGGTGACATGGACTTGTTTCCTGAAGTCATCCTAACACCTTTGGATTTTTTCAGCATAGGAATTTCCAGGTGATAACACAAACTATCGTGCTCCAGTGTCATATTGAATGCAAAGGCCCATTCATTGGTATATTGTACAGGTATAGTTTGTTGCATATCCATTTCACCTCAAGACAACCTTCATAGTTATCATCTATATTCATAGAATATGACATATGGTAGACTCCTCTTCAAGATGTGAGAGATACCCCTTTTAGCACTCTTCTCTTTTGAGAGACTTCCATCCTTGGCCAATCAGATCAGATCCCTTGTTGTCTCTATGAGCCACAATTGCTTCTTATGTCGATGGTATTTTATTTTATTGCTTCTCTCTATAATAAATATCACTTGATGTCATGCCCCACCTTCTCCCCCTAAAGGAGGAAATTAATTATACTGCCAAGTGGATGTTACACAAAATTTTTGTCAGTTGTACAAAACCATGTGACCTTACGTTGCCACAGTCCCAGAAGCCACTTCCATGGTGAATGATACTTAAATGCTTTTCCCTACATTTTAACCATTTTTGTGAATTCAATGCGCTTTTCTCTATTGGCAACATGCGCTGAATTCCATTGAAGCAGCTTTCTCTACTTGCAACTCATGTCAATAATGCAGTTTGCCTTCACAAAAAACCGCATCGACCCTATTTGGCGCATGTTGCTACACCACACACCGTGTCGATGTCTCCACGGGAAAGAAACTAGGGTTTCGAGAAGCTTCTAGAGCTAAGTCTCAATTGATCCACTTTCCCTCCTATTGTTTTGGATCTGTATCGACTCCCACCATTGTGGGGATCATATCTCATCCACTCCCCACACTTTTCTCAACCTCTCCTTATCCACATTGTCCTATAAATTGAAGTCTTGGGCCATGGGTGAGGGGAGGAAGATTGAAAGTAGGTAAATGCTGGAGAAATATCCCTAGACTCCTAGATTCTTGAGGTGCTTTGTATTCAAGGTGAAAGTGACTTATTGGAGGAAGAATAAACCATTGGGAAGAAGCTACAACACCAAGAACTAAACGATTGTACTCTCTTTTTGTCATTGTTAATACAACTGTATTTTCATTCCTGTTGGTACAGGATAGATCCGCGGGAAGTGCGGAAGCTGACAGGTGCGAAATGGTCATTCCGAGAAAGAAGGATCATTCACGGTATTCACGGGAGCACAATAATTGTTAGATTAGTTAAGTCGGTCATGTGGACCATTTTGTAATAGAATAGAAGTATATAAATAGAGTAGGATTTTAAGCCTAAGGGCATCGAAGTTTTGGATGATCATCCTATCTTTTGGGTTCATTTGTATTTGCGATATGATGTATTGATGGTTTCTGCGAGGTTCATTCTGCAGGGTTGGTGAATGAATGGAGATGTTCGGTTATGATGTAATCTCTGTCTTTAATCTTATGTAATTATTTGATGATGAATAATGTGTCATGTATATTGACTGATGTGGAAATGTTGTTAATTTGAATAAGTATGTCAAATATGTTCTGAATGATTGTTGAGCTCTACGAATGATTTAAGATGCGAATGATGATAAGTTAATAGTATGTTAAGAACGTTATAATCTCTGGTTAGTGCGAAGGTAATGTGTGCATGTCCTCTACACAACTGCGGAAACTTGGTTCCAGCAGCCCCCTTATCCATCTCGGGTGAGACTGCACTTGCTCTGCAAGTGTTGCTGGGAAGGGTTACACCTTTCTGGGCCGGCGTATAAGGGAGTTTGGGTTGATAGTTTGTTGGCGATAGTGCGAAGTGAACCCTTGTCGATAGACGTTGTGTCAAAAAATGGTTCTGTTGCCGAGACCCTAAGGAAGAAGAGAAGAGGATATGCTGTGGCATCTGAAAAAACCAGATATCCAAGAGTGGTTCGACAAGAAGGCAGAGGAATTCACAGAAAACGAGAAGCGAGATCCTAAACAGACAATGACCAGTTGGTTAGAAAGATACATTTATTCAGACATCCATGAAATATTCTTCTATGAATTCTCGGTGTTGTTGCATGAGTGGCTAGCACAACTGACAATACGAAAGAATCACTTTCAGAAGAATGAACATGATTGTTGGACCCCAGAGTTGGTGTGATAGCTGAAGCAAGTCGATAACAAAGTATCCCAAGCTGTTGATTTTTGGGTAGACAGTATCCTCGAAGGGTACATAACTAAGTTCGCAGTAGATACCATGAAGTCGTACAGTGACGCCGAAAGGAACTTCTTCAGGGGGACAAGAGGAATATTTTTTTCATCATTAAAACTGTGGATTAAAATGCTTGTATGCGAAAAAGGAATATTGAGGATGTCTTCTGACGAGTAGAAGAATCGGTGTGCAGAGGGCGAAGGTATCGCGTAAAAGCGAGTCTGACGGAAAGATGTGGTAGATTGACATGAGCGATGATGAGCTTCTAAGGAAAGCTGGCGAAGAGTGTGGTACCTTGAGGAGTGGAGCAATATTCCAGCGTCCTAGGAAGAAGAGGAGGACTGAGAGGACCGGAACAGAGAACTGTGAAACAGGACCACAAGGAAGGAAGCGACCTTATTGCTAAGGAGACATCGACCAGGCTACCCCAGAGGCAGAAGGAGGTCAGATCGTAAGTTACCATGTACCTTCGACCCTGCACACTACTCCAAATTTTATGGAAGAAATCCAAACTACTCGCAGAGTTTCCCTATGTGCAGTGGCAAGAGTAGCGCTTAAGTGAATAACAATACTAGAAATGTTAGGATGGAAGACATGTTAAAGATGCTCACCTTTTAGGAGAATGGGACAGAGGATCCCAAATAGTATTGGTTTATATGCGAAGCAGTCTGGATCGTGAAGCAGGTTCAGAACGACGCTATAAATATGGGACAACTGGAGACGACCCTTAGGGGTCAGGCGTTAGACTGGTACATGAAGTTTGTAAAGGTTCCAGTGGGAACAACAGCTAAAACATTGGCACAGGTCAGAACGGTGATGATTGACGAATTTAAAAAACCAAAATCTGAGTCACAATACATCACTGAGCTTAAGGAGATTAAGCAATTCCCGAATGAGTCAGTGTGGGAATTCGATCAGCGGTACAAGATGTTGATAGAGAAAGTGATATTTCTGATAAATGAGTTGCAACATAAAGAATGGTTCATCACAGAACTAGTACCGCATATCCGAGGGCTGCTGATGCAACAAAAAGTCACAACACAAGCAAAATCATTAAAAATTGCGATGAAGCTGGAGGCTTCACCAATCAGCAAAGTAGGGATGGGAATGGACATATTTCAGGTGTAGTTGGCCAACTTAACACTTCAATTGGAGGATATCAGGAAGGGTAAGGAAACACGTGGAGACACATGGTGCACCATATGCAGAAGTGAGGGGCACCATAAGGACAATTGCCCAGAATTCCATGAGTATTTGTAGTCAGGGGCACCAAACACCCTACGTCAAGGAGGCATGCCATGGTGTACTGTCTATCAGACCAGAGGGAATTGACTGGAGGAATGCATATATATGCAAAAAATGGTATCCAATCCAACAAACTTATGCTGCAAGTTTCGTCGATTGGTTGGCCATGATGAGAAGGATTTCAGGGCCTATGACCTGCTACAAGATCGAACAGCTGACACGTATTTTATGAAGGGAGAAGTGTCGACGGTGGTGCAGCACAGTATAGTCAGCCGCAGTTTAACCAACTGCAGCAATACGACCAGGGGCAATACGGGCAGCTACAGTATGGGCATCCGCAGTATCCAACACCGCCGTATGGCCAGCCGCAGTATGGGAAGGAACAGTATAAACCACCACAGTATGGGAAACCACAGTATCAACAATATGGACCACCACGTGGAGGTTCCAGGGGAGGATTCCATGGAGGTCGAGGCACCGGTATGGGACGTGGAGGAGCTGTTGGACAGGGAAGAGGACTAGTCATCCGTTAAAATTGCAGACAACAGGGACACTACCAGCGGGATTGTCCAAACCCTGCGCCGCAGTGTACATACTGCAGTGCTATAGATCATAGTATAGAAGACTGCCTTCAGTTTATTGCAAAATGGAAAACCAGAACCCAAATAATCCAAATGTGCCACCTACTGTACGGATGATTTCGACAGAAGCCAGAGGTAACCACGCAATGATTGAGATAGTGACACAAGGAGGGGCGGTGACGGGTGGCGATAAGCCACACACCAATGTCTGACCAACACGAACACAACAAAAGCAGGTCACTACCGGTGCAGAAGTGGAGAAGGACATATGTTTGAAGGCACAGGATGCAATGAGGAATAGGAGACGGGTACCTCTTGAAGAATAAATCTATGACATGCCACCGACATTCGACTCAACAAAGTCGCAAAGGAAGGAAAACACTCTAAAAGGACCCAGATGTATTGGAAGAGATAACCAGTCTACTAAAATGATGAGGAGGTGCACGGCTGGAATAGAGTTAATCGCATACATAAAAGAAAGACAAGCAGGGAGATGCGGATGTCGGCACAGATCAAAGAATTTGATGTCGACTCCATCATTCTAGACTTGGGTTCGGACGTGAATATCCTGACTAAACAGACATGGGAGACAATGGGAAAGCCACAGATGACCTGGTCACCAGTACAACTGCGATTGGAGAACTAAAGCAAGGTAACCCCGCTCGGTTGGGTATGTCAACTTTCTGTTGAAATTGAAGGGCTCAGAACGTACGCGGATTTTTATGTCATTGAAATTGTGGATAATACGAGTCCCTATCTGGTTCTGCTGGGGATAGACTGGGCCATGGAGAATCAAGCAATTATCAACTTTAAGAAAAGAATAATGTCATTCGAGAATCAGGAAATGAGGGTCATTGCACCACTGGATCTTGCAGAAGGGCTGCGCTATACGGAGCCATCCAGAGACGAGTTTACGGAAGGATGGGACAATTTGTATAACATTTCTGAGGATTATGTTAATCCTACCACGAATGGAGAATTAGGATGGCGTAGTGACAGCTCAGCATCCTCCGATCCAGACGAGGCCCTTGAGAATTAGCAGAACTGGCTGCACGAAGTGTCCTTTCGAAGATGCGCACAGATAACACAGTCCTTGCAAAGGGTAGCCACGGAGGAGTATATGTTACCTACCTATGAGCGATTTCCCAATTTGGGCACATTTCTCATAGAATTTGAGGAAAATGTGGCAAAACCACAGCGTATCCTGGCCCTAGAGGAATCCCTGAAGGCTACTCCTGCACAATGGTGGGCAGCGCATAAATCAAACATCACATCTTGGCCACTATGTCGACGCATCATGGAGGTTTTGTTCAACGAAGTTGCGAAGGACTACCATATGCAATATGACGGACATGGAGACCCGAAGGCTCATATGAATGCTTTTCAACATCAATGGGACTCGAGAGCATGACAAGAGTGGGTACATGCATTCATACACACATTGGACAAGGTACCACAGAGCTGGTATGTCACAGTAGAACTGTGACGTGGGACGACATTTTGGGAACAACTTACCATTGGCTTCAGCCAATTGTTCTCATTCTCAGACGAAAATCCCTTAATCCACACTATGCTACAGGCGATCTGCGGAAATATATTTGAAGTAGTATTGACCGGACAACCAATGGAACTCCAATGGACTACGACACCAGAAATGTTGATGGAGTGTTACAACGTCACCGGAGAGCCCGAAGATGATGATGACCCTAGGGCTACATACATACCAGAATCAGAGGGAAGTCGCAGTGCTGCGGCACCAGATAGACCATCAGACAAATTTCAACAACCATTGAAGATCAAGAAGGTGAACATTGGGTCAGAGGAAAACCCAAAGTTCGCAAGCATTGGTGACTACTGGGATGAGTCGACCATTGCGAAAATGACTGACCTACTACATGAGTTTCAGGATTTGTTTCCAAGGAAATTCTCAGAGATGAAGGGAATTTCTGGAGGCTTAGGGGAAATGAGGATCCCCCTGAAACCTGATGCGAGGCCGGTTAAGCAGTGACCATATCAATTGAACCCAAGATACAAGGAACGAGTGCAAGCCGAAATTGAAAGAATGTTGGAGGTGGGCATTATAGAACCAATGGATGAATCAGAATGGATCAGTCCAGTGGTTGTCTAGGACAAGAAAACCGGCGAAGTACGAACATGCGTCGACCTAAGAAAACTGAATGATGCCTGCCTACATGATCCATTCCCGACCCCATTTACGGATGAAGTGCTCGAGGGAGTAGGAAGTCAGGAGATATATTCCTTTACGAACGGATTTTCTGGATACCACAAATCAAGATTGCAAAAGAAGATCGACACAAGACTGCATTCGTCACAGAGTGGGGATGCTTTCAGTACACGGTGATGCCATTTGGATTAAACAATGCTTCCACAATATTTTCCAGAATAGTGGTAGCATCCTTCAAAGATTACATTCATAAGTTCCTCTCGGTCTACATGGATGATTGGAGGGTATATGGGTTAGTCAGGGATCATGTCGCGAACTTAAGACTCATGCTAGAACGCTGTCGACAGCACCAAATCTCCCTGAACCTCAAAAGTGTATCTTTTGTGTTGCATTCCACATTTTGTTAGGACAAATTGTTTGCAGAGAAGGAATGTTGGTAGATCCGGTGAAGATTTCCATCATTGCAGACCTCCCACCACCAACGATGGCCAAACAACTACAAGCGACATTGGGACACATAGGTTACTACAGGAAATTCATTCGAGTATATGCAACTATCACAACACCCATGGAGAAGTTACTAAAGAAAGATGCTAAGTTTGAATGGACCAAGGAATGTCAGAAAAGCTTGGACATGCTGAAAGAGAAGATGGTCGTAGTGCCAATCCTCTCATTTCCATATTGGACAAAGGAATTTCACATACATGTTGATGTGTCATCAGTCGCACTTGGTGTTATCTTGGCCCAACCAGGAAATGATGACATTGACCACCCGATAGCATTCGCAAGTAGAAAATTGTCTACTGCGGAAAGGAACTATACGACCACCGAGCGGGAAGGGCTAGCGATGGTCTATGCTTTGCAGAAATTTCAGCATTACCTCTTAGGGGGCCACTTCAAGATGTTCACAGATCATTCTGCATTGAAATACTTAGTGAACAAGCCTGTATTGGGGGGCAAGATCTGTCACTGGATATTGTTGTTTCAGGAGTTTGATTTTGAGATTATTGTAAAGCTGGGATGATTCAACGTAGGACATAATCATCTCTCATGGATAGAATCAGGAGAAGAACCAAGGAGCACCGATGAAGGATTGCCGGATGGTCCATTGTTTAGGATTGTCATGGTCGATAACCAATATGAACAAATCATTCATTTTTTGGCAACAGGGGAGGCGCCGACTGAGTTCACTACCAGCCAAAAGAAGCAGCTAGTTGTTCGAGCTGCAGACTTCCAGCGAATTGTAGGGGAATTATATAAAATGGGCCTAGATGAGATTCTGTGATGACATCCTTCCACATGAACAGGAATAGATTATGTTGGAATCTCATGACGAAATTGTTGGGGGACATTATGGTGGACGAGCAACTGCTAGGAAGATCCTTCGAGCAGGGATATAGTGTCCAATTTTGCATGGAGATGTCGTGGACTATGCCAAGAGCTCCGACATATGCGAATGAACCGGGAAGCCCTCATGTCGAGACGAAATGCCACTAGTACCACAAGTAACATTGCAGGCCTTCGACAAATGGGCCGTTGATTTTGTAGGACCCATCAACCGACCTGGGAAGAGAACAGGGTCGCATTACATCATCACTGCGACAGACTACCTGACACGTTGGGGGGGAGCTGCACCAGTGAGAGATTTCTCTACTATGACTGGAGCACGATTCCTATTTGACAATGTGGTCACTAGATTTGGTTGCCCCAAAGTATTATTAAGTGACCAAGGGACACACTTTTTTAACCAAACAATTGTCGCAATGACAGAAGACTTTTAGATCTAGCACAAGAAGAGTATACCTTACCACACTCAGGAAAACGGGACAGTTGAGGTGTTTAATAAGATATTGGAGCATGCTCTCACCAAGGTGTGCAATGTGAACCACGGCGACTAGGACCTAAAAATCCCAACGGTCCTTTGGGCGTATTGCACCACATGCAAGCGATTGACTGGCCAGACCCCATTTAAGCTCGTTTACAGCCAGGAAGCAGTTATGTCGATGGAATACATAGTATCGAGCTTGCGCATCGCAGCAGCAATAGGGATGAGCGATGATGGCGCATTGGAGGAATGGTTAACCCAACTAATACAGCTTGATAAAGATCGATTCATTGCAGGGTTCCATCAAAAAGTCAAAAAACACCGCCAGAAGGTGTGGCACGACCGCCATGTTAAGACAAATCACTTTTGGAATGGGATACAGTTCTGTTGTATGACCGCAAGTTTGCAAAACACCTTGGTATGTTGCAAATGCACTGGTTGGGACCATACGTTATCATTTTTGTCACCAACGGATCCATAGTACAGTTACAAAGTCTGGATGGAGTACTGTTACCTAAATTAGTCAATGGGAATAGGCTGAATCCCTATCACCATGATCTGACACAGAGCAGATGAGGACCAATGTAAAAAAAAAAAAAAAAGGATACTAGATGGTAGGATAGCACACAAGCCGGGAGAGAATGTGCAAGCGGGAGTGGTTGTATCACAGTTCGAGTTGCGACAGCTGCAAGGTCGTGACCCTGTCAAATCAACAATCATTCCCGACCATCAGCAGACGAGACTCTTTCAGATAATCGATCTTTTTGGCAGGTATGATCGTTAGCTGGCCCGGATTGGCGCTAGGGTCGGACACGTTTGGCACATGGCAACACACTGTGACGGTAACAGTTCGCACGGTTTTGCAACGAAGGGCGGCTGGGAAAAGTATGGTCGCCAATCACGCACGTAGGAAGTCTGGTCAACACGCAGGAAACAAATGATGATAGAATCGACACATCAGGTGAACAGATTTGCGAATGATTTCCAAAGCCGATGTCCCAGAAGATGAAATGCATAAATACATGATAACAGTATTTAGTGCAGGGTTGTGTCTACACTAGTTTAACTATTTTGCTAAGAGATGGTGAGTCTCTACGTCAGAGATGAACATATTATCACAAGTTACCTTAAAATTTAGATTCATTCATCAATTAAGATAAGCAAATTTAAGATCTACAGCCATTTAACAGTTCAAATCACACAATACAAGCAACATATAGACATTATAATGGCAGAAACTTGAATCAATTCATGGTAAAACAATGGAGAAGATACATGATTACTAGGAATCATGGTTTGAATGCCTCCTCCCTTGCCATAAGTTCTCCTTCCTTCACCCTTGCTCTTGAAGAATTGGAGCTTTTCTTCCTCCTTCAGAATCTCCTCAGCATGCCTTTGCTCTTTTTATCCCCTTTTATCACGCCCCAAATCCTTTCTTATATAGCATTGGGAAATGGGCCTTAGGTTTTTCTTTTGAGTGTGGGATAATCCCCTTTCATGATTTTAGATCATTTTCACTTGAAAACCCCTTTTTCCATAGTTTTTAGGCTTTTTTCTCCACTTAGAATGTTTTAAGCACAATTAATGCATTTTAATGCATTTCTCAAAGAGGATTCGTCTCTGAATGAACTTGTGTCATGACTTCCTGGTGCGGGTACATAGTAAACATATGTTCCTCCTGTCACATGATTAGGGGTGTTGATTTGATTGTTAACAGATGTCGCCTAATGTGTGAGGTCCAAAGCAGAGCTAAGGGCCGAAATACATTACTGAAATTTATACTTGGTATACTGATACTCTTTATACTGATACTCTTTGTACTGATACTCTTTATCATTCAAAGCAAGGACAAGGGAAAGAAAACTCACAGGCGCAGGATTGAGGATCACACCTGCAAAACATAGCAATTTCTCAAAGATATAATGTCTTCCTGAGGCAAGCATACCCATGCTCAGCAATAAAGAAGCATGGCCACGAACAATACACAGTGGATCCATGTCAAAAGCAAATTTTCTGAAATGTAAACATGCACTTTGATGAGTCCGAGAACAAAGACTTTATTGAACTTCTGACATGGTAGTCTAATATTGCACAGCTCGGACAGTGCATCGATGAGTGATACAAATTTTTTTCCCAAGGTCTTCAATACAAATTGATGATAGTATGAGTTTATATCATGTGAATAAGTGATCTGATGTCGAGCATAATAAAACACCATCTAATTACCGGTCATTGATGCATACCATTAACAAATGCGAAGAGACCCACCGATAATGATGATGGACTCTAAGGTACTGAGTACAAAATAGCAAGTGTGAATAGATGTTCTAAAGTCGAACACTTGTAGAATCAAACAATCAGGGGTCATTGATGTATACCCACTGTTATTTACGAGGAAACCTGCCACTAATGACTGCAAGATCCAAGGTACTCTTGGGTTTCTAGATCCATGTCCTAGATGATGATTTGATGTCGATAGTAATAGATCAATTGGAAGGAGGGAATTGATGCATCCCACATCAACCGATACGAAACAAAGATCAATAGTTTGATATAATTTGGTATAACTACAAGATCCAACACTGTACACTGACACAAGGAAGGCCGACATGATTAGTCAGGAATATTTGAGGAATGGACGACTCGGTTTGGACTTCCCTTGAACACATAACACGACGCAGAATGGACACTTGGAAACATAGGACTTTGAGTAACTGACCTTAATGAAATCAGCTAATGCCAGATACATTAATGAAAGCTCCATTGGTGACAGGAAGGATAACCCATCGGTGGAGATCTATTCAAAATACTGGTACAGTTTCCAAAGGAAAATGCAGATGGTGTACTGACCGCGGATACAAAATTATGTGCCGTGTTCAAGGGCGACAAGGACTGACTCTTGCCGCTTTCTTCAAAGTTTATAATATGAAGTGATTCAAGTTTCTCCCTTTTTGGATTTTTGTGTTTTCCAATTTTTTTTGGACCTTTTTCATTTATTAGCTTGAAAAAAGAATAAAGCATGTTATGATACATTAGAAGAAACGAGTGTCTCAAGGGCATGTGCCTAAATGTCAAGGGCATGGTTCAGGCCAAGGCAAAGATCCATATTGCAAACAAGGGCTGAGCTAGTTATGTACACTCTTGCAGATGTTTCCTCCATGAGTATGGGTCAAATATACATAAGCAATGGTTTATAGGCATCTTGTAATAGAAAGTGACTATACAGGAAAATGAGCAACATAAGCAACAAGCAACAAGGCAGTTTGCATGGATGTTCAAGTGGATATTTAACACAAGCTTATGTAAAATGACAAAAAATTGGGAGCCCATCAGGATATGGTCAGAAATGTATGAAAGAGAAATATGTGGTCTCAAACTCCAAGTCATGATGGGACTAATAGGGCTTCCAGGCCTATGAGAATAACGCAGCATGGGCACCAAAATGGAAATGGGGTGTTGACTAGGGTGTCCCATGTTCGGTAGGATTTGCTGTCGGAATAATGGAAAATACAGATATGAAGGGTTGACCCACCAGTTTCCAATAGGTTCGACCCTATGGTAAGTTTGGGTTGCAAAAGGTTCAAATGCATCTTCACAAAGGGATGGCCTAAAACTATAAGCAAGTTTTCAAATATACCAAATAAGATAGAGGAACATGCAGATCATGCTCTTATAATTGGGTAGATTTATATCAAGTATATTCCCAGAGGCCCCACAAAAGATGTCCTTAGGTGGGTGCAACCAAATGTTTACAACTTCTGGGATATCTTCATTTGATGATAAAATGTAATCCAAGAAGTCATGTGAGATGGGATATCTCACAACCCAAATGGGCCAGGTAACCAAATCATATTCCTCCATTAAGGGAAGATTTTGATTTGAATCTGTCGAAGCTATTTGAGTAGCTTGGTTTGAAACTTCTACGATAGATAGAGGTGATCCAAATGATTTCCAACATGGAAATGACATTACACAAGCTGAGGTCCCTTCATCTACTATGGTTAGACAGATGTTCTTATCATGAGTTGTTACTTTAATCTGAAAAGCAACTTCAAGAAGGATCCTACATATTGAATGGTCTATGTCGAATGTGATCAAAGTCTCATCGGATGGATCAACAACACCAATGGTAGAAAATAGTTCCTTTCTTTGCGCAGAATGATATTGCAATACCTCCAAGTTCGACATGGCACATGGTACTTGAGCTAGGTCCTCAAGAACATTACCGTTCTGAGCAGCTCGCGTGTTAGGATTATGCATTGTTCTATGTAGAAAACCTTTGGGGCGGTGTGGTTCTAAGTCTATGGATGTTTTCTCAATGTAGAAATAACTACTTGGTTGTGATATTGACTGATCTGGTGTACTAGGAGAGACATCATAAGAATCAAGTCTTGTTTGAATTTTCATCTCAGGATCACACATGAAGACATTGGCATTAGGATCATTGCCCCCTTGCGGGGGGCTTGGCTGGTTTCCCCCTTGCGGGGGTACCGGTGTAAAAATAGTGGGTTGTTGTTTCCCACCGCAATGAAGCATAGTTGGTGCATCTCCCTTCCCAGAGTTAGCATTTTTCTTACTCTTGTACTTCTTCTTTTTCCTCTCAGGTCTATGGATGAGACTGTGAGGATGTCAGATGTGTTGGAAGGATTAGCAGGTTCCTGCATTTCCTGGCTAGCTGCGGGCTGCGAATTCTGAATAGAAACTTGTCCCGAATGTGGGGTAATCTGTTCAAGATGGTTGACGGAATCCGTCATACCATTGACATGAGGTTCATGTGGCAACCTAGCTAGATCAAACGCAGGTCTTTCAGGTTGGTTCCAAAAAGATTGGTTATTTTCTAGAACCTGACTACTCCATGGCGGAATGGGGTTAATGGTTGGATTCCCCCTTGTGGGGTAAGGCCTAAAAAAGATTGGTTGCTTCCTAGAACCTGACCACACCACTGATGTGGTCCTTGGGTGTGATAAGAATTCCAAGGTGGGTTTTCCCTTTGCGGAGACTGACCCCAAGAAGTTTGGCAACTTCCCGAAACATGACCATTGGGTGGATTGCCTCCTTGCGGAGGTGGGGTCCAAGAAGATTGGTTATTTCCTAGATCCCAACCATACCATGGTGGTTGAAATTGGTATTGAAAATCATTCCAAGGTTGACTTCCTCCTTGTGGAGGTGGCATCCAAAAATATTGGTTACTTCCTGAATGTTGCCCAGTCCATTGTGAACTAGGCTGCATGTATGGATTGCCCCCTTGCGGAGGTATGTTCCATTGATATTGGTTACTTGGTGGAACACTACCATTCCATTACGGGATATGATTAAAGGGTGGATTTCCCCCTTGCGGGGGTGTGTTCCATTGAGATTGGTTACTTGGTGGAACACTACCACTCCATTGCCGATTGGGATTAATGGGTGGATTGCCCACTTGCGAGGGTGGGCCCCAATTAGATTGGTTACTAGTTGGAATCGGACCACACTATTGATTGTTTCCTTAGTTTGGATAAGCATTCCAAGGTTGATTTCCTCCTTGTGAAGGTGGGCCCCAAGAAAATTGGATACTTCCTGAAACCTCCCCACTCCATGGCGGAATGGGGTTGATAGGTGGATTGCCGCTATGCATTATGCTAGGATAAGTTGGAGGATAACCCCTAGAGCATTTCCACTAATCTGAGGAGCACAGCCCCAATTGGCATAAATGTTCCATGGTTCATTGCTTCCGCCAGGAATATTACCATTCCATGGTGAAGGGTTTCCCCCGGAAGTAGAATTTGGACAAGTGTTCGGCATGCCAAGAGGATTCTAGTTTACTCCTTGTGTGTGTTGACCCTGATTAGCCAGACCATATGGAAAACCAATGTTTGAGAAAGCCATGGGGTCCCTTGTTGATTTGTGCATGTCATTCAAAATTTCTGAAAGAGGTTTGATATCACCATTGACTCACAGATAGTAAGTGCAACTAGTTCTGAAAGACTCATCAAAGGAGGAATTTCTTGAGCATGTGTGTGATGTTTCAATGTTTCAATTTCAACTAGAGTAATATTATCAACTATGTATGTACTCAGTTCGTGATGTGACGGTGAATTCTCAGTGTTGATTTGATGTTGTTCTTCTCGAGTAATGTTAATTGAGTTGAAAATCAGTTCTATTTCCAAGTCATTAGAATGTGGTTTTTGTGCCTGTCTCTGCAATGTAGCAGGGCCTTCAATTTCTGGTGACTCACCTCGTTGTCATCATGACTGGCGGATCAAGAGAGTGGCCACTTCTAAGAAGTTGATAAAAGGATGTGTTTAAAATGAAAGTTTGAATCAAACAATCCTAAGGCAGTCTAGACTCAAAAAATGAAAAGTGTCCACACAGTAAAAATTCCCTAGAGATTTCAAGCAAGCAAACTTACTCTTCCAAAGAACCGAAGCTCAGTGAAAATATGGATTAGAGGGCCTTCCAAAACTAGTAGTTGTTGAGGGATGCTAGGCCTCAGACAATTGCTAGCAGCGAAGGTATCAGAAACAATTACAATAAACTTTAATTGCCAGGGGTGCAAGTGTTGGTTCATGACCAATCACCCTCCCAAGGAGTAAAAGTTCCAAATTATGTCTCAGGTATTGCAAGTGTGTCCCACTCACAACAACCTATGTGATATCCTAGGAATAGCCACTAAAGTTACCACTTCGTAATCGATGGTCGAGAGGAAAAATTGTAAGTCGAGGACAACTCTCATAACCAGAAACTCTAGAAATAGTGATGTCACCCTGAGGACTTGTCACTGAACATAGAATCCCTTCGATAAGCTCATGTCTTACTAAATAAGCAAAAAGGGGGGAACCACCCTTTACTTATCTAGATTGACCTCGTGCTTGACGCATGTTTCAGAAGTGCTTTCCCGACAAGCGTTTTTTGCTACTAATGGATTTAGTCTCAGTAATCAATGCTAGTTTCAAAATTTTTGCATCCCAGGAGTGTTAACTCTCCAAACCTAATCCGGGGCACTAACCTAAACTTTTTGATGATATGAAAATCAAAAGTTTGTCAATTTTAGATTAAGCGTTGATTTTTAGTGGAAGTTTGCTTAGTCTCGGGAGTGGAAGTGAAACTGATGGTGTTTCGACTTGAAAACAAAATGAACCATACAATGCAAGATGCTCACTATGTTATCTTTCAGTTCGATGAATATCCTAACTGAAGGAAGGGTTAGAGGTTCATGAGCTTCTTTCAGACATGCAAAGTTTCTGGTAGATTTCTTATGTTCATGCACAGTTTTTCAGAAATATGGATAATAATTGATGTTTGATGATCAATGGAACCCAAACATATATCTCAAGTAAAAGTGAATCTAATTCTATTACACGGGGGATCTCTGTTTCTCATTCACAAGATTGCCCGAAAGCCCAAGTGAAGAGGATATGCAGAGCCCTTTGGATGCTTATGAATTAAATTCTAGACTATTACACTTGAGATCCACTTTCTCATTCACAAGATCGCCCAAAGGCCCAAGTGAAGAGGATACAGTGGCTCGATATAAGATGTTTTGAAAAAATGAACTCCTGGGCTATTACAAGCGAGATACACTTTCTCATTCACAAGATCGCCATAAGGTGCGAGTGAAGAGGATACGGTGCCTCATGCACAATATATATCAAGAAAACTGAACTCAAAAGGTACAATTCTCTCTAATTATGCATGCAAATTAAGAAGACAATTCCAACACCGAAACAAAATGTAACTAAATGAAAGTTTATGTTTGTTTTTGAGGAAGAGATTGTCTTAGATTTGTCTCACAATGTGGCATTCCAGGTTTGTTTTTCAATGCAAGTGTGGGTAGATGGTGCTTGCAAAGGCATAGCTCAGATTAATCAAACTTTTAAAACTTTGTAAAAAAAATTGCAATTTTTTTTCCTTTTTAATCCAAAATTAAAGATTTGAACCTACTATGCAAACTTTCAAAAAAAAAAATTGCAAGATTTTTCACAATCCAAAATTAAAGATTTGAACCTAGTATGCAAACTTTCAAAAAAAAATTTGCAAAATTTTTCATAATCCAAAATTAAAGATTGGGAAAAAAACTTCCAAAATTTTGAAAATTTTTGTGTAATCCAAAATTAAAGATTAACAACAAAAAACTTCCCAAAATTTTTGTGTAATCCAAAATTAAAGATTGGAAAAAAAATTCCAAAATTTTGAAAATTTTTGTGTAATCCAAAATTAAAGATTAACAACAAAAAACTTCCCAAAATTTTTGTGTAATCCAAAATTAAAGATTGGAAAAAGCTTCTGAAATATTGAAAATTTTCTTGTAATCTAAAATTAAAGATTTAAAACAAAAACTTCCAATTTTTTTTTTAATGTGATGGAAAAGATTTTAAGTTGACTCTACAAAACTTTTCTCACACCTTTTTAATTCTTTTTCATCCCAAATTGAATATGTTAAGTGTCCTACCATAAAAAATTTGCCTTATATTATATTCGCATGACCGAATGTTTAAAGAAGAATTTGGGTGGGAGGTCGAGACTTAACGCCAGAGATTGACACACACACACCCGGTTCACTTCCACGTCGCTTGGTTAAATGCCTGCCGAGCATTTGTATGCGGTTTAACAAGAAAAACAAGACATCAACTACTCACAGGTGGCAGGGGGATTCAGTTCAGAGCTCACGCCGGTTGTCAGCATGGAACAAAACCCTTGCTAATAGAGAAGTTCACCGATCGATCCCGGTTGTAGGTATACTCGAAGGGAAAAAAATGTGCAAAGAATGGTAAGGAGCAATGTGAGCTCGAGATTGGAAACTCTGACTGGCTACCTAACATTGAAAAATGCTGAAATTGTAAATGCAATTATCAATTGGAGATTAACGCTTCACATTCCAGCTACTCAGGTAGAGCCTCACACAGAGTTTAAAGCTCTCAGGCCAGTTTTAGGGTTTTTACAGATCATAAGACAACACGCCGAATCTCCAGGCAAATTTCAAATCTCTCAGAAATTAAAACCAAGTGCAAAGATTAGAGGTTTGATAGCTGGAGCTTCAAAAGCTGTAAGATCTTGGAGATCTTGCACACCGTGGAAAAGATCAACGCTTCATACTATCTAAGTGGGCAGAGGGTAAGCTCACACAGAGCTGCAACGCTGAGGGTAGCATTTTATGCATACTTTTAAAGATTCAAAGCTGAGAGATGCACTCACGCAGAGCTTCACACCAATGTACAATTATTTAACAAAGATGCAATGTTTAATAACCAAAATGCAAATATCTTGGATAATCAAATGCAGAAAAGAAAATCAATATGTAGAGAGTGAAATTCATTCAAGGTTTGAAGGCAGAGAGCAAGCAGATTGTATGTCGAGGTTAAAATGCTTTCATGTTGAGTTTTGCAAGCAATGTATTCACCAGTCACCCTATGACTTAACGGCTGAGACTTAACGGTGGTTTGCAAATCTTTAAAATCCTGACTATGTAAAATTAGTCACAATAGATCTAATGAACAAGTAAATCAATCACAACAGATGAACATAGAAAACATGGTGTAAAATTGTGTAAAACATGCACAATGCTCAATATCCCAATAAGGATGAATAATTACAATACAATGATCTGACAATGTGAGTGAGAAATTCAAATTGACTAAGAAGGTCATTCGAATCACTGAATGGAGTAGCTTGAGTAGCTTGACTCCAACTAGGAGTCCTCATCATCAATCAGTGGTGGTCATCAATGCACAAGAACCAGTCATCCAAGTGTCAAGCTGAGTCTAACTGAGTGTGTCATGTGTAATTGAAGTGTGTAGCATTGATATAGGGAAGGAGACTCAGTGGAGGGCGCATGGGAGGCTTAACTGAAGTCAGAACAAGTCATTTAGTCAATCTGGAGGTCCAACAGAGTGAAACAGTCAGTCGGGAGTGAAACTAGCCTCAAATCAAGGAGAATCAGAGCTAACTGAGTGTAAGTGAAGTGGAACTGTAGTGGTAGGTGAAGAAGTGCACCCTTCTCTAGCAATAGGTGAGAAGTGGGCGCCTTCCTGACTAGGAGGGCTAAAAATCTGAAGTAAGTGGCTCTCGGGTGCTAGAATAAGGTGGGTAAGGTGCTGGAGGCATCACATGGTGACTGGGTTGCATGCAAACCCTAGAATTTGCATGCAAACCCTAATTGCATGCAAGGTCCTGAAAAAGATGATGTGGATATCCGAACAGACTACTCACTCAACGGATAGTGGAACACGCAGAGAGTAACAATTCTTCAACAATCAAACAATGTTTAAAATACAGAAATCTTACTTCTGAGATGAAAAGTGTAATACACTGAGATTGAAGAGGTTTACTATGCTGAGGTTAAATGCTAAGGATATACAAAGTAGATATCGATAATCTTTCACACATTAAAGAATAGGCAGAGTTCGCAGATGATCAACGCAGGTCGAGAATTGTGGCAGAGAACAAGTTAAAAGGAATCTACACACAGAGTTGGAGATGCAATGCAACATCTGGTTGGATTAAAGCTAAGATCAATGAGTCCTTCAAGATCTAGGCAGAGTTTAAAGAATTTTAAGATCTTCAACGTTTCTCCTTGAAATTCATGCAGAAGGCAGAGTTTTAAAAGATTTAATTAAAGAAACTTTCACGACATTCACCATCAGCATTAAACATTGGAAATAAAAAATGCTTTCACCAAAAACCAAGATAAAACTCACCCACCAACATATGAAGATCAGTAATGCATCACGGATCAGCCAATTGGATGCTCATGGTTTTGTCATACAGTCTTTTTCAATTTTCAGAATGCTTAAACATGGATGCAGAGTGCATCAATACGTAGAGCAGAGTTTTAAGATGCTGATATTTTAGTTTAAGAGTTTCAAGAAACGCAGATCTGATTAAATTTGAAGGTGATTTGATGGATTAAAGGCATGGCCAGGCCAGTTTGGGGCTTCCCTAGCTAGATCTTAGGGTCTTTAATGGTTCTTTAAGCCACAAAGGAGCAAATTTGAAGGAAGAACACCCAAAAATTGAAGAAAATTCAGGAAAATTCAAGAAATTTCAACAAGCAGTATGGTCGCCATTCTGATAACAGTATTTAGTGCAGGGTTGTGTCTACACTAGTTTAACTATTTTGCTAAGAGATGTTGAGTCTCTACGTCAAAGATGAACAGATTATCACAAGTTACCTTAAAATCTAGATTCATTCATCAATTAAGATAAGCAAATTCAAGATCTACAACCATTTAACAGTTTAAATCACACAATACAAGCAACATCTAAACATTATAATGGCAGAAACTTGAATCAATTCATGCTAAAACAATGGATAAGATACATGATTACCAGGAATCATGGTGTGAATGCTTCCTCCCTTGCCATAAGTTCTCCTTCCTTCACCCTTGCTCTTGAAGAATTGGAGCTTTTCTCCCTTCTTTAGAATCTCCTCAGCATGCCTTTGCTCTTTTTATCCCCTTTTACCATGCCCCAAATCCTTTCTTCTATAGCATTGGGAAATAGGCCTTAGGCTTTTATTTTGAGTGGGATAATCGCCTTTCATGATTTTAGATCATTTTCACTTAAAAACCCCCTTTTCCATAGTTTTTAGGATTTTGGCTCCACTTAGAATGGTTTAAGCACAATTAATGCATTTTAATGCATTTCTCAGAGAGGATTCATCTCTGAATGAACTTGTGTCATGAATTCCTGATGTGGGTACATGGTAAACATATGTTGCTCTTGTCACATGATTAGTGGTGTTGATTTGATTGTTAACAATACAGACACCAGAGGCTAAGCAGAGCTAAGAGGGATTGACCAGACGAGAGGAATACATGATACGAGTAGGTCAGGTAATTAGATAAGCTAGGAATTCCAAGGAGGCTGTGGAAATGATCCATTTCATTTCATGCGGTAGCACACCAGGTGCACTGCGAGACCTAACAACGAGTGTGCATGAGCACCTTGAGTAGGAAGAGACGAGGGCACTCAGGTGTCACAAAGGCGAAGTATCATCCGAGATGTCTAGGTATGAAGGGGTAGTTCGAAGCTTCATGGTCCCAGTGACCACCAGATTGACAAGGTTGGTGGCCCCCTGGTTCCAATAGGAAGTGATCCCAGGGGAGAAATAGATGTGCCAGAGCAGTTGGCCTGGTTCACACCTTAGCGCTATCTGTCAACTTTTCCTCTGTCTGCATTAGGTTCCCAAAGACTAGAGGATGATTTTGAGAGGTACATGACAGCAAGCCGACCGATCCCTGCAAGAGTTTGAGAAGTACATGACAGCGAGCCCACGATTGATGACCAGAGTTGAGAAGTACACAACAGCGAACTCCAGATGGCAAGAACAATTTCAGAAACAGAACACAGCGAAGGACAGGTACAAACCAGTAGTGTCCAGCTGAGGTGGCTCGGGATGAGCCACAAGTTTGTGTTGGGGGCCTGTTGGCACGGGATAGATCCACGGGAAGTGCGGAAGCCGACAGGTGCGAAAGGGTCATTTCGCGAAAGAAGGATCATTCACAGTATTCATGGGAGAACAAGAATTGTTAGATTAGTTAAGTTGGTCATGTGGACCACTTTGTAATAGAATAGAAGTATATAAATAGAGTAGGATTGAATCCTAAGGGCATCGAAGTTTTGGATGATCATCCTATCTTTTGGGTTCATTTGTATCTGCGATATGATGTATTGACGGTTTATGTGAGGTTCTTTTCGCGGGGTTGGTGAATGAATGGAGATGTTCGGTTATGATGTAATCTATGTCTTTAATATTATGTAATGATGTGATGATGAATAATGTGTCATGTATATTGAATGATGTGGAAATGCTGTTAATTTGAATTAGTATGTCAAATCTGTTACGAATGATTGTTGAGCTCTGCGAATGATGAGAGCTTAATAGTATGTTAATAATGTTATAATCTCTGGTTAGTGCGAAGGTAATGTGTGCATATCCTCTACACAACTGCAGAAACTTGGTTCCAGCAGCCCCCTTATCCATCTCGGGTGAGACTGCACTTGCTCTGCAAGTGTTTCCGGGAAGGGTTACACCTTTCCGAGCTGGTGTATAAGGGAGTTTGGGATGATATTTTTTTGGCGACAATGTGAAGTGAACCCCTGTCGATAGATGTTCCATCAACAATTCCCATACATCTGATATTCATGATAGTGTATTGTAAGATTCCTTAGTCACTTGCATAGGTCAATTATATTGTTGCTATTTAACTTGTTGTGTCCTTGTCTTGATATTCAATGGGTTCTTTTGCATGAGATGTAAGTATCAACAGTAAGTATCCTCTATAATCATTTATTGTTACTATTTTATTGACATAGGTGAAGGTTTGTACATTTTTTCCTCTTTTGTTCTAGATCTGAATCATTCAAACTAGGGACCTTGATCTTTGTCTGCATAGATTAATAAATCCTATAACAAAATTGGCATCTCCGTTGGGGATCACTCATTAGATATCCCTTGGTTTTCCTTGGAATTCTTTTATTATTTGTCACTTACCTTGTATTACTTAATTGATTTTTTGCATTTCTAAGTTTCTAGTTGATCCAATACGGATATGAAACTCACAATCCATCTAAATCCTTTGAGGTTGATTACCTTTTTGGTATTTTTCCTTTTAAAAATCTCCCTCTGTTGACATCGACGTGACCTGTCTTCACATACAGTGTGTCGACGATGCATCTAGGAAGTGTTTTAGACCATGTCAATCTACTTTGGCGCGCTGTGTTCCACAACAGACCGCGACTCTATTCAAAAATTTTCCATAGGGTCAAAATATCCTCTTAGGGTTGGATTAGGTGTCATTCTGAGATTTGTCTTTTGCTTGTGTCACTCACAGTCTTAGTCTAGATTTGTCATTTGCCTCCTTTTTGGGCCTTCTTGATATTTGGATCCATGTTTGGCCCTTTGAGTCAAAACTAGTGTTTTTCTTGCATGGGGGAGAATGAATCGTATATCTTATAGTCTCTATTATACCTCCATATTTCACAGTGTCGCATCTTCGCCATTAAAATAGTTGACGACACTTCCCCTACTACTTAAAACACCCAGAAGAGAAAAATGATGAGTGATCCTTGAAGACAAACCTATCCTGTCAAGAATCAACCAGACTGAGACTTCATTAACCTACACTATCGCGCCTTGCTCCAGCTTAGGTGCACGATAGTCCACACTACTGCGCTATGCTCTTTCTCTGACACGTGGTACTACCGCGCTATGCTCAGTTTAAGAGGCGCAGTACTCCCTTTTTAGCCTTTTTGCCATGGCTTGTGGGATCTTGATCTTTGAGAGATTTTTTAGGATTGGTATCCCTGATTCGATCCTAACTCACCTTCTCAGATCAGTGGGCCTGATCCACTAAACATTCCCAAGATCCATTCTTCTCTCTTGATGGTTAACCCTACTACACACTATAAAAGAGAGGCATTCCATGAGCAAAGAGGAGGACTCTTGGAGACATCAAACTTATGATCTTGAATCTTTGTGGAGATAGTTAGAGGAGAAAGCACTTGGAGCTGGGAGTTGGCTTGGATATCAAGCAACCATTGTAAGTGACTTCAAGTTGGTAATAAAACATAACTTGTCTTGTTTCCCAAATCATGTGTGTTGATTTTGTTTCAATTATATGAATTGTATCTGTTATAGATTTAGATTCTAACTCATATTTCAAGTTGCTAGAGAATCGTATATGCTTGTATCTTGGTTTCATTTTGACAGGTTCATTCACGAGGACTTGGAAATTGGAGCGACCATTAGGACGAGCAATTGAATTGAAGGTCAGTTGGATCTCTTCCGTTTCTTTCAGCAGTTTAATCTTGAAATGTCTGTTTAGATCTAGGAATTCAAGGTAGCATTTGTTATCTTTTTGTCTTAGTTTAGAGTCATTTAAAGTCTACTTTAACCTAAGGGAGTTTCTACCTATTCGTAGGGAGAAATTTCGACAACAAAGAATGGCGACTCCGCTGGTTTGAACCCCATTTGATTGATTCATCTCACTTTCAGTCATTTTTTATTGTGATTCTTCTTTCTCTTCAAACCAGTACTGAATTGTGGTCTCCTTGACCTTTATTCTCCCCTCTTCTCTACATCTTTCCTCCCTCTGTGATCAGTGAGTCCTCTGGGTCTGTAGCAACCCTGAAAAATTCAATCTTCTTTTCAAAAGTTGCATTTTTCCATCCTTTGCAACAGTACCGCGCCCCCACTACTGTCTACAGCATGGTAGTACCATGTACCCAGCATGCTTACCAGAGCAGTAGTGTACCAGTACCGCGCTCTAGCCTGTTCCTGCCACGCGGTAGTGTCTGCATTTTTTCAATTTTACTTGCCTATTTGGTTTCCTGAGTCATTTTTTATTTTCTCTGCTTTAGTTTGGTGTTTTCTGTTGCTTATTACTATCCTGTTCATTACACATTCTTTGTGGTTTGTTTATTTCTCTTGTGAGCTTGATTATTTTATGAGTTAGTGGCATTATTTGCACATTGGGTCACCCCTTCGGTCTGATTGCATTGGCTTGATCTTCTCATCACAACCAAACTGTTACTACTATCCTCTTTTTACTGGATCATGTATCTTTCATAATCACATTGTTTCAATTAGTGTTATTCAAACTTATATCGAAAATTATCATTGGAGAACATTTGTGTTGTTTGGATTGAAATGATCTAGCAGTATTATTGTGCATTAGGAAGTGAACCATTTAAATTTTCCACATAAATTCTCATTTTTTGAAGCATCCTAGTTGCAAGATCAGCGAATTGGAAAGAAGTGTTTATTTCAGTTTGGCTCTACTTAAAAAAAGAAAACAATTTTTTTTTTGTTTTGAAGTGGTTTTTAATTGCTTGTGAAAGTTTCATGCATTTATGATCGAAGAACTCTCTCTCTTCCATAGCTAGTTTTCATCGAATACAAGGCTTATTTCGATTCATTCTCGCTTGCATGGTTTGGGTTGTCACAACACCACCAAGTTTCATGTCCATTTACCCAATTGAGTAATACAACCACTAAAATTAATCTCCCTAACTAAACCAACATTAACCTCACTTGAGGAAATCAAAAGAATTTGGTAGTTAGGTACGACACTGGGGATAGGAATCAAAATAATTCCCCCTTGTCATTTTCATCTGAGACATAGTTGTTGTCCTCTAGGGAACTAAAATCCTCTAGTATTTATTGACACGGTCATAGACCAGTTTGTGGAGGGGCCTCCTGACTATTTTTAACTTTCAAGGGTTAAACCGTTGCGAGATTGAGAACTGGACGGACTTTGTGGAATGCCGCACTCCACTTAGCCCTAAGGCAACATCGATCATTGTCTTCCTTGTATTCATAGTAATGCAAGGGTGATAAGGCAGAATCGCCGAAAACCTTTTCCAATGTGTCATGAACGAGGTAGCTTAGTGACTTTTCTACTAGGGATCTTTTACCAAGGATCTCTTTCGGTAGAGGGATATCCTTCTCATATTGGTATCTCACGTTGTATTGTTCGACTTGGATTTCATCACCTTGCGAAGGATACAACTTGTTGAGGTCTCCATCTCTTAGTTAGGAGTTTGCTTGTTATCTTATCTTTATAGAGGGTCATTTTTTCTTTTTAGTGACTACTTGTTGGCATTCTGGCCATTATTTTTCTCAGCTCGCTTACTGAGACACCGGTCTCAGTATAGATTTTAGAGCTTGCTTTTTCTAGCTCCTCTTTTGCACACTCATCTACATTAGATTTTTTGAGTTCTTTGTTACGAGACTGCCCCCGGATTTCATATTCCTGCCATTATGTCAAAACCACCACGGAGATCATGAAGAGTACAGGGAAAAATCCCTCCACCACCACCACTGCCGCGGACCTCCGGTCCACCTGCATCACGTATTCCCGCCCCTCCTGGCCGCGGTGCCAGTCGAGGGAACATTCCACCGCCGATACACACTACATCTTCAGTTCCGCCTGTAAACGTTACTCACAACACGGTCTCAGAACCTCTTGCAATTTCTGCAACCACTAGTACATCTGAGATTCTCACTGTCACTTCACCCACTATTATTCCAGATATATCTTCCACAGTGGAAAACATTACAGCGGTTAAATCTAGTACAACCCAAGATACTAGACCGGAGGCCATCCTCCTCCTCGGTGTCAACACCTCCCTTCCACCAGAAAATTTCTACGATGACACGGAAGGATCTGTTGGCACCACCGAAGGATCTGACCAGGATATATCTGTCTTGATTCCAGTCCCAGGCAGGTACGTCCAAATTATCGAAGAAACTCAACTTCCTGATACACCTTTTGAACCTGACTATGGCTTTATCACTTCCTAGGCAGAGCTTCCTCCTATCACCACCGTGCCATCCAGCGTTCATCCACAGGAAACCGGTTCTTCCAGCAACATACCTCATACCGTATCTCTCCCCAACCTCCCTTCGGGACATGAGATCATAGCCTCCATTCAGTCTAGTATGGTTAGTCTAGCTAATTCCCCGTTAGCGTCGGCACAGTTCAAACGTGACATAGAGCAAATGCTCTTGACGGCTTCTAGATATCCCCCTGTTACCTGTCCTCCCAACTATCGGTATCCTAATGTTTCGTCTAGCACAGAGTTTCATCACTCCTATGCAGACGGCTCCGGACCTTCAGACGTTACTATACCTATGTTCCCACCGGACCCTGAAAACCCTTTTCAGGATACGATCCCGGACCCAGTCTTCGATGGTCCTCCTATTGTTGAACATGCTATGGATGAAACCCCCGATACCCCTCGGTTAAATTCCCCACATTTGTTGCCATCACCCATGTTTGGCGCACATTCTATGAGGGATAACCCGGTTTTTTCTCCATCCCCGCCCATCACATATGGAAGACCCCCTCCACAAATCGGCACCTTTGGCGTCATTGGCCAATCGACACTATAATACCTGGCTAGTGTCGGAAGAACACCAATTCATACCGCTGGATCATCCATATACACCGGAGGTTCACCTTCAGCCATTATCTACACTATCTCAGGAGGTGCACAACCGACTGCTGCGATCCCCAATTCCAACAACCAAACCCCTTTTAACGGGCCATCAACCCAACCTACCGGAGGACAATCCTTTGTTGGGAACCCCGTTCCTAGTCAACAACCTCCTCCTATAGGGCCATCCAACCCATCTGCTGGAGGGAAACCCATCGACACCATCCAACAACCCTCCCAACCAGCAGCATCTGCTTAGTATGGTATGTACAACACACCTAGCAGCGGACAACCTTATACCGGTTTCCCAACCAGGCCTCATCTTCAACATCCCTCGTTAGGTACACTTCCTTCTTGGGGATCTCAAATCCCACGGAATGGGGGGTACTGATTATTTGGAAACTGGAACCCAGCTGGGGGGCAATCTCAGATTCCCCCCCACTTGAACTCCGGCCTCCCCTATCCTTTGGCTACTACAACTCCAAGGAACCCATCCCTTCAATTTCCACATCTTCATCAAGGACGAACGAACATTCCATGGACACCACTGTCACAACCACCCCCCAACCCTACTACGGGAAACCCTCCACTTACTCAATATAGTGGTAACATTCCTGGAACACAACAACTCCAGGGAACCTTTCCCAACTAGGAACAGCAACCATTCTTGTGTTACAACAACCCCAGGGTACCATACCTACCATCCCCACTCAGCAGAACATCCAACAACTGGTTACCACCGTGATTCCTAGTCAGGTAATGACCTCCAACACTCAACTGGTTAACTAGATGGCCTACTACACACAGAACTTCCAGCAGTACCCCATGGGAAACACATATGGGTATAACATGCAACAGTATACTATGCAGGGCCCCCCAGGTTTCTCTGCACCATACGGTTATTACTCATACCCGCAGACCAATCGTCAACTTCCCTTTTTGGCCATGCTAGATTTACCCGATTTGTCGAGGCTCATTAACGATCCTATATGGCATGAACCTCACTGGCCACCCATTCCAGCCAAACTTCCATCGGACATTCCTAAGTTCGATGCTAAGCCTGGGGAAGACCCCAAGAACCACGTAATGACCTTCCATCTTTGGTGTTCGTCCAAATCCTTGATGGACGATTCCATTCGACTACGGCTCTTCCAGCGTACGCTTACTGACACGGCAACAAAATGGTACATCGAGCTGCCACAACACTCTTTCCATGATTTCAACACCTTGGCTATGTAGTTTCTGACCCATTTCCAGCTCCCCATCCGGTATGAGACTGGAACAGAACTGTTAACCTCGTTGCGTCAAACCACTTCTACGCACATTTCGGATCACATCCATGAGTGGTGTCGATGCTGTAGGCTAATCAAGGCACCCATTCTAGATCAGCTACTCGCTGATTGGTTCACAAAGTCATTCTTGCCTGCCATAGCTAGGGATATCGCTATGCGCGGGCCAGTCACAGAAGAACAAGCCATCTCGGCAGCCCAGTACATGGATTTGGTATATACCCAATCCGGCACTTTACACGAACTTCTTTCCCATGCCACCCGCATTACCACTGATCCAATGAAACCTGCCACTGAACCCCCCATTGATGGTATTATCGGTTCAGTCAAGGCCTAGACTACCACCAACTCGACGGGGCAACAAGCATCTGCTTCCCCCGCTCTATCTCAGGCTGCTCCAAAAGCCACTACTTCTCCTGCTATCTCCTCCGAAGTGAATGCAATTCAATCTACGTCACAATCATCCGGAGGAAAGAAGAAGAACAATTGTGGTAAATCCAAGAAGAACCAACAGGAGAATCCCAAGCCACAACCCACCCACAACGACCCGAAACCACGTTGGAAGGCTAAGTTTCCCTGCCTAATTTGTCAAGACGATCACTACACGCATGACTGTCCCTACAAGGATGAAGTCAACAAATTCGTTCAAGGATCCTCTCTCCCGGCAGTGTTAACTGACCCTTTCCCTCAGCAGCAACAACAGATGGTTACCCAAGAAATCCCACAAGGGGGCAACTCGAGCAACCCAACTCGCGGAGAGACGTCCGCAAATCGTGAAATCCTGATGACGAGTAATGAGGAGATTCATATAACCACTCGTTCAAAGACATATGAGAACCCTCCAAGTTCAAACAAATAGTCAGAGACAGCCAAAGGAAAATCTCATGTCGAAGATCCGACTCCTACCCCTCCCCCTAACGGCCATCTCCATATCGAGAGACCGCTTACGGACACAGTGCTATGCCCACCCAAGGGCACCATACGAAAGGCGACATTTAATCCCAATGCGCAAGTTGCCCAAAATTACAACACTGTTGAGGATTTAGCTCAAGCACCTTGCGCCATGTCGACTCTTGAGGTTCTTCAACACTACCCTACGCAGCGTAGAACCTTACTTTAAGCACTGGTGGCAATGGACCTAGATACTTCAAACACTATTATGTTTAAATTGGAGTATGCCAAACCTCGGCTTTCTCACCAGTTAGCCTTCTAGGTTCATACAAAAATCCATGGAAATAGCATCCATCACACTTTTTTAGATGAAGGTGCCTCCACGTCGATCATGTCTTTGAATTGTTGGAGAGCCTTAGGCTCACCTGAAGTCACTACGTCTCCCACCACTCTCAAGGCATTTGACGGACACGGTTTTCAACCTTATGGACTCATTCCCGCAATTGATGTTGAACTGGGGGGCAAAACAGTATCCGTACACATCAAAGTCATGGATGCACCATTGGATTACAATCTTCTACTTGGTCGGAACTGGTTTTACGCCATGACTGCCATAGCATCTACTGTCTTCCGGATTGTGCAATTTCCTCATGAAGGGAAAATTGTCACCATAGATCAACTTGATTATTGTATCCCAGACTCTCATCCGAACTCCACCAACACCGTCCCGTTATTGGATCAGCCTCGGTACCGGTTCCAAGACGTTGGTGTTGGTATTATGAAAGATTCTTCCCTTATTAGAGTTTTCCCAGAGTTGGGGCCCCATGTTCAACCAGTCAACATGATTTCATCAAATGTCACCCCTTCCAATGATTCATGGGTGATTCCGAGTCCCGCTGAGATTGAAAACTACGATAAATCCATGCCTTTGAATAGAAACCTCGCAGCGTACAAAGCGATCCAATTAGCCATCGATTGGGTCGATTGTCCTACCCATCACACCGTGGCATAGCTCTCATCTAAGACTCATTCATCCCCACCACTTATCGATCCTCTCACTTTGATTTTTCCCACTGACGAATCAATTATGGAGGTTATGTGCGGTGATGAGCCACCATGGGGAGATTTTCATCATCGATCTTCATTCCCCACCATTCAGATGCTTGAGCCCGATACAAAATCCATCCCTTCACTTGGAATGGTTCAAACCAAGTTTCCCACTTCCCTCGATGAAGTATTTTCCAAAGGAAACTTGGCTAACCTTATGGAAACCACTCCCATAGACATTTCAATGAAGCCTGGTATCGTGTAAAACATTCATATTGGCAAAACATGCACTCCCCTCGAAATGGAGTTCTACATTGCCTACTTTAAAACCTTCCGCGATGTTTTTGCTTGGAGTTATGAAGAAATGCCAAGAATAGATCCCTCGATTGTGGTCCATGAAATTCCAACCTTCCCTGGCACCCGACCTGTTCGGCAGAAACTCCGACCCATCCATCCTCATAAGGCATCCGCTATTAAAGCAGAAGTTGAAAACATTTTGTGTCCTGGTTTTATCTATCCTATCCCATTGACAAAATGGGTATCTAACATCGTTCCCGTAGCCAAGAAACAGGGAACACTTAGAGTCTGTGTCGATTACCACGACTTGAACAAAACTTGTCTAAAGGACAACTACCCAACTCCATTCATCAACCAGATCATCGATAACTGCGCTGGGAGTGTCATCTTTTCATTTATGGATGGCTTTTTTGGCTATAATCAAATTGATATCCTCCTAGCCGACCAACATAAAACATCCTTTATCTGCCCTTGGGGGATTTTTGCATATCAAAAGTTACCTTTTGGCCTTAAAAATGCTGGGGCAACTTTCCAATAGGCGATGTCGTACGCATTTCACGATATCAAACATATTGTAGAACCATATCTTAATGATCTTCCCGCTCATTCTCAAACCCGGGATGACCATCCTGATCACTTAGGTGCCATTTTCGAATGGTGTTGTCGCTACAATATCCGTTTGAATCCACATAAGTGCGTCTTTTGCATGGAAGCCAGAAATTTTTTTGGATTCATAATCTCCAAAAGTGGGATACACTTAGATCCTGCGAAGGTAGAAGCTATCTTAGCCCTGCCTTCCCCCATGAACATCCCAAAACTTCAAAGTTTTCAAGGGCATGCAAACTTTCTATGCCGTTTCATTTGTAATCTTTCTGAGATAAAAAAAAGCTATATGAGGCTTCTCAAGAAGAACACTCCCTTCATCTGGGACGACGAAGCCCAATGTTCCTTTGATAATCTAAAGGTGGCCTTAACTAAAGATCCTGTGATTGAACCCCCCAATTACACACGGGATTACATTCTTTATCTCGCAGCTTCGATTTCCACCATTGGTATGGTGCTAGTCCAGGAAGACCATAACGGCATAGAACATGGGGTATACTATCTTAGTAAGAGTCTTCTCGACTTCGAAACTCGTTATTCACATGTTGAAAAACTGGCTCTGGCAACAGTTTTCGCTGTCCATAGGTTCTGTCATTACATTCTACTCTGTTGGACCACTGTTATAGCAGATTTCAATCCAATGTATTATATCCTCACGTGTCAAGTGCTTGGGGGCAAATATTCTCGTTGGATCGTCATCCTACAAGAGTTTGACTTGGAATTTTCCAAATCCAAGTCCAAGAAGTCTTTGTTCTTTGTTGAGTTGATTTGTAACTTGCCCCATGCTACCGAGCAATCCGAGCCCATCAATTCTCTTCCTGATGAATCGTTGTTCCTCATTAGCATGGCTGATCCATGGTACAAGGATATTTTATTATATCTCCAAACCCAACGTTTCCGCCCCGACCTCACTTGCGATGAATGTTGACGTATCCGACATCACGCCAAGTACTACCTCATAGTCAACGATACCCTTTATCGATGTGGTGTTGACACTGTTCTTCGACGCTATTTGACTTTAGATGAAGTGGAATGCGTTCTTGATGACTTCCACGCTGGAGCATGTGGTGGTCATCTCTCTGGGATGGCTACGGCCCAGAAGATACAGCGAGCGGGATATTTCTGGCCCTCGATTTTCAAAGACTGCATTGAAACGGTTAAGAAATGTCCACCCTGTCAATTCTTTCATAATAAGACATGCTCGCATCCTGCTCCACTCCATCCTGTTATTGCCGTCGGCCCCTTTTCCAAATGGGGCATAGATTTCATGCACTGTAAGCCCACTTCAGCTGGGGGGCATAGATATGTCATAGTAGCTGTTGACTATTTCACAAAATGGGCTGAAGCGATGCCTACTTATGCTAAGGATGGCAAAACGGCAGCACAATTCATATTCAATCACATTATAGCTAGATTTGGTGTCCCACAATCCATTGTGACCGATCATGGCTCCCACTTCAGGAACCATATGATTGATGAATTCAGTGCCAAGTTAGGTTTTCGCCATGAAAACTCAACCCCATACTACCCACAGGCTAATGGCCAAGTTGAAGCCATTAACAAAGTTCTGAAATGAATGATTCAGCGTATTGTGGGTACTCATAAGTCCAACTGGCACTCAGCTCTGTTTTCGGCACTATGGGCATACCGAACCTCAGTAAAAAGTGCTACTAGGTTTACACCATTCCAACTGGTGTATGGCCTGGAAGCCATTTTACCGATTGAATGTGAAATTCCATCACTTAAGATAGCCATAGAGCTACTTCCCCACACCACTTCCGAAGAGGAACGGTTTCTATACCTAACCAAGCTAGATGAAACCCGTCGCGATGCTGCTTTAGCCAACGAAGCTCATAAAAATGCGTCAAAGCACAGTATGACAAATCCGTTCAACCTTGGGTTTTCAATGAAGGTGACCTCGTACTCACATATGATCAAATGCACGATAAACTTGGAAAAGGAAAGCTAGAATCTATGTGGTATGGCCCCTTTGTTGTAAAATGTATCTTGGAGAAAGGAGCCTATGAACTTGTCAATTGTGATGGCACACCATTGGCACGATCTTGCAATGGGCTGTACATCAAACGCTTCTACGCATAGGGTTATCCTGCGCGAGATACTTTTTGTACATAATGTACCTAGCTTGTTTTCACTTATCTTTTTGCTGTGCACACACGGACCTCATGTATCCATTCTTACCTTGACTTGTGATTTTATGCGCAGATGTCTGCCTACTTTGGATTCACCGACAGTGCGAGCCGACATACCCAGAACCTCGCTTCCACAGCATGGGTAATCTATTCTCCCACTGGCGAGTTTCTATCTTCAGGAGCCAATTGTTTGGGTCCCGCAACCAACAATATCGCAGAGTACCATGCAGTCATTGGACTCTTGACAGAGGTTGCTTCCCTTGGAATTGACTCCCTATCAATATTTTTAGACTCCCAACTCATGGTTTCTCATCTGAATCGTGTTTACACAGTTCGCGATCCTATCCTACTTCGTTTATTTCGAAGGGTACGCCTCTTGGAGCAATCTTTTAATTTTATTTCATATCAACACATACCAAGGGAATTCAATTGTATAGCTGATTCATTAGCTAATTACATTTTGGATTGGCATCTTGCCCATACATAAAAACACATCATAAAATAAACACACAAGTCATTGTAAATAAATAGGTCATAAAAGTAGGTCCATATATATATCACCGTATATAAAAGTGTTTTTTTAAATACATAAAGTTTGTGTTTTAAAGACAAAATTTGGGACCTAGTCCCATACAAAAATTTGGCTTTCAAAGCCTACATATCGTATACAAGCCGTAAAAAGATAAAAGCTACCATCTAAGGAGATCTGAGAGATCTATCATGTTCCTCCTTAGATTCCTCATGCTGCTGGTGATAACACACTATAGCCCGAGCCACCCTACGGAGGAGTCGGCCAATACGCCTAGGCACACCTACGGTATGCCGCTGGAGATGCAATGGGATATCATCCATCCTCATAGCGGGGACACCGTGGGTTAAACTCTGTAGATTCCTCTCTTTCTCCTGGACCCCTCCCGCCTCCTCCTCATTTTCTTCCTCATCCGGAGCGGCTTGGTGATCAACACCACCTCGGCGTAACGGTGAGTACACTGCTGGTCTCTGTGGTCCATGATCTGCGACATGCACACGTATATATATTAAAGTCTTTTACACATTCTAAAAAACAATAAAAATTATATATTCAAAAAAAAAAACATCTATGAAGGTCATACCTGAATTGTCCCAATCCTCATCTTTCGGCAGTGCCAAGTCTCTGTCCTTGCGGAAGTCCACCCCTGCATAGGGGTAGTCATCGATCATCACAATATGTTCCTCGAGCCACGAGAAGGAATCCTCACCGAAATCCAAACGCTGCGGCCCTCCAAGTCGTCTTGCGTACTCGCTCCATCGAGCCATCCATGGCTCGGTGGGTGGATGGGGGGGCATGGTCAGTTGTGGGCGCAACAACGACACCCTTGCCAAGAAGAAGGTGACTAAGATGCTCCCGTACCCAAATTGAGAGTTCTCTCCAAGCCTGCACTTCTTCACTTGTTCTTTGAGGTTGGTCAATACTGCCTCACACCAGTTGAATATTGTTCCCCGCCATGCAATCCACTACAAGATTCATCTGTGTACGGGACGCCTGATGGGGACCCGTACTCCCTGGTGCACGTGTGATGGTGAACAACACGGTTTTTAAAGGAAGTTCTACACTGTCCTTAATGACCACCTTGCTGCTTTTCTTCCTCGAACCTTGACGACAATAACGAGCAATTAAAGCATTAATGCTCGCCTCTGAAGCTGTGAACCCAGTAAAACTCACCCGAGCTCCTCTTTTCGAGAGGCCCGTGAGGAAATAAATGTCCTCGAGTTCAATCTTGAGGGTTTTTTCTCCCACTTGGAAAGCTTGAATGTCGAGGTCCCACATTTGAATAATGTGGGTGAGAAGTTTTGCCTGCTTACGAATACCTTTGGTCTTGAAGAATTTCAACAAACCACATTCCCGCAATGTAGTCAAGGTCTCTTGGTCATCTTCGGCCAACAAATCATCCGCTTCATGCTCTCTTTCTTTCCAATGGACCATTTTGCTCCAAACAAGTTGCAGACACTTGCAAAAGGTCATAGGAAACATTCATTAATCATTTAACAACTTGATCTCAGCTAAAAATCTAAGAAAAACTAATTTTTTCATCTTAAAAATTGCCACTATCGTGCTTGGGAGAAGTGCGTCTGCACGGTACTGCACAGTACCGCACCCCTGTTCAACTCTACATCGTGGTACTATTACACAGTACCGCATTTCTCGATACGGCTCCCGCGCGGTACTATGGATAGCAAAATTTTCCCATTAGGGCCTTCCCAAAAATTAACATCTACTTACTGAAATCAGGTTATTTATCCATGAAATGAAAGAGGGGCTTGAAAGCTCTTACTTGGTGCAGACGGTTCTTGAAACGGTGCTCTGGATCTCCAGATATGAACTCTTGAAGTTTTTGCTCCTCAATGGGTAAAATCTCCTCTCTTGGCAAATGCACAAGTGAAATGGTAACTTTCCATATTTACCTACTCCTTATATAAAATTTTTTTACTCATTATTTTATCTGGTTAAATTAAAAGCCATTTCACATTACTAATATCTGGTTCCATGAGCATTTGTTGACAGGGTCTCCTTTAAAAACTGTTCACACTGGCGTTCATTTATTGTTTGACCTTCATTTTGAGCCTCCTTTATCTTTTTCGTGCTCTAGATTAAAACTTGAAAAAGATTCCAAGCACTTTTACACCTGTGTCGTGCTTGTCAAACTTAAGTAAATAGTGTCGAGCTTAGTCAGCTTTACTCATGCTCGTTAAACGATGAGGAAAGTATTATCCTAGTTGTATTTTATTCTTTTTTTGGACCAGAATAATTAAAAATTACGAAAAAGAACATTGGAGTCCATAGTTAAGCTCTTTTTAGACTCCCTAAAATTGAAAAGATTGCCAAGTGATCTTGACTCTTTCACACTTGTAAAATTATTTGAAAGGTCGTCTATTCGGTGATAGGTTACCCCTTTTTCATCCCGTCTAGACTATTTACGAGAAAGGTATACCTCGGTCAATTTTTGGCTGGGAGAGTTCTCTCGGGAATTGTTTTACACTTTTTCGGGATCGAGGGACTAAATTTATGAAAAAGTACACTTTGGAGCCTTCTTTAAGTTTTTCAGGGTATCTAAATGTGAAAAACTACCGAGTTTTCCTTCCTTGGACTCGTTAAAATTTGACATCGAAGGACCCACTTTGGGACGAACCCCTCCTTTCTTAGGTTCGTAAAACATGTGAGATTGGACTCATCTATGAGATGAGATATACCGAGCATCTGTTATCCTCTTCAAGCTCAAAAAACAACAAAGATGTACTCGTCTATCATGTCGGGGGAATATGGGAAACAAGTCGAGTTTATCTTGGCAGCTTGTCAGTCATCACCTTTGAACATGGCGTGCGTCTGTCCCTTATCTATTTTAGGTATCTATTTTCGCTGAGTTATGATCATCATCCATAGTCATCTCTCTGTCCATGAGCCTACTCGTTCGGTGTCTGTCCTCTGCTATCAATAATCCCTGCTGCCAAGTTCTTTTGCATGTCGTTATATGTTCAAAAGGTTGCATTGTTCAGAGTCATTCATTGTGTCAGACCTCCATTGTGTCAGTACATGTTCTATCATCCTATACTATCTTTTCGTTCTGATTTCATGTCGATGATGTGGGAATCATTATGGCCCACCTTCGACGAGTCTATTCCCGTCAACGCCAAATCACTATCCGGGAATTGGACTTAGGAATCAACCATTAGTACCTTGGTACCTGCATGACTCAATGGCAAGTTTCCTCATGTTCGATAGTAGGTTTACATCATTGACCTATGATCGAACGATCTCTCGAATGCTCGACATCAACCCACTCATTCGCATTTCGTTGAGATGTACTACAGATACCTTGGGGATCATCGTCATCATTGGTGATTTCCGTCGCATTTGTTAACGGTTCACATCATTGACCAGTAATCGAATGGTTTCTACCATGTTCAACTTGAACACCTTGTAATCATATGGTTAGATTCGTATCATTTGCAATTGAATAGAAGACCCTGGGCGCACCTTTGTATCTTGATTGAGTCCAGGCTGCGATGGAGATTTCCTTTATATTATCACACAGATCCACTTTTGTATTAGTCGTGGCTGTGTCATTAATGTCTCATGGATCTACCCTTGTTTATAGTAGCCATGATTTTTCTACAGTCTATATCATCTCAGTACTCATGGATCTGCAATGTATTGGTCAGCAGCCATGCTTTGAGTCAATTATTTCCGAGCATGGGAATGCTCGCCTCGATGGTATATCTGACATTTTGTTTTTGTTTCAGCTCCTTGTTGCTCTCCTCAATGCTATCTCTGCACAATATTTGTAAAGTCTTTCGGCCATCAGTCCCTTCTGACCTCACACTTTAGGGGGCATCTGTTATACCTCCATATTTCATAGTGTTGCATCTTCGCCATAAAAATAGTTGACGACACTTCCCCTACTGCTTAAAACACCCAAAAGAGAAAAATGATGAGTGATCCTTAAAGACAAACCTATCCTGTCAAGAATCAACCCAGGTGAGACTTCATATACCTACACTATCGTGCGTTGCTCTAGCTTATGTGCACGGTAGTCCACACTACCGCGCTATGCTCTTTCTCTGACACACGGTACTACCGCGCTATGCTCAGTTTAAGAGGCACAGTACTCCCTTTTTAGCCTTTTTGCCATGGCTTGTGGGATCTTGATCTTCGAGAGATTTTTTAGGATTGGTATCCCTGATTCGATCCTAACTCACCTTCTCAGATTAGTGGGCCTGATCCACTAAACATTCCCAAGATCCATTCTTCTCTCTTGATGGTTAACCCTACTACACACTATAAGAGAGAGGCATTCCATGAGCAAAGAGGAGGACTCTTGGAGACATCAAACTTATGATCTTGAATCTTTGTGGAGATAGTTAGAGGAGAAAGCACTTGGAGCTGGGAGTTGGCTTGGATATTAAGCAACCATTCTAAGTGACTTCAAGTTGGTAATAAAACATAACTTGTCTTGTTTCCCAAATCATGTGTGTTGATTTTGTTTCAATTATATGATTTGTATCTGTTATAGATTTAGATTCTAACTCATATTTCAAGTTGCTAGAGAATCGTATATGCTTGTATCTTGGTTTCATTCTGACAGGTTCATTCACGAGGACTTGGAAATTGGAGTGACCATTAGGACGAGCAATTGAATTGAAGGTCAGTTGGATCTCTTCCGTTTCTTTCAGCAGTTTAATCTTGAAATGTTTGTTTAGATCTAGGAATTCAAGGTAGCATTTGTTATATTTTTGTCTTAGTTTAGAGTCAATTAAAGTCTACTTTAACCTAAGAGAGTTTCTACCTATCCGTAGGGAGAAATTTCTACAATAGCTATGTTCCACAACAGACCGCGACTCTATTCAAAAATTTTCCATAGGGTCAAAATATCCTCTTAGGGTTGGATTAGGTGTCTTTCTGAGATTTGTCTTTTGCTTGTGTCACTCACAATCTTTGTCTAGATTTGTCATTTGCCTCTTTTTTGGGCCTTCTTGAGATTTGGATCCATGTTTGGCCCTTTGAGTCAAAACTAGTGTTTTTCTTGCATGGGGGAGAATGAATCGTATATCTTATAGTCTCTTTGACCCATGTTAAGGTTTCAAAATAATTTTTGGTTTGGTGTGGATTGGCTTGTTTTAAAGACTTGAAAAGTGTGGGATATCCATGTCTTTTTTAGCCTCATTTTCTTGGGTTGTGCATCTTATTTCCTTTACATGCTGAGCTATTTGGTGATTGTTGGAAAATATTGATTGTATGTCTCAAATTTAGTTCAAAGAGAAGTTTAATTTTGTCCCTCTTTTGCTGGATTCACAAACTTGGAAAATAGAAATATTCTTCTTGTATTAGTTTGATCATTTGGAATTCTTGGTCGTACACTCATAAGAAGAAGAAAGGCTTGTTTCAGATTTGTGTGCATTTGAGTTAGACAAGATTATTAAGTGTTTTTTTTTATCTTGCATTTGATTGGAAACATTTGTGGAATATTTCTTTCCATATCTTAGATGTTTCTTTTTCAAGTGTAAAAAGATAGGAAATGAATTAGAGTTCTCGCATTTGGTGTTCATAAAAAGGTCTCTTTTATCGCTTTAGGATAGTTTTGGGTGTATGATTTTGAATTTTTTACTTCTTTCTATCATTTTGAAAAAGATAAAGTTGCATTTGCATAGGTTTGTGCATTTGGGAATAAAAAATATCTCTCTCCTTCTTAAGTAGGACTTCATTGAAAAGAATATTTGCATCTCATACTTGCATGGTTTTGAGTTAGGTCCAAATTTCATCTGCCCACTTAACCGCATAAAATAGAATCAAGCACTAGTTAAGTTTAAAAAATTAGAAACTTAAGTGATAGGTTAGAGACGTGTTCCAACATATTTAAGTGTAGGAGCTGTCGTTTTTTTCCTGCACTGCAATCTGGGGACTTGTAGTTCTTCCACGTACTAGTCGGTATATCGAACGGCCTTTCATGTAGTTAATGGTATATAGAAAGGTTCTTTCACATACTCGACGATATATCAGAAGGATCCTGTCGAATGGTTGTGCATTAGAAAACACTACTATGGATTGGAGCTCCCACGTACCTTATGTATATTGGGAGACCCTTTTAGAATACTGGAACCATCAAAGTAAACCTTTTGGTTGTCTTGTTATTGCAACACACCGAAAGCAGCACTCAGGGAGATTAGTACAAACGTGCTACCAGGTAGTCAGGTTATACATCCAAGGGCATGGTCCCAATCCTCCTTGGTTAGTGCTATGAAAAATTGAGACGAGTATAACTATTGTACCCTACAGTATATCGTGAGTTGTGATAGCTTGAAAGACCCATGAGGAGTTGGATTTTACATCACTCCTATTCACCAGTTTTCCTGTTGCTTTTAGTTTAAGTATCATTTGTTGTGCACGATATTTAGGAGGCCTTAGAGAGTTTATATATGGAAACCTCTTCTGGGACTACCAATAAAGAAGCCCCTTTTCAAGGGGTACCTTTTTTCTTTCCTCCAATTGGAGATATTGGTCCTCCCTTTATTGCTACCTTAAATATTCTTGGATTAACCGTAGGATTACCGGTATGGTTATTCAATCTGGGGATTCTGGTTTTAACCAATTTTTCAAATGTTAACTCTCCACCATGATAGTATCAATCCCAAACCAATCCTTACCCTTCTTCATTGGGTGTATCATATTCCATTTATTCTTCCTCCCATGATCAAAGCAATAGTGTTAGTAATTAGAAGGATAAGAAGAAGAAGAAAAGGAAGATTAAGAAGAAGAAGGACAAGAAAGAGACCAAGAATCAACTAGCTTCCTCTGATGGCACCCATTCTATTCAAACACCTCATAGACCCAAGTTACCTTGCAAGCTTTGTAGGGGTGATCACCTTCTTAAGGATTGTCTTGGTCTTTCTGAAGTATTAGAGAGTGGTCCAAAGCCTCCAAACCACCTATATAATCAGCCTATAGACATCATATTGATGATACCCCATTGACCAATGACTGTGTGGTTAAGGGTCGGAAAGGTAAAGTCAATAATCCTTGTTTGTTATGCAAGGGCATGCACCTTACTTACCTTTGTCTGTGCATGGATGAAGCTTTGCAGTTGTTGGAATACATTACTGTATCCCAAAAAAACCTTCCAATGGGATATCGTAAGGTGTCTCTTGACCCCCCATTGGTTGATGAAGTGTTCGATCCATTCTTATCATTGGTCGATCCCACTCTTTCCTCAAAGAGTGAAGAACAAGTAGTTCATTAATCCAGGAGGATCTCCGAGATCAACCAAAATTAAAGTCTTCAAATTGAGAATAGAATATTGTAGCTGTGTAGAGCTTGACGAGATATTTCCGGTGACGCCGTTCCAGGCAAACTGGCCTCCGGATGGGAAAGTTTTGAGTTATGAGCTTTTGGCAAAACAGGTAAAAATGCAAAAAAGGTGATCCACATGGTACCATTGTAAGGGTGACACATTCTCTATATGGTGCTAGCATGGCACACTCACATAGCGCCACATGGTAGGTTGCAATCCAATTGGTAGATAAGGTGGTAGTCCAATTGGCAGCTGACATGGAAGTCTGGTTGGAAGATGAGGTGGCAGTGGCAGTTGGCATCCAAGTGGACCAATCGGAGGTCTCCATGTGGCAATACAATTGGCCACCATATATCTCGTTTTACCAAAAATATTAGGATCGAGGAGGATCGAACCCTATACCTTTCCTCCACCAAAGTCTCCATAATATCCGCTAGCCATGATCTCTGCGATTGTTTCTTAACCTATAAGGTCTTTAAATAATCCCTCAGTAGCCCTGAGTATCTAAACCGAGTCAAATAAGGATCGAAGAGTGTTTTATTTAGTTCAAACGCCCAATGCAATGCTCAAAGTTAAGGTAATGGAGTTGGTCCTATAAAGGTTTGTAAAAGATGCAAGGTTGATAGAGCATGATGCATGCACGCATAAGGGCTAAGATGATCAAATCAAGTAAATACGATTGGTATAATAAAGTTCTAATCCACCCAAGTAAGGCCATCTAATCTGAGGGGTATAGCTGGTCTATACTAAATCCAACAGGGTGGTTCCCATGCTCTTCACTTCTATTTAAACTTGAACTGTTTTTTATTTTTAAAAAGGAGTGGGACCAAGGGCTAAGCCCTCGACCCCATGTGTAATATATCCACCATACCATACCATTGTGGGCACCGACTAAGAACCAAAGGCCAACACAACACCTCATACAATATGCCAACCAAAAACGTAACAAGAGGAGAGGTCCATGGGTTTGAACCATAGTAGCATAATTCGGCCGTATTGGTACTTCCTGTATGGAAATTCGGAACAAATTCGAATTCGTCGAATATTCGGTGTAGGTGTAATACGGATACGGATTATCACTGGACATTAAATTTTGAAAACCAATTTAAAAACAAAACATTTTTTTTAATTATTTAAACACTATAAAATAGAAATACCATTCAATTTCATACTTTCGTATTAAAATAACTATTAATAAGTAGTTGTAGACTCTGACACTTCCATATCCAACTCGTTGTTGAGATTTCATATTTTTTTTTAAATATAGATTAAATTTTATTATATAAATCTCTATGTACATTTATGGTATATTTGTAAATATTTGATTAAAAATATTATATATAAGCAAGCTACTTCCGTATTTTATCCGTACAAGATATTTTCATTACGTATTTTTTTTGTATAGAATCGTATTTGTATCCGTATTCGTACTCGAATTATGCTACTATGGTTTGAACCCATGACCTCCTCCCTCAATGACAAGCTCTCTAACCATTGCACCAAAGGCTCCATTCGTTAATGGATTTGGAATATATTACTTTTAACTTTGATTTCGAGCGGATTTAAATCCCCAACATGGGCCCGCCTATGCTAAATATGTTACAAACTCTTTGCATTATTTTTAAAATGTGGTTTTAACTTACCATAAATTTTGGGATTGCTATATTTTTTTAACAAGTGTACCTTACATCCATTAAATTTGGATCAGATCCCATTTCATTTGGATTTTGGGTGTGAACCTTTGGGTATATAAACCAAGGTGATTTTCCATGTGAAGACAAGTTTTTTGGCAAGATGCATTGAATTTTTTGGTGATATGATGCCAAAGTGCCTTTGAAGGATTTGTAAGCTTTGCTCATTTTGTAAGAGGATTTTTAGCCACTCTTGAGAGATTTTTTAGAGTGAGAGGACTTCATTGTTGAAGCCTAAGTCTCTTTGTAGCAGTTTTGAAGAAGGCATTTTTGTATATGTTCAAGCATTTGTGTTGAAGACTAATAAGATCTTTCCTCATTGGAGATGGACCCGAAGACGTAGTCCATCAAGGACGAACTCTGTTATCATCTGCTGTCCACATTCTTATGGTTTGCATCATTTGTTCATTTATATTCTTTCATATATTTTTAAGCCTTTTATAAGCTTGTTATTTCAAGCCTTTTTAAAAGTTAACTATTTAAGCATTCACATGCATTCAAGTGTTAGTAGATCCTATTATTTTCAGATCATGTTTGGTATCAGAGCGGGTTAACCAAGGAATTGTAGAGTGTGAATGTTAACTAGATCAAGGCTTAAGCGAGGTGAAGACTAACTTGATATTTTCAATCCAGAGATTGGATGTGCACACCGAAGAAAGAAAATGGAAAATGAAGACTACCGAGAAGAAGATTAGAAGGATCTACGCAAGGCTTTCTATGATATGGTAGACAGGGTAGAAAAATTGTTTGCAGATTATCAAGAGAGATTGGAAAAGAAGAAGAAAAAAGAAGGAGAAAGCAGGGGATAATGATTTGGGAAAATAAGGAGACCCTTTTGAGCCTTCTTCTCCATCCTCTTCTTCCACTTCTGAAATTTCCAGTACTGCTTCTTCAAATCCAAAGAAACAACCTAAGAAGACTAAGTATGATTTACCTTATTTGAAACTTGATATTAAGTTTTATTGCCTACATATAATGATGAAATTAACGTAGAAAAGCTGGATGATTGGATCAGGAAGATTGAGGTGTATTGCAAGATCCAAAATCTTGCAGATGATAATGCAAAGATCCAGTTGGACACTCTCCTTCTTGGAGGAACTGCACTCATCTGGTGGGAGAGTAAGATACGAGAAGACCTCCTTACAAAAGGCAAATTTATTTCTTCCTGGTATGAATTTACTTCTGTGTTAAAGAAGCAATTTTATCCATTAGGCTACATACAACAAGACATGATGGATTGGAAAAACTAAGGCAAGGTAAAGGTCAGAATGTAGAAGAATATACTCGGTAATTCAGAAAGAGATATTTGATTTTGGGTATACCTCTTTACACTCAAGAAACTCTTCTCAAGTTTATTAGAGGATTACATATTTATTTGTGTCATACAATACTTATGTTTAATCCTACTAACCTTGATGAGGTATGTGTGCAAGCTACACATATTGAATCTAAAGGGAAGAATACCTATGATGACAATCATGTAGCTGAATCCAATCATTTGAAAGAAGGAAAGGACAAAAGGAAGAGCAAGCATACATCTACCATGAAGAAAGGGGATACAAAAATTTCATGTTATCATTGTTAGAGAGATGGACATGATGCAAAACATTGTTGGAAGCTACATCCAGAATTGAAACCGAAGTGGTTTAAGGATCAGAAAGGGAAGCAAAAGGCCACATTTATCATTGCGGACCTTGGATCAGATTATGAGGATGAAACAAAGATAACAATCATAGGTGTGAAAGGTAAAGATATTGTTGGTAATTATTCTAACATTGGTTCTTCATGTGCTTCTACTTCTAAAGATCATGACATTTCTAAGGATAGAAAAATAAATGCATTGTTTAATATAAGGGTAATTACAAAACAAACTAAGATCAACACACTCATAGATAGTGGATCCCAAGCTAATCTCATTTCAGAAGAAGTAGTTAATAAGTTGGGATTAACAACAAAACCACACATGACACCTTATCCATTAGGTTGGGTATGCAAAGATAAAAGATTACAAGTAACAAAGCAATGTGATCTAAAGTTTGCAATAACATCCAAATTTGTAGATGAAGTTGAATTTGATGTGGTTCCATTAGATGTCTGTGTAATTGTGTTGGGTATCCGATACTTATATAATCGAAAGGCAATTTTCTATAGAGAACATAATCAGTATCATTTGTTTAAAGAAGGAATTGAGTATAGAGTACATTCACATTCATTTAAAAATGACATATCATTGGGAACTACACAAAAACTGAAGAGGGTCGTTAATGCAGGTCAGAATTTTTTACTTATGTCTATGCAATTTAAGGAAGAAAATAATCATAATCATGAAAAGGACGTGTCGTTGCATCAAAATGCATCTATTAGAGTTGATAGTGTTCCTATGATAAAACATAAGCATGATATGGGTACAATATCTTTCATATGTTCAATTTTAATATTCAACTTTCTACTGATCAACAATATATGGTTGGTTTCGACAATATTGAATGTAGATTTAGCTGAAAAATGGATTAATATATTTAACAATGTCAGTGCAGTGTTGATTGTTATTATGATTAGTCAAATGTATAGGTTCCAAGAAGAATGGACAAGTGAGACAAACATGTCCTCACTTATTTTCTAAATGATTTGGGCTTTTGGTGGTCCAAAATATTCTCAGTGGGAAGGTTTGATCTAGGAGGATCTTCGATATCGACACAAATTAAAGTCTTCAAATTGTGAATAGAATATTTCATCTGCGTATATCTTGACGAGATATTTTCGGTGACGTTCGTTTTGCGCAAACATCTGATGTTCATGATTGTGTATTGTGAGATTCCTTGGTCACTTGCATAGGTCAATTATATTGTTTCTATTTCACTTGTTGTGGCCTTGTCTTTATCTTCAGCGGGTTATTTTGTATGATAAGTTGGATCATGGCTGCTCTTGGATCACCACAAAAAATGCTATATCATAGGTAAGTATCCTCTATACTCATTTATTGTTACTATTTCATTGACCTAGGTGAAGGTTTGTACAATTTGTCCTCTTTTGTTCTAGATCCAAATCATTTAGACTAGGTACCTTGATCATTGTCTGCATCGATCGAGAAATACTATAACAGTGAAATATCTACAAGAGCTTCACCTAAGTTTTCTAAATTGAACCATTCAAGCCTTTGAGTTCCAAGTTGGATTTTTGCATCAAGATCTTCATCCAGATCTATAACAAGCTTAGTTTCCATCCACGATGTCCTCAATTTCATATATTACATGGTTTCTTGTTTCCTATTGACTAGTTTAAGTTATGCTCGCATCTTTTGAGGGTTGAGACTAACCACCATCTTCCTCTGGCAAATCAGATCTACAAGCTTTTCGCTTTGCTTGAGCTATAAATTGAAGATCACTTTATCTTCAAATAACCAGTCTATTATGAGATTATAGGGAGGATTCATTTCCTCTATAGGTTCTCAGAAAAATATATATCAACATTTTTATATACTCTAATCAATAGTTCCTTTCCTTTACATTAGAGAGACATTTTCTCTCAAACAACATCTACTTTAGAGCTCTTTCATGACAACATACAACTAGCCAAATTACCACCTTTAATTTGCTCTAAGGAATTACAGGAGTAAAGAGCCCCATGGCCACTCAATTAGAGAATCGTAAGACCATTTGGAATTTCTCCTTAGCCTGCACCATCCAAGCTCCTAGCCATGCCACATCAATGGCTTCTACGAGGATAAAATTCATTCAATAGAATCGTCACTCTGGGAACTTGTGGTTGGCATCTACACTATTGACTAGGATAATGAAGAAGGCTAACACCATACTCCCCTTATAGAAATTGCATCTTAGTTAATTCTATGTTAGTTAATTTCATTTTAGTAGGAACTTGTGGTTGACATATACACTATTGACTAGGATAATGAAGGAGGCTAACACCATCCTCCCCTTCTAGCAATTGTATCTTAGCTAATGATATGTTTCTTCACTAACTCTCCTTCGATTTCTGGGGTTTTCTTTATTATGATAACCAACTTGTATGCCTATAATTATGTCATATGTTTCCATGTTTCTCTTCTACTAATTTTCCACTTCATTTCATTTTAGGATTCTTCTTGCAACTCTCTTTTGTTGGGCTATTATTGTTGATTGTAGTCACTAACCCCTTCGACCTATTTTGGTGTTTAATGTACATACACTCACAAATTTATTCCACATAGACTCACGAATTTGAATAAAATTAGTATCCCCAATCGAAAAATCAGAGATACCAACTCAAACTCCAAGGTAGAAAGTGAATAATTTGAAACTAGGTGCAATTCCTAGCTTTTACATGCTAAAAACTACATGTTCCCAAGTAGTTCCAAATGGCACCTAGTGAATTCACATTTTTTTCTGAGGAAAAGGATGCGTCATTTGTCACACCTAATGATATATATGGCACTTGGACATGGGTTTCAATCCATACATTTGACAATGGCACGTTTTCTGGGTGCATAACACCTAGGGTGATCACAAGGACTTGATAGTGTCAGTTCCTAAGAATTATGTGGAACCCAACGGATTTTGGTGCTACAATGGAAATATTTATACCTTTTTACAGTAAATATATGTAGTATTAAATACTTTTTTCATATTTTGGTAGGTGATTTTTCACTTTAGGATCACTAGGAGAAAAATAGGAAACCAAGACAACTCAAATAGGTGATTTCCAACTCAACCCAAACACTTCCTAATCCCCACAAAATTCTGATATGATGTTTAGTATGGGATCTATAATGTCCCATATACCTTCATAAACTTAAATAACTTTATTTGGTGGTCTGAAACTCAAGATATGACCCGAACAATGAAAGCTAGTAAAAAATTCAACACATTGAGCATACGCATGAAATAGTTTAGAAGAGAAACATAGAAATTGAAGAATCTAATACATATCAATGTTATTATATTATATGAAGGTCTACATATACATGTACAATATTTTACAATAGTATCATGGCTCATGGAATTCCAAGCATCAATCCAACAACTTTATTCTTGTATTTCCCGACAAAATTGCTAAGAAAACTAGTACATCAAACATAGGCATAAAAAATGGAAATGGAAGAACCTACAATTGAAATCATAAATATTCAATATAATAAATGAGAAAGGTTTATTTCATTCCTCCTCAATGGTTATTTGAACACAAAACTATTGTGTAAATTAGGGGCCCATCATCTTCTTGGTATGCAAGGGGAGCATCACCCAAGCAAAGAGAATGCTAAGCAACTCCAATACAATAAAAAATCATCAAAAACCACTAATAATGCACCTTTATACTCCTTCTAAGATTTATATATATCCAATACCATGTTCCAATACCATGGTCACCCCAAAACCATGCACTGGGTAGTTGGTGATTTATAATTTCCCTACTACCTTCATGAGTGCGCCCTCTAACCACCTTGACCTTCATGAATGCGCCTTCTAACCACCTTGATCAACTATAACCAACTTGGATTGTCCACTTTATAACCAAATTGGACTTGGTTAAATCATTTAATGAACATCGAATGATTAAAAGGAAGTTAGGTCCATTATCATAATGGATTATCCACATGCACTCCCTATTTTAAGGAAAAGACAAAATCCAAAGAATTACAATTTTGTTTAGTCCACAACTCTCCTAGGCACCCTTTTAACTATTCAAACACAATTCAATACCTACTTGGTTCCCTCACGACCCCATTCACACATTGTTCAACCTTCTTCCAACTTGTGGGCAAACTTTTTCCTTAGACAATTGATCATTTTGATGCATGGCAAACTTTGAAAAATAATTCCCAAATTAATATTTTCCTTAGCAACTTGAATTGGGAATCGTGGCGCACCTTAGTCTAATTTATCTCCAATTATAGCTTTGGACATTAGGCTTCAGCAAATGAACAAGCATGAACAAATCTAGGTGACTTAGGCAATTGTTGCCCATGGCCAAATTTGGGGACATTACAAGTCCTCCCCTTGCAATATTGCTTGTCCTAAAGCAATGAAATCAACTCCCTAGCAAACATGAATCCAACCAAATACTTCTCATCATCAAAATCTGATGTTGAATTGTCCGGCATTGGAATTCTCAATTCCAAGCTAATCTCAAAACATCCATCATGATGCTATTGTTCCACATTGACGATAACCATCTCCTAAATGAATAACTCCATCCAACCAACTATCGTTCCACTAACCGAGCTAAAACAACTAAGTCCCAAAATGATCCCAGGGTCCCAAATAAAACTGAGAAATGCAAGGTGTATGGTGCATCCACCACTGCACTACAAAGTGTCTACATAAGGAGCATTATGAAGACTCCAAGTCCACCAAGCATGAAAATATTAAGTACACCTCTCTAATGGTCTTCCATACAAGAAATTAAAAAACTGCTATGCATAGATAGACTCATGCACATGTGGGTTGTATCTCTCTCTCAAGCCAACACCCAAAATGCTACTCCAACTAATCTCGAACCAAGCAATTTCATGATCCCATTGCTTCTAATGCACTCCAACATACAACAATGCTATCCAGGACAATCCATCATGCTAAAGGATGCTTGGATCCCACTGTCTCAGTTACAAACCATACAATGTCATTGTCATATAGAAGGATATAGCCTTATGAAAGATACCAAGATCCCAACACCATATTGGAAGTGCATCACTCACAACCAAGTGCATCATCTCAGTGAACTGCTCCATCAAAGTATGATACTCCTCATATCCCATGTGCACGATAGCACTGAGTCTCACAACACTACTACATGTTTCACTTGAATGACATAGGTGAGATTCCAATGTCCTTCCATGAATACTGAAGGCATCATCTAGAAACCATTTATGCCCATGTTGTTCACAAAATATGAAATATGTGTCAAGGAAATCTCAAATAATGTAAGCAGAACACTTACCCCTTGGGGTACTCAACTCTAACATGTTGTTGTTGCTGCAACAAATCCCCCCCCAATTTTTGTAAACATCGGGGCCCCTCCTTTATTTTTTAAGAGAAGGAAAGTTTGCCTAGAAGTCAAAGACATCATAATCTTTCCCTTACTTAGTTTCTTTTAGAGAAAAGCCTCATGCTTTCTTCCTTTGAAGTTGCTTTTGTTTTTCTAACTAAGTCAAACTCACACTTTTATGCCGAAACTGCGAAGAACTCGCCCAGTTCTGCCGAAACTGCAGAAGAACTCAGACAACCTCGCCGCAATGAAAGAAAATGAGTAAATAAAAATCTCGAGTAGAAGAACTCATGCATCTCTTCCGCAACGGCGGAGGATCTCACTAATTCCTTCCGCAAATGGCGGATCCCCTATCTTTCGGAAAAGTTGTGTGAGTTTTTTCGAAACCTTTCAACCAAATCTTCCGCAACGGCGGAAGAAATCAGCTAAATGTTCTGTAATGGCAGATGGAGTCAACTAAGTCATCCGATCCGTGACTTAACACACTGCCCATGGTGAAGTGCCTAGTTTCATTTGCGGAAGAACTCAACTAACCTTCCCGCAACGGTGGTACAAACTCACGAAATGCCACCGCAACGGTCGGGAGAGTTAGCCGAATCTGTCCAGTTTTGGCAGTCACACTTAATGCCAAATGTGTCGATTTGACCCCGTCCGTATGCACCATTACCCCGTTTAAGTTCTTCAACCACCCTATTAATTGCTCCCACGTGTCGAATCACCATAAGTAGGGTTAGAACCTCGTTTGATTTTTCATTGTTTCATTGGTTGGAGGCCTATTTTCATTTCTGTTTGAGACTATGAGCATCTACTCCAGGCCTGTTAGCTTCGCAGTAGTGTTACCATCCTCATTTACTGTCAGAATCTATCAAGTTGGTACCCTTGAAGCCTTGTATCTTGAATTATAGTGGTTGGTTCTTTGTCTTTTTGAGGTGAATGTCGTAGTCATGGTTCTATTTGTTTCACCCAATCCATTTAGACTTTACGGTATTTTTTAGTCTTATTACAGCCGAGGCCGACCCATGCCTCTATCCAGCTAAACACATCCAAGCTTAGTTCATTAGAACATAGAAGTTCAAAGTTACCTGGGCCTTCATCGCCTATCACATTTTGTTAAGAAAGTTCACGGCATGCCTCTTCCCCGTGGTGAAGTCACTAACAATGTGAAGTTAGAACCGGTCGCATCTACCCTTGCGAGAATATCTTTTTTGTTCCTATCCTGCTATGAATTTTTCCCATGTCATTTTTATGAAGCATATTTTGATCATGGGAATGCATTATGATTCTGCTCACTGCTATATCTCTTAGAGACACATGTTATGTTCAGAATGTTAGTCTAGTAAAGGTTTTCTGCGTCGAGAAAGTATTTTATATACTTATGCATGTTTTTGGACAGGTTTTAAGTCAAAATGCCTAAAGGTGGCAAAAGAAAGTTGAAGGCAATTGAACCAGAACCAGCTGACACGTGAGTAGAAACTCTATTCGAAGACATTAAGTGCATTATGGGCATGCCCCCAGAAGTGAAATGGGGAGACGTATAACGTATGATAAGATACCAGGACATCCCTGAGGCACTTCTGGAAGAAGGGTATCTGTACCAGAACATCATAAAATCCTGCATATCTAAAGCAGCCATGCGTCCCGCACTTTTTCCTTGTTCAGAAGTAATTGGATGGATCCTACAGAATGCAGATGCCGAGACAAGAGTCCTTTCGGACAGCAAAAAGGAATCCTTTGCATCATTTCATCCAACCTACTTAGCAGGAGCTTATAAGTTACCTCGTCCGCAGCAACAACTGAACGATGAATGGCTTGGGAAAATCAAGATGGATAATTTGGGGATGGCCAGGAAAATGCTAATTACAGGAAAGCAGATCAGGAGGAAGGACAGTGACGAGTACAAGGTCCAAAACCTGAGGCCTCCTTTCAGGATGATTGCTCTCATGCTGGGTAGAATTTTTGGTATGGCTGACGGAACTACCTTTAGGCTCCAATGGGTCGCCATCATCCATTATGTGGCATTCGAGGGAACAATTTTTAATTGGGCATATCTTCTCTCAAATAGCCTATCAGAAGCTATAACTGCTGCACAAGAAGGGTTAGTGGCAAATAAGTCAGAATTTTACATGGCTTCCTACTTAATAGATTGTATTTTGTCAAAGCATCCTTTCCCAAATTTGGGTTGCTTTTGGGACCAAGCCAACACCCCAGTGTTCACTACCTACAAAATGCTTTGGGCCCATAATTACAAGTGGAGCTACAAGCTTATTTGTGAGGAATTCATTATACCTTTATACGAGTTGATGTTCAACAAAGAACCCAATTGTTTATCTGAAAACGCCATGGAGGTCATAGAGAACTACAGTGACTTTTATTTTTTGGAAGAGGGTACCTTTATAAGTATGTACGAAGGCTATGGTGCCCCATATATCCTTCCCAGATATGCAACTGATTACACAGTCCACAAGGAGGCAATAAGGCAAGTCTTCCTTGACGGAGTTGGTGGTAACTTGTATAGGTCAAAGAAAGCTTCTTTACCTCCTTTTCCTTTTTATGTTGGGGCTTATAATCTTTCAAAATTTACATCAGCGGAAGATTTTATTGCAGAACTGAAGGATTTTCACTTCAGAGAAAGGATCTTTCAAAGGAATGCTAGGTGAGGCAAAGCTGCAAAACATTGCAGGGAGATTCACACCCATTTTGAATACGCTCATTATTATGATGAAGAGGAAGAAGTGTATAGAGGGGTTAGTAACATGACCGAACTACAAATTTGTCGACTCAGCAAAAAAGGGGCAAGTTCTAGCTCTGGTGTTGTCAAATAAGTAGAACAACAGCAAGAAAAGGAAACAGCAGAAGCTATTGAATCTCTCTCTAGAGAAGAGCAAAGGATCAAGGGGGAATCTGAGAGAATCCAAAGAGAAGTTGTTGAAAGAGAAAACAAAGCTAAAGAGGATGAACTTCGAGAAGAAGAAGCTCAAAGAGTTCAAGCAGCAGAAGAAGCTCAAAGAGTTCAAGCAGGAGAGGAAGAAGCTCGAAGAGTTCAAGAGGAAGAATGAATCAAATTGGAAGGAATTGCCAAATAGGCAGAAGAGGAAGCTCAAAGAAAGGCTACAGAAGAATAAGCGCAAAGGAAAGTGGAAGAAGAAAAAAAATTGAAGGAGGATGCTAAACCAAAGAGCCCAAACATCCAAGACATGGATGCGTACATCCCTATAAGATACCTCTCACTCCTCCCTTTTACACCATCAAAGAGTAGCACGGTGTCCCAATGGGACAGGTTCGCTTATAACAAGAAGAGGAAGTCCATTGTCAAAGAAACAGTGACTAGAATGAAGAGACCTTTTCAACCAGATATTGTCACCAAACATGAAACCACGGTCATGCAAGGTACTCAGCATGCACACAAACTCGTGGCATCTATTTATGTGGCCTCTGTTCAAGCAACTGCCAACAATATTGATATGTTGGCGGATGAGTTAGAATTAGAAAAGGGAAGAGCTCGCCATTTGCAGGAAACTCTGGTCAAAGAACAAAATTATTCAAATTTGATGGTTGAGAAATGTGATACCCTTGTGTGAAAGAAGGGAGAACTAAACATAAGATTGCAACATCTAGAAGCTGAGAAGAGAACTTTGGTGATACAAATGAGGACCCTGGAAGCAGAGAAGAATAACCTTGAAAGGAAGAACCTGCAACTAGAATCTGAAAAGTTTGATACTATTCAGCAGATTGAGGATATGAAAGAGAATATGGAGAAGTTGGAAGATGGCAGGGAATTGCTGGAACAACAGTTAGAACACGTGAACAACAAGGTTGGTGATATTAGTCCTTTTCACGAGCAAGCTTGTGAAATATTTAAAAGGACCCAGAGGGTTCAGGAGCTCATAACGGCAGAAGTTTGTAAGCTGAAAGCAGTAGTGGCCAGAACCAAAGAAATTAATGCTGAATCCACTAAGCGCAGGAGGAAATATGTGTGCATTAGTGAAGACATTAAGAAACACGTGGTATGGAGAGAAGTAAAGTCGGGGTTCCCAACAACACTCCCTCTTAAATCCGTCTCTGGTTTTAAAGCAGATTTGTGCCTTTTGGATTTTTGCAAAGATTGTGGAGTGAAACTGAACGATGTAGCCATGACCACTCTTGAACAATGTGAAAGTTTGTATCTTAAGATACGAGATGTCCAAGAAAATTTCCAAATGATAATGCCTCAGAGTATGGAATACTTTCCGGACAAGGCTCTTTGTTTATCTGAGTTAAGCGATGGGCTAAATGCAGATATGAAATATGTAAAGAAGATGGATGTATTGACTGTAGAAGACCTTCACCATTGGATTGGCCAAGATATTGTTCACGCACATCTTCTTGAAAAGAGCCTCCAAGTCACATCAACAGAGGTAATCAATCTTGAAGAAGATCTCGCCAAGCATGAGCTTTCTCTACAACTTACGCTCCCTCTTTCTGCAAATGGTGTTATCAGAGAAACCGGTCTCTGGGTAAATTACATAGAAGGACCAAACAGGTAAATAGCAGCAGAAGCACACCAAGTACCAGCAATAGTAGCAGGGACATCAGTTTCAGCAGAAGTATCATCAACACCAGTGGCACAAGTTCAAGCAGAGACACCAGCTGTAGAAAAATCTCAAGAGGAAGCAGGGGCGCCAGCCCAAGGATGATCTATATTTGTTGTATTTGATACTTAAAATCCAACACGCTCTCTTTTGCCTTTGATCTATCTTAAGTATTAAAGGGACATTTGGATTTTACTTCCCGTCCACCTCTCTTAATATTTTTGGGATTTTTTCCTTTTTGTAAATTGGGCACTACAAGACGAATTAAAAGAATCTTGGGAGTTAGGGGATAGGTGGCAGCTCTTGGAGCATTTTGTAACGCTATATATAGATGATTAGAGGAGAATAGCAGGGACTTTTGGCAGGTGAAAGGACATTCTTCTTGTGTACATGAACTATTTATGCTACATAAATTAAGGAATCATTTTGGCCTGTGGAAGCTGGTGCAGCGTTTTGTTTGTAATTGTGATGAATGATGGCTGAACTATTTCTACATTTTTCATATACATTCAGTGAGATATTTCCTAGCTTTTGTGAACTAATTATATGCTATAAATGATTTAATTTCTTTGGCAAAATTTATGTGCTATATGAGTAATGGAATGTCTTAATTAAATTAGAGTTATCTTTGATATCATCCATATTCCGCTGGAAATACATGTATCTGATTAAATGACTATCTGTTAAATCTTTAGATGTTTCTTTCAGTCTATTTCTCATACCTTTGATTTTCTCCTTGCAAGGATAGGTTAAATTAGCTTAAATATTTTAGATTAGAGTTGTTTTATTGCATGCATTTAGTTTAGAGCACTTGCATATCATTCTTAAATAAAAAATACATAAACGGTGGATTGGGCCGCAACCGGTGAAAGCAAAACAAATCTTTACAATCTTACATGGTAGCCGGAACCATTAACCAGACGGATTCCCCACACCAAATGGTGAGTGATCTAATTGGGCTTGCTCACTGGGGAGAATCCCTTGCTAATTGATGCTACGATTTTCGAGGCATCAACAGTTTTTGGCGCTAGAAGGAGGGCCACTACTGTATGGCTGACAGAAGAGACCCTTTTGTTAGAAAATTTTCCACTGAAGACCCATCCAAAACAGCTATCCCAGACATTTCAGATCTGGAGTCAATAAATCAAGAAAATCTTAATTCTGAGAAAAAACAGCAGGAAACATTGTATCCTATCCCTTTTGAAGAAGTAAACTGCTTCAGAAGACATACCCGCTCCTACGTTAGAAGTCTAGGAGGATTAACTACCGTTCCTTTGTTTCCCAAAATAAGAGATCATAGGAAAAACCCTCAATGCACTAAAGACTCCATTCTAGTTCAGAGTCTAGAAGAATTATTGGATCTATCTCTAGAAGAAATCACTAAACCTTTTGATGAGGTCAGACCCAAAACTCCCACAAATCAAGAACAGCCTCACCTTCCAAGGCACACTCCTCATAATTCACCACCACGTTCTCCACCAAGAGTCATGGTTGTGCCTGCATGGAGAGCAAGAGGAGCATTGAATTTAGTTGGGCGTTCCATGATTTGCCCAAAAACCCAGAAAAGGTTTTGCCCAAATACGACCCTAGGAAAGGAATTTCTGCTGAAGACCATCTTAAAAGTTTTTATTTAGCTCTGAGTCTTCTTAATGTAGAACATGAAGATGTAGTCTGTCATCCTTTTTCTTATACTTTCGAACCAAAAGTATCTTTCTGGTACTTTAGCCTACAAGCTAGCTCGATAGTAAGTTGGGAAGATTTTGAAAAATGTTTTTTAAGATGGAAATCAAAAGACAGTAGCCACTCTCATGAAAGAATTGTTATCCATGAGGATGGAAAAAAATGATAAAGTTCAAGAGTTTAATCAAAGATTTACGACATTGTTAAATAACTTTAGTGATGCAACAAATCCTGCTGAGGAATGTTTGGTAGAATATTATACAACAGCTCTTAGACCCCCTTTAGCAATGTTTGTCAAAAGAAGAAAGAAGACTACCTTGATGGAAAACTTTGAAGAATCCAAGAAGGTAGAAGAAGAGTCCGACAGTATTTCCAAACATGCCCTCGATTTGGAAGCAAATCCAACAGCCGTCAAAAAACCTTTTTTGTTAACTAAGGATAAAGACGAACCCACAACTGATTTAGAAAATGTTATAAAAATGATGCAAAAACTCTCTAATAAAATTATAGATCTAGAGAAAGATAAGGCAACTAGCTCTTCAAAGCCACCTTTCAAGCCATTCTATAAGAAAAGAGAAGAAAATGCACAGCCAACCCCACCGGTAAATAATTCTACTGTGCTAAACTTAAATGAAATAGGCATGGACCACTTTTGTACCTTTCATCAAGAAAAACACTCAGAAAAACGTTGCCCACAGTGGATTAACTCAATGAGTTTGGTAATGAATCAAATGTTAGATGCACAAATGCTTGAGCAAACAAACCCTCAGTGGGAACAAATTCCTGAGAGAGAAGAATCCACTCCAGACACCACGATGATCCTCTGGGACTGGACTCCTACCCAAGAACCGTCTGTTGAATATTTTGTTGATGAAGTACAAGCAACATCTATTAACGTTACTACTAGAAGAAAAGGGCCGATGCTTGATCAAATAGTAGATGTGCCTAAAGCTAAATATGCAAGTCAAATACCAAAATGACACATAACTATCATCCCACCCGAGCCTAAGACAATTCTAGCAATAAACCCCGCGGTGACAAAGGAATCAAACGCAGAAATATCCAAACAACCAAATGCTTCTTCAAACAAAATAGAAAATCAACCCAAAGTTTCGAAAGAATGTGATATGGGCTATGACATAATCAAGGATATCAAAAAAGCAAAAGTTAATGCCTCAATATTTGATATGTGTAGTCTACCCTAGCAGAGAAAGAAACTGTTGGAAGCCTTTGACCCACAAACAAGCACTCCGTCTTGAAATACTGAAGAAAACCCAGATATAAATGAAGCCAGTATCGGTGGGAAATCAAAATCTCATATTTTTTCGTTTCTCTTAACTTTTGAAATATTTAACCATAATGTGCATAATTGTTTGGTAGACTCTGGTGCCAGTTCGAATGTCATGCCCTTTGTCTATTTGCAAAAAGTATTAATGGACAGCCTATCCCATCCCCATCTCAAATCATACAGTTAGACAGAACCGTTGTCAAATTCATTGGTGAATTGAAAGATGTTCTTATTAGGTTGTCAGCTGACCCAAGGGTATGCTAGTTCATTGATATAATGGTGGTCAATATTCCGGAGGCTTATGGTTTAATCTTGAATAGGGACTGGTCGACGAAACTAAATGGTTACTTCGCCACAGATTTGTCTCACCTGTGGTTACCTTATCATAATAGGAAAAACCAAATCAAAATTCTAAGAGAACCTCACATGAAACAAAATGTCACTTAGTTAGAGGAAAAAATGAAGCTGTGACCTTTTCATCTTCAGTTTTGGGAAATTATTTCCTAGAAATCGAACCCGAAAATTATCAAGCAGAGGATGTTAGCCATGTTTTAGACAAACGGTCCGATCTCCTTCATTTTTCATGGGACGATGATATCGATTGTAACATAGTAAATTTAGTTACTAACTTAGATAGTAATCACACCAACTTAGTTAAAGGAAAAAGTACCTTTTGGACTCTCTACTTCGATGGCTCCAAAACTCAAGAAGGATCTGGAGCCGGTTGTGTTTTGATTGACCCCAATAAAAATAATTTTTTTTATCTTATAGATTAGAATTCGAATGTACAAATAATACTGCTGAGTATGAAGCTATGATCCATGGATTAAAAAAGGCCATTGGTTTGAATGTCAAATATTTGAAAGTCTTCGGTGATTCGGAAATAATTGTCAGACAAATAAGGAATACAATTTATTGCCTTTCACCGCACTTAAAAGGTTATCAAGTTGAGGTTTGGGATTTGATTTCATGTTTTGCTGCTTTCAACATTAATTATGTTCCTAGGTTGAAGAATGCTACAACTGATTTGGTAGAAACCTCTACTTCCAGATTAGTGCCCACTAATAACAAATGCTATATTGAATTAATTTTCAGGCCCTCTGTTCTGGATAATATTACAAATATCAGGGTGTTTGATGATGATGATCAGATTATTGGTTTCTTAACAAATGAAGATGTCTTCCAAGAGGCCATAATAGATGAAGAACAACATGATTCAGATTTACAAAATAAAAATGTGGAAAAGGGAAACTTCATGCCTAAAGGCGTGAGAACTCTTGAAGCATTGATTTACAGAGCAAGTTCAGAAGACCTGTAAATGCTAAAACTCACAGCTCATCCACGCAGCATGAGTTAATAAATATGGGCACGAAAGCTGAACCGAAATATATTAATCTTGGTAAGTGTTGTACGCTGGGCGAGAGTAGTAAATTCATCAAATTGTTCCAGCAATACAAAGATGTGTTTGCTTGGACCTATGATGACCTGAAAACATATGATACCCACATCATTCAACATGTAATACCAATGAAGGAAGGTGTCAAGCCTTTTCAACAACAATTAAGAAGGATGCATCCGACACTCGAGCCCCTAATTCAGAAAGAGTTAAAAAAATTGTTGGATGCCAATATTATTTTTAAAGTCCGACATTCTGAATGGGTGGATAATTTAGTTCCCGTGTAGAATAAATCGGGAGAAATCAGACTGCGTAGATTTCCGAAACTTAAATAAAGCTTCCAATAAAGACAACTATCCTATACCCCCAATGGAGAACATTTTGTAGATGGTGTCAGAATCAGAACTGTTCTCCCTACTAGATGGTTTCTCCAGTTACAATCAAGTGCTAGTAGCGGAAGAAGACCGACTCAAAACCACTTTTCGTACAAAGTGGGGAACCTTTGCATATCGGAGAATGCCTTTTGGCTTGATAAATGCAAGAGCTACTTTTCAGCGAGCAATGGACATTGCTTTCAAAGGATTGGGTGGTAAATGCGTAGTGGTTTACTTAGATGACGTGACAGTTTTCTCAAAGAAAAGGGAAGACCATGTTTTCCACCTGAACCAAATATTTGATCGCTGCAGGAAGTATGGTATCTCTTTAAACCCTAAGAAAGGTGTTTTCGTTGTTCTTGAGGGAAAACTCTTGGGTCACATCATTTCAAAGGAGGGAATCTCGATAGATGAAGAGAGAGTGCAAGATATCAGCAAGATTCCCATGCCCCATAGCAAAAAATCTATGCAATCATTCATGGGCACGATTAATTTTGTTCGAAGGTTCTTGCCAGATTTCACTCAAATCATTAAACCTTTGCAACAAATGGTAAAGAAAAGTGTACAATTCAAATGGACGAACTTGGAGAAAGTTGCATTTAAAGAAATCAAGGCTTCCAGAGCTAATGCACCTTCTTTAAGAAGTCCAGATTTTGAAAAGGATTTCATCATGTACACTTTTGCTTTTGATAACTCTCTCGTAGTTGTGCTCACTCAAAAGGAGGAATCAGGAGATGAATACCCAATTTCTTTTATGAGCACTAGTTTGCACGGCGTTGAACTAAACTACCCCGTGGTAGATAAGCAAGCATATGCAGTTTTCAAAGCGGTAAAGCAGTTCAGGACATATATCCTAAAAAGTAGAACTAAAGTCATAGTTCCTCATCCCACTGTCAAATCTCTTTTGCTCAGAAAGAATTAGGAGAAAGAAGAGGAACTGGGTCACTTCTCTTCATGAGTATGACTTGGAATTCAAACCTACCACTATTATCAAAGGACAAGGCTTATGCAAGTTGCTTACTGAAAATCCAGCTGATGAAGAGCTAAATTGGAGGAACGAAGCAGAGCTGAACATGATCGATATATGTCCAATTTTTACAGCTCCTGAGTCTTGGTATAGGGACCTAGTGCATTATCTACAGTCGGGTTATTTGCTGAAACACTAGAGTTCAAAGCAAAGAAGAGCACTTCGTCTGAAATCAGCAGCATACCAAATCATTGAAGGAGTACTCTTTAGGAAGAATTATGATGGTATTTTTCTCAGATGTTTGGAGAAAGAAGATATAAGTAACGTGGTCAAAGAATTACACGATGGCCCTGTTGGGGGACATTACTCTGGAGAAACTACAGCTCACAAGATTCTCAGAGCTGGGTACTATAGGCCCACTCTTTTCAAGGATGCTCACGCTTATGCCATAAATTGTGACGTATGCCAAAGAAGTGCCGAAAAATTACCAAAAGCAGCAAGACCATTGCAGCCAGTTATCATCTCTGAACAATTCGAGCAATGGGGCATAGATATTATTGGCGAAATAAATCCAAACTCCTCACTGCAACACCAGTATATTCTAATAGCTACAGATTATTTTACAAGATGGGATGAGTCCGTTCCACTGCGTAAAGTCAATGAGGATGCAGTCATCAACTTCCTAGAGGAAAACATCATAACCAGGTTTGGGGTTCCAATTTCCCTAGTCTTTGATAATGCACCTTATTTTTCGTCAATGAAGGTTAATGAATTCATGTATGAGAAAGGAATTAAACTGCATTCTTCAACCAATTACTACCCCCAAGGAAATGGATTAGCTGAGTCTACCAATACAAATCTCATCTGAATCCTTAGGAAAACTGTGATTGAAAATCAAAGAAGCTGGCACATAGCTCTCCTGAATTCCTTATGGGCAGATAGAGTCACTCCCAATAATTCCCTAGGGGTATCCCCGTTCACCCTATTCTATGGAAAGGAAGCCATCATTCCTCCAAATATTTTACTCCCATCCTTGCAATTGGCCCAAGCCTCTCGAGGTTCTATAAATCAAGCCATACAATCTAGAATTGATACCTTGCTAAAACTTGAAGATTCATGACAAAAGGACAAAGACCAATTCCATCATTACCAAGACATAGTTAAAAGATGGTTTGATAAGAAGAAATCCAGTAAAAGAAATTTCGAAGTAGGTGACTTAGTTCTGAAATGGGATCACTAGCATGAAGGTAAGGGAATGCACACAAAATTTCAACATTTATGGGTTGGCCCTTACCAAATTTCCGAAAAGCTTGGCCCGTCAACTTATAAATTGAAAGATCTGCAAGGGGAAGAAATAAATCTCCCTCTCAACGGTCTCGCTTTGAAACAATAATTTGCATGAGTCTTAGGTGGAATTTTGTACATAAATAAAACACTGTCTTTTCTTTCTGGTTTTTTTTCTTTTGTTTCATTTTTAATTGCTTTTGATCACCTTTTAGTCTGCTAGTTAGATTGACTTGTTTCCTCTTGTTTTCTTTTCTCCCTTTTTAAGTCCTTTGTTAAATAAATCTAAGGTCAATTTTGGTGTAGTTGAGGGATGAGACTCCAGGAAAAAATCAAAGGTTGGTCATGAAGAAGCTCACTGATCAAGGGAATATATGTGTGTCTTTGTTTTCACTAAATGGTTTCCCAGAATGCAAAGATCCTTTTTCTGTTTGGTCAATGTAACCCCTGTCAAATAATTAAGATTCATATTTTCCTTCTGACTATCTTAGGGCCCCATTCACTCTAACAATAATGACTGACTCAGGAAATTCACTATGATGGACCCACTGAGAGGGAGCATGTCTCACAGATGTATGGTATTTAAAATGATCCCATGTTGTGAGTGAAAGCCAAAAGGATTATAGCAAAGAGTTTGGTTTCCAGAAATTCTCGCCTCAATTAAAGAATGGCCGAGAAAAGCAAAGAAATGTTCAAGTCAGAGAAGCTACTCAAATAAACCAGCCTAATAGAGGTTCTTCTCCATCCGTGAAGTATGAAAATAAAATGAATCCTTCGCTCACACAAAAGGACATTGTGGATTGAAAAACCCACATCAATCGCTAAAAGCAGAGGAAATTCGTTTCTGGAAGGCTCAAACGGCAAAAGTTGTAAATCAAAGAAACATCCAAAAGGATGCAAATAGCATGGGAATGAGGAACAAACGAATATGTCTGTGAGATATTGTTACGATCATGTGGAGTCTTATAACAGTAAGCTTTTGAGAGGCATATTTTTTTAAAATAAACCTCACATTTTGGCCCTTAGAGAGTGATAAGGAAGGTTGAGTCAAAGTTTCCTTTTCCCTCATCACCATTATGATAAGAGTGATCACTGCATTCTCAGAAGCTCAACTATGAAGACATTTTGTTGCAATGTAGCCGACACTCTGTAAGTTTCTGACCATAAGATGGGTTTCTTTCAGAGATCTGTGTTCGCCAGCGACCATTTGTTGTTGCTGCAACAAATCCCCCCCCCCCATTTTTGTAAACATTGGGGCCCCTCCTATATTGTTTAAGAGAAGGAAAGTTTTCCTAGAAGTCAAAGACATTAGAATCTTTCCCTTACTTAGTTTCTTTTAGAGAAAAGCCTCGTTCTTTCTTCCTTTGAAGTTGCTTTTGTTTTTCTAACTAAGTCAAACTCACACTTTTACGTCGAAACTGCGGAAGAACTCACCCAGTTCTATCGAAACTGTGGAAGAACTCAGACAACCTTGCCACAACAAAAGAAAATGAGTAAATCAAAAGCTTGAGTGGAAGAACTCATGCATCTCTTCTGCAATGGTGGAGGATCTCGCTAAGTCCTTCCGCAAATGGTGGATCCCCTATCTTTCAAAAAAGTTGTGCGAGTGTTTTCGGAACCTTTCAACCAAATCTTCTGCAATGGCGGAAGAACTCAACTAAATGTTTCGTAATGGCGGATGGAGTCAACTAAGTCATCTGATTCGTGACTTAACACACTGCCCATGGTGAAGTGCCTAGTTTCATTTGCGGAAGAACTCAACTAACCTTCCCGCAACGGCGGTACAAACTCACGAAATGCCGCTGCAACGGTCGGGAGAGTTAGCTGAATCTGTCCAATTTTGGCGGTCACACTTAATGCCAAATATGTCGATTTGAACCCGTCCATATGCACCATTACCCTGATTAAGTTCTTCAACCACCCTATTAATTTCTCGCACGTGTCGGATCGCCATAAGTAGGGTTAGAACCCCATTTGATTTTTCATTGTTTCATTGGTTGGAGGCATGTTTTCATTTCCGTTTGAGACTACGAGCATATACTCCAGGCTTGTTAGCTTCGTAGCAGCGTTAACATCCTCATTTACGGTCAGAATCTATCAGGTTGGTACCCTTCAAGCCTTGTATCCTGAATTATAAGGGTTGGTTCTTTATCTTTTTGAGGTGAATGTTGTAGTCATGGTTCTATTTGTTTCACACAAGCCATTTAGACTTTACGGTATTTTTCAGTCTTATTACAACCGAGGCCGACCCACGCCTCTATTGAGATAAACACATCTGAGCTTAGTTTGTTAGAACATAGAAGTTCAAAGTTACCTAGACCTTCATCACCTATCACATTTTGTTAAGAAAATATGCGGCATGCCTCTTCCCCATGGTGAATTCACTAACAGTGTCAAGTTAGAACCAGTCGTGTCTACCCTTGCGAGAAAATCTTTTGTGTTCCTATCCTACTACGACTTTATCCCATGCCATTTTTATGAAGCATATTTTGATCATGGGAATGCATTATGATTATGCTCACTGCTATATCTCTTAGAGACACTTGTTATGTTCAGAATGTTAGTCTAGTAAATGTTTTCTGCATCGAGAAAGTATCTTATATACTTGTGCATGTGTTTGGACAGGTTTTAAGTCAAAATGCCTAAAGGTGGCAAAATAAATTTGAAGGTAATCGAACCAGAACCAGCTGACATGCGAGTAGAAACTCTATTCGAAGACACTAAGTGCATTATGGGAATGCCCCCAGAAGTCAAATGGGGAGACGTATAGCGTATGATAAGAGATCAGGACATCCTTAAGGCACTTCTGGAAGAAGGATATCTGTACCAAAACATCAGAAAATCCTGCATATCAAAATCAGCCACGCGTCCCGAGCTTTTTCCTTGTTCAGAAGTAATTGGATGGATCCTGCAGAATGCAGATGTCAGGACAAGAGTCCTTTCGGACAGCAAAAAGCAATCCTTTGCATCATTTCATCCAGCCTACTTAGCAGGGGCTTATAAGTTACCACGTCCGCAGAGCAGCTGAAGGATGAATGGCTCGGGAAAATCAAGATGGATAATTTGGAGATGGAGAGGAAACTGCTAATTACAGGCAAGCAGATCAAGAGGAAGGATAGTGATGAGTACGAGGTCCAAAACCTAAGGCCTCCTTTTAGGATGATTGCTCTCATGCTAAGTATAATTTTTGGTGTGGCTGACAAAACTGTTTTTAGGCTCCAATGGGTCCCCATCATCCATTATGTGGCATTCGAGGGAATAATTTTTAATTGGGAAGATATTCTCTCAGATAGCCTATCATCAGCTATAACTGCTGCACAAGAAGGGTTAGTGGCAAAGAAGTCAAAATTTTACATGGATTCCTACTTAATAGATTGTATTTTGTCAAAGCATCCTTTACCAAATTTGGGCTGCTTTTGGGACCAAGCCAACACCCCAGTGTTCACTGCCTACAAAATGCTTTGGGCCCAGAATTACAGGTGGAGCTACAAGTTTATTTGTGAGGAATTCATTATACCTTTATACGAGTTGATGTTCAACGAAGAACCCAATTGTTTATCTTAAAACGCCATGGAGGTCATGGAGAACTACGGTGACTTTTATTTTTCGGAAGAGGGTACCTTTATAAGGATGTACGGAGGCTCTAAAGCCCCATATATCCTCCCCAGATATGTAACTGATTACATAGTCCACAAGGGGGCAGTAAGGCAAGTCTTCCTTGATGGAGTTGGTGGTAACTTGTATAGGTCAAAGAAAGCTTCTTTCCCTCCTTTTCCTTTTTATGTTGGGGCTTATAAGTTTTCAAAATTTGCATCGGCGGAAGATTTTATTACAGAACTGAAGGATTTTCACTTCGAAGAAAGGATATTTCAGAAGAATGATAGGCGAGGAAAAGCTGCAAAACATTGCAGGGAGATTCACACCCATTTTGAATACGCTCATTATTATGATGAAGAGGAATAAGTGTATAGAGGGGTCAGTAACATGACCGAACTACAAATTTGCCAACTCAGCAAAAGGGGGGAAAGTTCTAACTCTGGTGTTGTCAAAGAAGTAGAACAGCAGCAAGAAAAGGAAACAGCAAAAGTCGTTGAAGCTCTCTCTAGAGAAGAGCAAAGGCTCACTGGGGAAGCCGAGAGAATCCAAAGAGAAGCTGTTGAAAGAGAAAACAAAGCTAAAGAGGATGAACTTCAAGAAGAAGAAGCTCAAGGAGTTCAAGCAGCAGAAGAATCTCAAAGAGTTCAAGTAGCAAAGGAAGAATCTCAAAGAGTTCAAGAGGAAGAACGAATCATATTGGAAGGAATTTCCAAACAGGCAGAAGAGGAAGCTCGGAGAAAGGCTGCAGAAGAAGAAGTGCAAAGGAAAGCGAAAGAAGAAAAAAAATTGAAGGAGGATGCTGAACCAAAGAGCCCAAACATCCAAGACATGGATGTGGACATCCCCATAATAGACCTCCCACTCCTCCCTTTTACACCATCAAAGACTAGCACAGTGTCCCAATGGTACAGGTTCGCTTATAACAAGAAGAGGAAGTCTATTGTCAAAGAAACAGTGACTAGAATGAAGAGACCTTTTCAACCAGATATTGTCACCAAACATGAAACCATAATCATGCAAGGTACTCAGCATGCACACAAACTCGTGGCATCTATTTCTGTGGCTTCTGTTCAAGTAACTGCTGACAATATTGACATGTTAGTGGATGACTTAGAATTAGAAAAGAGAAGAGCTTGCCATTTGCAGGAAACTCTGGTCAAAGAACAGAATTATTCAAATTTGATGGTTGAGAAATGTGACACCCTTGTGTTAGAGAAGGAAGAACTAAACAGAAGATTCCAACATCTAGAAGCTGAGAAGAGAGCTTTGGTGATACAAATGAGGACCCTGGAAGCAGAGAAGAATAACCTTGAAAGGAAGAACCTGCAACTAGAATCTGAAAAGTTTGATACTATTCAGCAGATTGAGGATATGAAAGAGAATATGGAGAAGTTGGAAGATGGTAGGGAATTGCTGGAACAACAGTTAGAACACGCAAACAACAAGGTTGGTGATATTAGTCCTTTTCACGAGCAAGCTTGTGAAATATTTAAAAGGACCCACAGGGTTCAGGAGCTCATAACGGAAGAAGTTTGTGAGCTGAAAGCAGTAGTGGCCAGAACCAAATAAATTAATTCCGAATCCACTAAGCGTAGGAGGAAATATGTGCGCATCAGTGAAGACATTAAGAAACACATGGTATGGAGAGAAGGAAAGTCAGGGTTACCAGCAACACTCCCTCTTAAATCCGTCTCTGGTTTTAAAGCAGATTTGTGCCTTTTGGCTTTTTGCAAAGATTGTGGAGTGAAACTAAACGCTGTAGCCATGACCACTTTTGAACAATGTGAAAGTTCGTATCTTAAGATACAAACCATCCAAGAAAATTTCCAAATGATAATTCCTCAGAGTATGGAAGACTTTCCGAACAAGGCTCTTCATTTATCTAAGTTAAGGGACGGGCTAAATGCAGAAATGGACTATGTAAATAAGATGGATGTATTGATTGCAGAAGAACTTCACCATTGGATTGGCCAAGATTTTGTTCATGCACATCTTCTTGACGAGAGCCTCCAAGTTGTAGTAATAAAGGTAATCAACCTTGAAGAATATCTTGCCAAGCATGAGGTTTCTCTACAACTTACGCTCCCTCTTTCTGCAAACAGTGTTATCAAAGAAACCAATCTCTGGGTAAATTATATAGAAGGAGAAGACAGGGCAATAGCAGCAGAAGCACACCAAGTACCAGTAGTAGTAGCAGGGACATCAGTTTCAACAGAAGTATCATCAGAACCAGTGGCACAAGTTCCAGCAGAGACACTAGCTGTAGAAAAAGCTCAAGAGGAAGCAGGGGTGCCAGCCCAAGGATGATCTATCTTTGTTGTATTCGATACTTAAAAGCCATCACGCTCTCTTTTTCCTTTTGTCTATCTTAAGTATTAAAAGGGCATCTGGATTTTAATTCCTTTCCACCTCTCTTAATATTTTTGGGATTTTTTCCTTTTTGTAAATTGGGCACTACAAGACGAATTAAAAGAATCTTGGGAGTTAGGGGATAGGTGGCAGCTCTTGGATCATTTTGTAACTCTATATATAGATTATTAGAGGAGAATAGCAGGGAATTTTGGCAGGTTAAAGGACATTCTTCTTATGTACATGAACTATTTCTGCTACATAAATTAAGGAATCGTTTTGGCCTGTGGAAGTTGGTGCAGCATTTTGTTTTGAATTGTGATGAATGATGGCTGAACTATTTCTGCATTTTTCATATACATTCAGTGAGATCTTTCCTAGCTTTTGTGAAATAATTCTATGTTATGAATGATTTTATTTCTTTCGCAAAATTTCTGTGCTACATGAGTAATGGAATGTCTTAATTAAATCAGAGTTATCTTTGATATCATTCATATTCCGCTGGAAATACATGTATCTAATTAAATGGCTATCTATTAAATATTTAGATGTTTCTTTCAGTCTATTGCTCATACCTTCGATTTTCTCCTTGCAAGGAAAGGTTAAATTAGCTTAAATATTTCATATTAGAGTTGTTTTATTGCATGCATTTATTTTAGAGTACTTGCATATCATTCTTAAATATAAAATACATAACGGTGGATCGGGCCGCAACTAGTGAAAGAAAAACAAATCTTTACAATATTACATGGTAGCCGGAACTATTAACCGAACGGATTCCCCACACCAGACGGTGAGTAATCTAATTGGGCTTGCTCACTGGGGAGAATCCCTTGCTGATTGATACTACGATTTTCGAGGCATCAACACATGTGTCTATCCACCCAATCCTTGGATGAATAAACACTCCAGCTGAATGATCCAAAATGGAAAGCATTTAACTTCCCTGTGTGCAAACATCACTCCAATCCCATGGCTCACACTACAATCACATGTTCCACCCCAAGTGCTCAAGTGGAACTCTCCTGCATTGCTAGACATAAGACAAGTATCAAGTGGCACATGTAGATGCCACTGCTGCTCACCATACTGAAGGAGGAACAAGGGTGTTTCCAAGCGATCAAAATCAAGTTAAGAAGAAGACACATGTACCTCTTGATTCTCATGAAGCATCAATAGGAATGGTACCTCCATCAAATCAAAATTTCCTTTCACATCCTTAGGTGCTAGGAGTGAAGGAATTCCAACCAACTACAACTCTCTATAATTATCATCCACTGAAATAGTAGATGCATGGTCTCCCTTGTTGGCTAGTCCAACAATAATGTACTCATGTGCCTCATCCAAAAATGTGACTTTCCTCCACATAAGCAAGTTGAGTTCTTCCTTGTGCAAGGAAAAGGCCTCAACATGTTGTATGCCAATCTCCTCATGGAAACTTGCTTGTGCAACTACCTTCCACATATCATGAGAAAAACTCTTTCTACAATGTAATATTCCACCCAATCCATATGTATATGAATGGCATCAAATGGAAGCCAAATGTGCATAGGTTGTTTCTCATCTAACTCGGCACTGTGAGAGATTTCAATGGAATCATAAGATGTGATATCACCTCTAGGATTCATCATCTTTGCTCAAAATGCATCTATCCATATTTGGACATATCTCACTACTACTACATTATCCAAGTGGAAAGCACTCATGTAAATCCTCCATACATTATCCTTCCTTATATAAAGAAATCTCATGATCCTCCAAGTGTGAAACAAGTACTCTGCAATCAATCTCAATATCACTACTACCATCAAGCACTTGCATCACTGAACACTCCTCATGCTCACCCTATGCATGGGGAACCTCCAATGCAACACGTGTGCAATAATCCACACACATCACATCACTATTGGTCCTAGGAGAGGAAAGAGAATATCCCAAATCCATATGAATTTTCTCTTCGTATGTTGTCGCTTTGTCTTCAACGAATTTGAGAGCCATGTATCTATCCATAAAAAACTGCAAGTAATCATCTTTCAACTCTTCCAACTCTCTTTGAATGATGCAGAGTTCAGAGCTAGAGACTCTTTCAAAAATACCAATATGTCTCTCCTCTAGCTAAACTCTCCCAATGAGATCGTCCATGAATCTATGTGCACCATCAGTTATGAACAACACTTGCAACATCCTCTCTTCAGAGACTAGGAGTACGCTCTCCAAGTCACTCCATGACTGCTTGACAACACAATGTGTGTTGTCACATGTGATCTCATCCATCCTATGAGAATCATGTTGAATCCCATCCAACAATACATCCCTCTCACTGCAATCATCCTTGGAACCAAAAACTTGAGCCTCAATACTAGGAGACTCTCCCATGCCAAACATATCTCTGAAAGTGGCTTCTACCTCATGATGACACAAAGGGATACGAAAAATCAAAAATGTGTTCATACCTTTGTATCATATCTTCCTCCTCATGTGGTGTAGTGGTGATGGCATTTTCTTCCACCAAACCTTCTGGTGCGCAACCAACTGAAGAATAAATGTCTCTTGCTTCACTATGGAGCTCAAGTGTTGATTGAAAATCTGATTTATGTGCTTTGTTTGGATTTGATCCAAAATATGTCTCACCGCCATCAATCACATCTTGCATATCCTTTGTAGTGATCTCAAACTCACCAACAAAGAATCTTGGGTGTCTATGAGTGGATTCACTCTCCACACTGTCAACAACCTCTTACATTGTGGCTTGGCCTTCTATATTGTAATGTTCTTTAGTCTCCTTGGTAGGCACCTCAATGGAATGTCCATCATGCTCATTTGATGAGCAACCTTCATTGGGAAGGGATATATGCATGCTTTCTAAGGGATACAATGCACTTTCTAATTTCTTGTGGCATGAATCCACATCATCACATTCATCCTTAAAATCCACATTAGCATTAGAAAACTCTATGCTATCATTTTCATCACTCTTCATATTGATTCAAGAGAACATTGCTGCTACAAAAAATAGATTTACCTGCATAACTTAGCTTGATTTTTTCTTCTTTCTGGTCAATGAAATCACTCGAGGAACCACATGGTTCTTCCTTTGGAAGATTGATGTTCTTCTCCTTTGATGGTTGATTGGTACTTTTCTTGTGCTCCTTCAAGCGATTTGATGCATCTTTCCCCTTGGTTGCCTTAGAATCAGGATTCTTAGAGTCTCTCTTTGAAGAAGATCCAAAAGGTCCCTTCATTCTAGAAACAATGGCATCCAATGAAACTTCACATTCAATTCTTTTTTCTTCTTCTTTTCTTGCATAAGTGGAAAAAATTGGTTCTTCTCTTGATGGTTTATTGTTCTCATCATGCTCATGTTCTTTGGCTCCTTTCCATTCTTTTGTTCTTGAACTGCCTTCCCGGAAAGATAAGATTCCCCAGAGCAATTCTTGATCATTTTGGAAGTAGTTGAAAGAATTGACTTCAATGATGATTGGTTAGTCTCAAAACAATTCTCATCTACACCTTGGGGCCAGAATCCATGCATGAAATAAAACACTACAACAAATTACCCCTTCAAGGGCGGTTTTGACTTGAGGTGGTCTTGGTAAAACCACCCACAAACGTTTTTTGGGGGATTTAGGGGCGGCTCTTAAAAAACGCCTCAAAAAGTCTTCAAAATTTGACCTTTGGAGGCGGTATTTTCAAACTGCCCGCAAAAGTCAAATTCTCAGGACTTTTGTAGGTGGTTTTTGAAAGACCCCCCAAAAGGTGTTTTTGACAACAGTTGTTTAAAATCCCCCCCAAAAGTCCAATTCTCAAGACTTTTTGGAGCGGTTCTAAAAATACCCCCCCTTAAGGTGTTTTTGAAGGCGGGTATTTAAAATCCCCCCCAAAAGTCATGAGAATTCTCATGACTTTTGGGGGGGGGTTTAAATACCCGCCTTCAAAAACACCTTTAACCCCCCCCCCAAAAGTCCAATTCTCATGACTTTTGGGGGGGGTTTAAATAACCACCTTCAAAAAAACCTTTAGAGGGGGTCTTTCTACGACTGCCTCCAGAAGTCATGAGAATTCTTATGACCTTTGGGGGGGTTTAAATAACTGCCTTAAAAAAAACCTTTAGGGTGGGTATTTTTAGAACTGCCCCCAAAAGTATTGAGAATTGGAATTTGGGGGGGGGGGGGGGCTTTTAAACAACCGCCTTCAAAAACACCTTTTCGGGGGTCTTTAAAAAACCGCCTCCAAAAGTCAAATTCACTTTTGTAGGTGGTTTTTGAAATACCCCCCCCCATAAAAAAGGTGCGTTTGAAGATGGTTGTTTAAAAGCCCCCCCCAAAAGTCCAATTATCAAGACTATTTGGGGAGGTTCTAAAAATACCTCCCCTAAAGGTTTTTTTGAAGTTGGTTCCGATTCAATCTAGGTGGTGTCCATTCCTTTCCTTCTATTGCTAGTGAAATTCTATACTTCAGCTTTATAACCCAACGAGGATACAAGTTCTCAATTATTGATCTAGTCTTGATCTGATTAATCTTTCAAGGCCTGGCCCTTTCTCGTGTCACCTACTAGATCTGGCCATATTCCTAGTAGACGACCCTCAATCCAATTGGTGCATCCCCACCCCTTCAATATGATATGGCCCTTTCCCGCTGGTATTTATTTTAGTTCGATTGATGTTTCTTGTTGTTCCCAGTAGAAGGCCCTTTTCAGTTTTACTAGGCCCTATTCTTGATCTTTCTTCTTGATAGGCCACCCCATCACATATTTTATGTGAGCAACTACTGATCCCTTATCCAATTGGTGCAGCCTCGACTGGCTACATGTAACTGGTATCAGCATGTAACAGGCCCTCAATCCAATAGTGTTCCCATTCCGCTCTATTTTACCAGTTACAACAAGAAAGATCAATTGGATGGAAACATGATTTAACTCTGCTCCCTTTGTATCTGGTTTTTATAGCATCATAGCCCTATTTTTATATACCAAGGAATTAGCCTTGCTCAGTTTGTTTTATTCTCTATATTTCAAGTCCCTCATATATGGATCTGGAGAATGACCATACTTATGGCAAGTAAGAATATCCTTATATATGTCATCCTGATCTATGCCATAATACCAATATCGACCCTAACGGACTCAACTACCATCGATGGTCGCACTAGGTAAGTTAAAAGGTAAGAATGATAAATTATCTTCAGTTATCAGCTCTTTTACCCTAGCATAACTAAACTATGCAAGCCATAAAAATAAATAAAGAAGAATGTTGGTTGCAATAGCACTATGACAGTTAACTGGAGCACCTCCCCAAGCTATGAAGGGCATAAGGAACAAAGCAGAGCACCACCTGCAACAAATTAATTAAGTAATTATTAGTAATTCATTTGTTGAATGATAAAATAAATAATTATATGTGACAAATAAAATGCATTTGAATAAGAGAAGGCCACTTGATATCACAATTGTTTGTTATACAAATCCATGCACCACAATAAAACTATAATTAAACTTTAAGGGTCAAACCCTAGATCTAGGGTCCAATCTAGGGTTTTGGTCATTCTTTATGGACCTCTTCCTTGGAGTGCTACCTCTTGGAGATCCTTGGAGGTTATTTCATTGCATTTTGACTTTGTATTTGTTTCTTGTTTCATGGAGTTTCCCTCCTTCTTGGGCCTTTTCTCTCTTGGATATTATGTGTCACTTTGACCACCATTTTTCATGGCTCTTATTAGAGTTTGTTGGAGTATTTTGATTTGTTTACTTCATCCTAGGCTAGATCTAGGATTTTATCATTGTTTTATCGTTGGAACTTAAGGAGATTAAAGCTATGTAAGCCTTTGCTTTGTTTCTCATTCTATATGGTTGGATTTTGGAGCTTAATGGACATATAGTTCACGACGCAACTTGAATAATAAGGGTTTCTTCTATGTTCAAAGTGTGGCATCGACTTTGTTCATATTTCTAAATGTTGCTAAAGAATTGTAGAATAACTAGAACTTGTTAATTAGGACCAATTGAAAGGGTAACTTGCCTCATTGGAAGGGTTTTATTTTATGTGAGAAATGGTTCCTCTAAATTCCTTGTGATGTCTTATGCATGATTATATTACATTGATCCGTTCATCTTTCTAGAGTAGTTTCTTGTAATATCTCATTGTATAAGGCACACCCTAGTTAGCAATGTTTTAATGAGGCACTGTCCTTGGGTCCTCCTAGCAAATTCCTACATTCTGTTTTTTGCATGTTAGGGTTTATTTGTGGTATGTGAATGCAGCCCTAATTTCACTAACTCTTCATGATCAGCCTTTCTTGGACTAGCCTCCCTTAACTCCATTTGCCCCATTGATTGGCACTATTCTTCATGGTCCTCTTATTACCCCTTTTTCTTTATTTTCTATACTATAACAATAAAACTGCTTCACTAAACTATCTCCTCAAATTACCTTGATCCTTTATTGCTAGAACCTAGCAATCCTATCCTAGGTAAGCCCCGCTTGAGTTGGAGAAGAGCCAACCTAAAGTGTAGAGAGGTGGTAATTGAGGTGACAGTGGGTAACACCTTTATGTTGCAATTGGGATAGCATTGTTCTTTTGGGATTTAATCACACATGCTATTTTGGCCAATAACAGGCCTAATACATTACAAATGGGAAATGACATATTTGCATACACACTTGCAAAAAAACAAAGAGACAAAAAATTCAAATGAGCATTCATCATTAGAAGCTAAAATAGATTTATTGTTGTAGATCATCATTATTATCTAGTAGAATACTATGTAAGGTGTACAATGTAAACATTCATTAATCAATACGTGCAAATTGAAAAATGAGTGCCATACTGTCATATTTAATGTTCATAACTTCATTACATATCATAACACATATCTTCATCCATATGATAGCTCCACATCAACAATATCATCCTTTCCAGAATTGGCAACATTGCTTGCATGTCCACTTGAATATGCTTCATCATGCTTTGTCTACTTGAACTCCACTAATGCACCAATCAACCACAAACTTTTAAGCTCTCAAACAAGAAAACTATCAACTCCATAGCACGAATAATTCTCAAATGAAAAATTATCTCAAGCAAGAGTATTGGTGTGCTCAAGGGAGGCCCAAGAGGGTGCATGTATAGGTTAGGAAGCTTGTTTGTAGGATTAGGGTTTGTGTTTTTTCTTTTAGTTTTTGTTGTTGTTTTTTATGTTCTTTTTTTTAATTTAAATGTTTCTGCCTGGAAAAATAGACTTGTCTGCTTTAAATGTTTTTGAAAGCCATGAAAATGTTTTTAGCGTGGCTAGATACATCAATTTTATCAGTTTCCCCCTTTTGGATATGCATGGGAATTGTTTCCATGGTGTTTCCCATCAGATATGTATCGAAAATGCAGAAAGATGTTTTGGGGGTGGCATGGGGCACTTCAGTAACATAGTGTGTATTTGGAGGCTGATAGGTTTTCAAATAGCATAACACATGGTTTGGATTACTATTTATGGCCACTCTTGCTATTAAGAAGGGAAATCAGGGTGAGAGATTGTATCATATTGTAAAAATATTACCACAAGATCTTTATAAGCTCCTTTACAACCAATTATATGTATGTCATGTGTTTGGGTTTGGGTTTACCTCTTCATGATTAATTCTACTATGTTCTGATTTTGTGCATAGTTCTATTATGCTATTAAGTATCTGGTTAGGGATCTGTTATGTTTTGATATTGTGTGTTCATTATTACATGATAGGCAGATATAACTTAAAATAGGGTTAGGTGGTTAAACCAACATAACCAACGTAGAGTGATGTATAATACTTTGTAACTGGAGAGAGTGGTATTTGTATATTGGGTAAGCTAACTGAGCTTCTGTAAATGTGATGTTTATGGTTTGAATATATTGGACATAGCCATGAGATAGATCTCTAATAACAAAATTGAACATCTGTAGTTTATCTTTACCATCTAAGAAGTGATATGGGTGCCATTGGGAGGATTTGAGCACTATTGATGGGTTTTAGGGCACTAGACATGGTCGATAGAAGAAAACAAATCCTTAGGCTCTAAAGTAAAAATTTAGGGATTAAGGAAATGAATGACACATCAATCAATCACATAACATTGATCCAAGGCATCTTAAGTATTGCAATTCAAATATGGACACCATTAGTATATGTTGAGCTTAAGGGATGGGACTCAAATACGTAGACATGGCTTGAGGAGGAAGACCAACATCTCATGCCCGAAAGATATTTATCACTCGTATTCCATGAATAAGGTCCAATACCACCACATAATCATTGTAAAGTGACCCCTTGGCCTACATGTGTCATATAGGGCGCATTACTATCATTTGTGTGATGTGTACTGTTCTTAATTTCTTTCTCATTTTTTTGGACTAGAAACTAAGGTTGTCAGCCCTAAAATATGCCTCCCCATGGCTAATGGGCCATGTAGATGGCCCTAGATTAACTCATATGTCCTATAATTGGATTTTCTATCTCAAATCATGGTTTGGGGTTAGAGACTATGAAATTGTATGGTATCCCTTTCTTTAGGGCTCATGAATCATGAGTTATGCGAGCCCAAAATAATGACTCATTTATATAGAAGGAATGGTTAAGAACAATTATTTTATTAAACAACCTCCTTAGCTTCTTAAACAACCCCCTCAAGATCTCGAATAATATCTTCCACTTCCTTTACCAAAGGAGTATCTCCAGTAGGACTAGACCTTACCACCCCTTTTAGAGAAGCAAAATTAATGTTCAAACAAGAAATCCAACAAAGGGACCAAAGGGTTCCTTATCCTAAAAAAAATTCCCCTTTACCTTCAATGATATTTAGACCAATGTCATTTTGTTCTATGTTTTGGCTTTCAACATATTGATCCTTGTGAAATTCTAGTTTCTCTCCTATCCCTGTCCACATCCTAGAGATAGAAGGATTGAGACATGGGATTTCAAACTTGGACGAATTTCTAAAACAAAATACCAACATAATTGTGGAAGAATAACACATACCAGTATTGGATATTTCATTGTGATGTGCTCCTAATACATGGTGGGATAACAATAAATATCATATCCCTATTTGCTCAGCAATTCAAACATCTATGATTCACAATTTTTTTCTTTGCCAAAGTTTGATTGTTTGAATATATCTGGAATAAAAAACAAGAAATCTATAACTTTAGAGACATATAATGGAGACACAAACCCTTTTTTGTATGCAGAGCAATTTACTTAGCAGCCAGAAAGGGAAGGACTACATCCTATACTATGGTTTCATTAGTCTATTCATAGACTAGATCTTATCCCAAAATCATGGTACTTACATGAGAAGATGAGAAGACAGATAAGGAGTTGGGATACTCTTCAAACCCAATTTTGTGAAGTATTTTATTTTGTGGGGCAAATCTAATGAAGTTATTTATGCACTGCAACTAATTAATGATGCCTTGGTTACTGATAGGTGTGGAACTTGAGTAACCATCCTATCTATTTGTATCATTGAGAGTTGCTTAGCCTGAAGATACTTGTTAATATAATGGAATCTCCTTTATACAGTGGAAATATTGACAAGGACGAAGAGGATGCGGATGACTTGGAAAATATCCAACATTTATCATTTAAAGATTCAGAAGGTTCTAGGATTGTGTAAGAAATACCACTGCATCCTATATGTAACCCCTGTAGTTACGGAAAATCAACATTGTGTCAGAAGAGAGACCTAATCTTGCATCCATAGGAGACTATTGGGATGAATGGGCAGTGTCCAAAATTGTCAATATATGTAAAGAATATGAAGATTTCATGAATCTTTGCAAAATTAAAGGGTATCAAAGGCAAGTTGGGGGAGATGAAGATTGAATTTCAACCTTATGCCAAACTAGTAAATAATTGACCATACAACCTTAACCCTAGAGTCAAGTAGAAGGTCAAAAACGAAATTGATTGCATGCTATATACATGATTGTTTTTTCATATGGATGAATTTAAGTGGATTATCCCAATTGTGATTCAAAGTAAAATGGATATAGAGGATATTACGGTATGTGTTTATTGATGTAGACTTAATTCAATTTGTGTCCATGATCCTTTTTCTATGTCATTCAATGATGATGTATTGGATCAAGTTGTAGGAAAGGAAGCCTATTCCTTCGCTGGTGGATTCTCTCGATACCACCCAATAAGGATTGCAGGTGAAGACAATAAGAAGACTACATTCATTACGAAATGGGGTTCTTTTGCATACAATGCGATTCTCTTTGGGATTAAGAATTCCCTTCAATGTTCTTTGGAATTGTAGTTTCCACTTTTAGAGATTCCATACATAAGTTCTCAGATGTCTATATAGATGACTAGATTGTTTATGGTCTACTTATGGAGCATGTGTTGATGTATATGTAACTTCAGAATGTATTTCATCTATGTATTTTATATATATTTATTGTACCCTTAATAGAGATGTGTTATTCCTCTATAAGGAAGTGTCATCATGTGGATTGACAAGTGTCGCAAGTGTGTGTACTTGCCAATGGGTTATTAGACCACCATGTGTGGGGTCAGCCCTGAAATATATATATTATAATGTGATGTACCTAGATAGACAAGTCAGCCCCATAAGGTCGCTGGGCAAACAGATCAGTATAAATAGAGATCAGGTGATCTCTATTTAGATCACTCGAAAAAGTAACTCACTCTCACTCAGAAAGTGGCGCACTAGTGAGGAAGAGGATCATCTGCTACTAGGAGACTATCTCAGTGTATTTTGGTTGTACTTTGGTTGAGCCATTACTCTCTCTATCTCTGAGGAAGTTGTGGGGTTTTTCACCTTAGGGTTATCCCCATGGAAACTCTGTGTCTCTTGTCTCTTATGCTTTTGATTCTTGTGATGCTTGTCATATTGTGATTGTCATGCATTGATATATTGTATATGTTATTCTCTCAGCAAAGATCCTAGAGTATTGTGAATTAATGCTCAAAATTTAACATGGTATCAGAGCTAACCTGAGAAGAAGACATTTTGCAGTGACGAAAGCTTACGTTCCTTGTTTATTGGGTTTCTCTCCACATATTTTTGAAAATCAGTATAGTAGATTGACTCTACTCATCAAGGCGCATCTATCCGTCCAATCAGAATTCAGTTCCGAGCATTTTCAGATTTGGCCGTAAAAATTAGGGTTTCCATAAAAATAGGAATTTCTAGAATCTGAAGGCACAGCTGGAAGCTCCTTGCAAAAATCGAAGTTTAGAGCTTTGGATCGAGATTTTTGGCTAGGTAGATCTCTGGGAAACTCAAACCCTAATTCAGGGCTCTCCCTAGTGAACCCGGGAGGACAAAAAGGCAATTCTGAAGGGCAAAACTTTGCTGATCTCAAATTCTGAATACACCAGGATGATCAGCTCATCAAGGCACATATTTATATCCTTTCAAAAATTTGAAATTCACATTTTGAATTTTTAGGGTTTTTTCGACAAACTCTAATCCGAGACTAGATCTAGTTTTTAGCATTTCAAGTGGTAAGACCTAAATCTTTTCTATTTCCATTTGAAGTACTCTTTAAGATGTCTCTCCACACCAAGCTTGAGGATAAGCTTGAAGGGGATGATAACTTCCGAGCCTGGAAGTATAGGATTGGGTTAATCCTGGAAGAGAATGAGTTGGACTCATATGTGAAAGAAGACATCCCTATCCCAGAGGATGAAGAGGCCAAGGTATTGGATAAGAAGAACTAGGCAAAGAGAATCATTGTTGATTCTATCAAAGACCATTTCATACCCCATGTGTCTTATCCTCAGACACCCAAAGAGATGTTTGACTCCTTGACCAAGCTATTTGAAGGGAAGAACATAAATCGGAAGATGACCCTGCGGAACCAATTGAAAGGAGTAAAGTTTCAAAATGGAGAAACCATTCAATCTTATTTTTCAAGGGTCTCCCAGACCAAGGAACAACTAGAAGCAGTGGATGAAATGGTGGAGAATGGTGAAGTGGTGATGACCACTCTAAATGGCCTACCCAAGTCATGGGATCTTCATTCAAGGAATTTGTGCAAGGAAGAAGTTGATCTCCTTCAACAGATTGCGGGTAGAATGCTCTCAAGAAGAAGCTAGACTTATAGCTCGTGAGGAAAAGATGGGAGGTGAAGATCAAGCTCTTGCAGCTCACACCAAAAGAAGCAAAACCAAGAAGGAGCACTCTCGCCACAATAGATCCTATCAAAAGAGTAATAAGGACCTAAGATGCTTCACATGCAATGAGAAGGGTCACTTTGCTTCAGATTGTCCCAAGAACAAAAGGGATAATAACAACAATAAGAAGAACAAGGGCAACACAAGAAGGTTTCATGCTCATGCTGCCGAAGATGATGAACCCCCAAAGAAGAAGGCTAGGGCAGAAAGTGATAGCGATGATGACTCATCAAGTGAAGAAGAGTATGTTCTGATCTCTGCTCTCACACGTACTATCTCCCATGGTTGTAATGATTGGTTAATTGACAGTGGGGCTTCCAAAGACATGACTAGGTTTAAGGAATCTTTTGTGAACCTATTTGAACATGAATCACCCCATAAGGTGAAACTTGGGGATGATTATCAATACCCAATCAAAGGAAGTGGTGAAGCCTCCTACAACCTCGATTCTGCAAAAATATTTGAAGATGAAAGAAGTCCTTTATGTACCTGGGCTCAAGAAGAACTTACTCTCCATCTCTGCATTGGATGCAAAAGGTATGAGGGTTGCATTTGTGGATGGCCAAGTCCTAATGTGGCCAAAGGGAAAGACCATAGATGATGCAGTAGTGATTGGAGAGCAAGAGGGAGGTTTGTATAAATTGAAGGGACAACCTGAACATGCCATGGTGCATGAATCCATGGAGCCAAGTGAACTTTGGCATAGAAGACTTGCTCATATGCACTATAGGGCACTTCCAATTGCAAGCAAGGCTATAGAGGGTCTTCCTGAAATCAAGACCAAACATGAAGGTGTTTGCAAAGGATGTGCAAAAGGTAAGAACATTAAGAAGGATTTCCCAAGCAGTGAAAGCAAGGCAAAAGATATCCTAGAAATCATCCACTCAGCTGTATGTGGTCCTATGTCATCCAGTTCTCTTAGTGGGTATGTTTACTATGTCTCATTTATTGATGACTTCTCCAGGAAGACTTGGGTATACTTCTTGAAGAACAAAGATGAGGTGTTTGATAAGTTCAAGGAATTCAAAACCCTGATGGAGAATCAAACTGACAAGAAGATCAAAACATTCAGATCCGACAATGGTGGAGAATTCACCTCAGGTGACTTCAAGAAGCTTTGCAGTGATTCAGGGATTAAGAGGGAGTTGACTGCTCCTTATAATCCTCAACAGAATGGAGTTGCAGAAAGGAAGAACAGAACTATCATGGAAGCAGCAATGGCAATGCTGCATGACCAGGATCTACCTATGCATCTATGGGCAGAAGCAGCTAGAATAGCTGTGTATGTGCAGAACAGAACACCCCACAAGATATTGGACAAAAAGACACCAAAAGAGGTCTTTTCTGGTAAGAAACCTGAAGTCATTCATCTCAGAATATTTGGTTGTCTAGTATACACTCATGTCCCAAAGGAAAAGAGGACTAAACTAGATCCTTCAGGAAAGAAGGGTATCTTTGTGGGTTACAGTGAAAGCTCGAAGGCTTACAGAATATACTTTCTAGGGTTCAAGAAGATTGATGTTAGCAGGGATGTAACATTTGATGAAAACTCAACATTCATCAAATCAAGGAAGGCACCTATCGAAGTTTATGAAGAACCTAAGGAAACTAGATTTCAAGACACTACCATGACTGAAGCAGTTCCAAAAGTTGTTCATGAGTTTGAAGATCCACAAGAACCTATAGATCCACCTCGTGAGGATAACTCTCACAAGAGGAAACCTACATGGGCTAGAGAGCTCATTCAAGATGCAGAAATATTTGGCATTCCAGAAGAAGAACACAGAGCAAAGAAGAGAACCATATCACATACCAGCTATGTTGCTTTACTCTGTGACATTATGAACAAAGAGCCTTCTAGTTATGAAGAAGCAGCGGAAAAGAAAGAATGGAAGGATGCCATGGTTGAGGAATACCAATCAATAATGAAGAATGATGTTTGGGATATTGTCCCAAGACCTAAAGAGAAGTCTGTTGTGACTTCTAAATGGATCTTCAAAATCAAGCATGCTGCAGATGGCAGTGTAGAGAAATACAAGGTAAGATTCATAGCTCGTGGCTTCTCTCAGAAAGAGGGAATATATTATGAAGAAACTTTTGCACCTGTAGCCAGGTATACTTCCATCAGAACAGTACTTGCCCTGGCTGCAGCAATGAAATGGAAAATACACCAGATGGATGTCAAGACTGCTTTCTTGAATGGTGTAGTTGAAGAGGAAGTATATGTGGAGCAGCCACTCGGTTTTGAAATACATGACAGGGATTCATATGTGTGCAGATTGAAGAAAGCCTTGTATGGCTTGAAACAAGCTCCCAAAACTTGGTATGGTAGGATGGACAATTTCCTATCTAGTTTGGGCTTTACCAAGAGTAAAGCGGATTCCAACCTTTACTACAAGGTTGAGGAAGGGAATCCTGTGATTCTACTCCTGTATGTGGATGACTTATTTGTAACAGGAGATGACAAACTGATTGCAGATACTAAGAGGAAGCTTGCTGCTGAATTCGATATGAAAGATGTGGGAATGATGCACTATTTCCTAGGTATGGAGGTGTGGCAGAGTGCAGGTGGGATCTTCCTTGGTCAAGGGAAGTACACAGTGGATATCCTGAAGAGATTTGGGATGATGGATTGCAAGGCCATGGCCACACCTATGGCATCGAATCTGAAGCTTCTATGTGATGCTTCATCTGAGCCGGTTGATGTCTCTATGTATCGTCAGATGATTGGGTCCTTGATGTACCTGACGAACACGAGACCAGACATTTGCTTTGCTGTGAACACATTGAGTCAGTTCCTGACAGATCCGAGGAGTGTTCACCTGGTTGCTGTAAAGCATGTTCTAAGGTACCTGAAGGGTACAGTGGATTATGGGCTCAAGTATGAGGTGAATCAAAAGTTTAACCTCCAGGGTTATGTTGATTCATATTGGGCTGGCAGTGCTATAGATAGGAAGAGCACATCTGGGTGTTGCTTCCATATGGGATCAGGTGTGATCTCTTGGTTTAGCAGGAAGCAGTCCTGCGTAGCACTGAGTACAGCTGAGGCAGAGTATGTTGCATCCTATTCAGCTAGTTGTGAGGCAATATGGCTACAGAAGCTACTATCTGAGTTATTTGATCTCCCGTTGGAGGCTACTAGTATCTTCTGTGATAACCAGAGTTGTGTAAAGCTGTCCGAGAACCCAGTGTTTCATGACAGGTCGAAACACATAGAGATCAAATATCACTATATCAGGGATATGGTGCAGAGAGGAGCTGTGAAGCTCCTGTATGTTGAGACGGACAAGCAGATTGCAGATGTGCTGACGAAGCCACTAGCCAGGGTGAAGTTCAAGTACTTCAGAGAGAGGCTTGGTGTTCTTCAGATCGAGGACACTTCGAGGAAGAAGTGCTGGACACATCTGCTGAAACCATTCCAAGCATGTTGGAAGGAGGATCCTTCACATGGATGTGGATGTAAGTGCTGGATGATGAGCATCAGGATGATGTTCTGGTTTCTGTTGGATATGATCAGTTGAATCATTTTTATGTGTGTATGTATGCATCATGTTCGATGTTGGATATGATCAGTTGGATCATTTATATGTATGTACGCATCATATTGGATGTTGGATATGATCGGTTGGATCATGTGTATGTATTTTTGTATATGCATCATGTTGGATGCTTGGACCATGTATCTGTATATGTATCAGGTGGATACATTGTATGATCAGGTGGATCATGTATGGTGATATGTATCATGTATTTGTATTTGTATCAGGTGGATACATTCTATGATCAGGTGGATCATGTATGATGATATGTATCAGGTAGATACTTGGTATGCATCAGGTAGATGCATTGTATGATCAGGATGATCATGGATGACGAGCTTCAGGATTTTGCTCCAGATGACATGCAGCAAGATGTTGCAGTGATGATGATTAGGATGATCATGTGTACATCAGGATGATCTATGGTGAGTATCAGGTTGATACTCTATGGCCATGGATCGGGTTGTGCAGATGAGCATATAATTCCTTGCCCTGGGAGTTTTGCAGATAGTCTTTCAAGGTTTTTCCTATGGCATGTAATTCGGTGCCCTGGGATATCTGGCAAATGCTCTTTCGAGGTTTTGCTCTGGGAGGACATATAATTCGTTTCCCTGGGATATCTACATATAGTCTTATGAGGTTTTGCCTATGGCATGTAATTCGTTGCCCTGGGATATCTGGCAGATGCTCTTTCGAGGTTTTGTCCTATGAAATATAATTCATGTCCCTGGGAGATCCGATAGGTTGGGCTGTGTGCCCGTAATTAGTCCTGGGATGCTCTTGCGAGGTTTTCCCATGACCACATGTAATTCGTGCCCTGGGAGATCCTATAGGTAGAGCTGTGTGCTCGTAACAGCCTAGGATGCTCTTGCGAGGTTTTGTGGTGAGGTCACATATAATATGGCCCTGGGAGATTTGCAGATAGTCTTTCAAGGTTTTTCCTATGGCATGTAATTCATTTCCCTGGGATATCTGGCAGATGCTCTTTCGAGGTTTTGTGACACACATAATAAGTCCTGAGGATTCCACAGTATGGCCAGTGATGATGAAGACCTGCAGGTGGTGGGCCTACATCTAGTATGAAAAAGGACTGGCTCTGTAGAACTTCCTATGACGAGTAGAGTCAGAGATTGGTTGAGATAGCGGCAGCAGTGACGATGATGATGACGATGCATTGATGATGATGATCCCGAGAAGAAGACTTGTCTAGCAGATCTGTGTCGAGAAATACCTTCCTAGTTAAGAGGGAGTGTTGATGTATATGTAACTTCAGAATGTATTTCATCTGTGTATTTTATATATATTTATTGTACCCCTAATAGAGATGTGTTATTCCTCTATAAGGAAGTGTCGTCATGTGGATTGACAAGTGTCGCAAGTGTGTGTACTTTTCGATGGGTTATTAGACCACCATGTGTGGGGTCGGCCCTAAAATATATATATTATAATGTGATGTACCTAGATACACAAGTCGGCCCCATAAGGTCACTGGGCAAACAAATCAGTATAAATAGAGATCAGGTGATCTCTATTTAGATCACTCAAAAAAGTAACTCACTCTCACTTAGAAAGTGGCGCACTAGTGAGGAGGAGGATCATTTGCTACTAGGAGACTATCTCAATGTATTTTGGTTGTACTTTGGTTGAGCCATTGCTCTCTCTATCTCTGAGGAAGTTGTGGGGTTTTTCACCTTAGGGTTTTCCCCACGGAAACTCTGTGTCTCTTGTCTCTTATGCTTTTGATTCTTGTGATGCTTGTCATATTGTGATTGTCATGCATTGATATACTGTATATGTTATTCTCTCAGCAAAGATCCTAGAGTATTGTGAATTAATGCTCAAAATTTAACATGGTATCAGAGCTAACCTGAGAAGAAGACATTTTGCAGTGACGGAAGCTTGCGTTCCTTGTTTATTGGGTTTCTCTCCACAGATTTTTGAAAATCAGTATAGTAGATTGACTCTACTCATCAAGGCGCATCTATCTATCCAATCAGAATTTAGTTCTGAGCATTTTCAAATTTGGCCGTAAAAATTAGGGTTTCCACAAACATAGGAATTTCTGGAATCTGAAGGCACATCTGGAAGCTCCTTGCAAAAATCAAAGTTTAGAGCTTTGGATCGAGATTTTTGGCTGGGTAGATCTCCGGGAAACTCAAACCCTAATTCAGGGCTCTCCCCAGTGAGCCCGGGAGGACAAAAAGGCAATTCTGAAGGGCAAAACTTTGCTGATCTCAAATTCTGAATACACCAGGCTGATCAGCTCATCAAGGCACATCTTTCTATCCTTTCAAAAATTTGAAATTCACATTTTTAATTTTTAGGGTTTTTTCGACAAACCCTAATCCGGGACCAGATCCAATTTTCAGCATTTCAAGTGGTAAGATATAAATCTTTTCTATTTCCATTTGAAGTACTCTTTAAGATGTCTCTCCACACCAAGCTTGAGGATAAGATTGAAGGGGCTGATAACTTCCGAGCCTGGAAGTATAGGATTGGGTTAATCCTGGAAGAGAATGAGTTGGACTCATATGTGAAAGAAGACATCCCTATCCTAGAGGATGAAGAGGCCAAGGTATTGCATAAGAAGAACTAGGCAAAGAGAATCATTGCTGATTCTATCAAAGACCATCTCATACCCCATGTGTCTTCTCCTAAGACACCCAAAGAGATGTTTGACTCCTTGACCAAGCCATATCCATGGTCTGAAGCTTGAATTTCCTCACTTCAATGGTACTGATCCGACTGGATGGGTCTATCGTGCAAAACAATATTTCAATCTTCATAATACTTTTGATGTCCAAAAAGTTCCACCTGCATCCTTTCATTTGGAACAGGAAGCCCTTCAATGGTACAGTTGGTACATCAAGGCTCATGACGAGCCAAAATGGACAGATTTTTGCCAACTCCTTTTGCAATGATTTTGTCCCAGTGATTTTGATGACTTCACCAGAGCACTCACTAAACTCCGTCAAAGTGGCACTGTGAGAGAGTATCAGACCGGATTTGAGAAACTAGCCAATCACACAGAAGGCTTGTCTGATGAATTCTACGGGAGTTGTTTTATCAGTGGTCTTAAAGATGAAGTTAAGCAGAGATACGTTTCTATAATATAAGCTAAGCTTAGTGTAACAAGTGAGTTCATAATAATATATAAGCAGGGTCATTCCAATCAGCATAAGTCCCGGCATCATCATTACACGCCACCCATTCTTGTGGAACTAGTCCCCATCCTGCCTAGATTGATCTTAGTCCATTACTTCGACACTAAATCATATTGGGGTGAGTCTTCTTAATACCAATGGAGGAGGCCAAACTAGGGGAAAGGGGCCTTTGCCTATGCTCTAGTTCTTCTCTTTGCTACTGTTTTATTATGTCTGAGTCACTTGTGCTAGATACACTACTGATGGATCTTTTATACGGATTTATATTGAAATGCCCCTATATGTCATAACTTTGAGAGTAAAATCCGGTCAGAGGTTAAAATGTTCTGTCCCAACACAATGATGGAAGTCCTAGGGTTAGCTAAGTTGGAAAAAGACAATATTGCAGCCCAACAATGCTCCAAACCCACTTTTGTTCCCTTCCAAAATATGGGGTCTCAACGACCTCCCATTCCGCAAGCAACTCGACCAACTCCTATCAAGCATTTGTCTGAAACAGAGATGCAGGCACGCAAAGAAAAAGGGATTTGGTATAATTGTGATGAGAAATTCACTCGGGGACATAGATGTGTTCAACAAAAGCTCTATCTCTTGGATATGGGTTCTCTGCCTACCTCTAAAATTGGTGAAGAAGCTCCAGATCCAATGGATGCTTAGGTCGACATTCAGGATCCTCCTATTGACCCCCCATTTCAGGATGAACAACCAGAGATATCTATCCATGCTTTATCCGACGTCACCACCCCCCAAACAATGCGGGTTAGGGGTTATTTCAAGAAGCTTCCTCTTACAATACTCATTGATTCTGGTAGCACTCACAACTTCATTGACCCCCGGATCACCAAATAGGCTGATTGTTTTGTCCATCCTTGCTCCAACTTTGAAGTCATGGTTTCTAATGGAGGCACCTTACCTTGCAAGGGAAAGTGTCACAATTGTGTATCTCTCTGGAAGATTATAAACTGCGCTCTGACATGTTTGCCTTGTCCTTAGGCGGATGTGATGTGGTTTTGGGCATTTAATGGTTACGCACACTTGGCCCCATCTTATGGGATTTTGCTGAACTTTGGATGCAGTTTTTAGTTAATGGGACACAACACAGATTTACAGGCTTACAACCAGGGTCTCTCTACATCATCAGTTCACATCGCCTGGAAAAGATCCTTAAGAAGAATTCACATGGTATCATCGCTAAGCTCCATTCCATTCAGATGCACCCATCAACGGTCTCCACTACTTCCTTGGATAGATATGCAGGTGTCTTTGCTGCACCAGTGGGCTTTTTTCCTTCAAGAGACCTTTCTGGTAAGCATTTTGCCGTGTTTACATCTCAGCAGGAAATGATGGCTATTTTGCATGCAGTACTGACGTGGTAGCCATCCCTATTAGGGAATTACTTCTGCATCAAGACTGATCTCCAGAGTCTGAAAAATTTCTTGGAACAATGGGTCTCCTCCCCAGCACACCTGAAATGGGTTAACCACCTCATGGGTTATGACTATGTGATCACTTATAAGAAGGGTAAGGACAATATGGTGGCAGATACTCCTTCTCACACATTTGATGACCCAGTTTCTCTTACAGTTATTTCTCTGCTTGTTCCAAACTGGTTGCAATATGTTCAACAGGGCTATCTCTTCTATGAACTCCATGCTTCTTCATCGGCAGGGCACTCTAGGTTCCTCCAAAAGTATGACCGGGAACAATGTAACTTCTTTTGGCAGGGACTGAAACTGCCAATTCAAGAGATGGTGGTTGACTGTGATACTTTCCAGGTCAACAAGGGTGAAATGACACTTCTTTCGGGACTGCTCAAACCCTTTCCCATCCCTACACAAATTTGGACAACTATTTCTATGGATTTCCTAGAAGCGCTCCAGTGGTACAATACCATGTCTACAAGGACACCATATGAAGCATTCTATGGATAGGCACTGCCAATTCTTCTTCCATACACCCTCAGCAGCTCCCCAGTTCAAGCAATTGACTCGATTCTTCGAAACCACGATCAGATTCTTCTCATTCTGCAGGACAATCTTCACATGGAAAGAATTCAATTGAAACAACAAGCCACTCAGCACCGTTCAGAGCGCACTTTTCATGCAGTTGATATGGTTCTTCTTCAGCATTCCAAGCAATTCTCCTGAACCTCAAAAGGCGTCAGTGACCCAAAATGCAACTCGAAGATGCTACAAGGGAACCACTCCATCCAATTTTGCATCAATTTCCACATCTAAAGCTTTGAGGACAAAGCTTTTTCTAAGGGAGAGAGGATGTTAGGAACCCATGTCAACCCTTCTATTTACTTTGTTAGTATATTGTTGTTGGACGCATATGCTTTGTAAGTCATCCCATAGTATTTGTTGATCCATACTTGTGTTATTGTTGTTTGGCACATATGCTTTGTAAGTCACCCATAGTATTGTTGATCCATAGTTTGTATTGGCCCATGGTTTTGACCCATAGTATTGATGCCTAGACTTAGTATATAAGTGTGTGTTGAGGCCTATGAAGGCACCGTGAAGTTATTTGTATTGAGATTTCTCAAAGGAGGTTGCCCCCTCGAAGTGGCTTGTGATCAATATAAAAGTGATTCTAAGTTCTGTCATTTCTGATATTTCGCATATTCTTATTAATTAATTGTTGCGGGTTCTTCACAATCTAGTCCATATGGATGTTGATTTGGTCAACCGTTTAGTTCAATGTCATGACCACTGATTCAAGATCCTCAGTGTTCTTGGGAGGATCCTTATTCAAGTCCTCCATGTTTGAGTGCTTCTAGGTGTTGACCAAGGGACCACTTATAATCTAAAAAGTATTAACACCATCTTATCTCAAAATTAGCAATGCAAAAGAGGAGTCATTAAGTCAACCTTACCCCCTCACAACCCTCGGTTAATATCTGTATCTCCTCTTCAGCGTATTGCTCCTCATGTAGCCAGCTAGTATTTTTATTAAAATACTATCATGCTATGTACATACTCATAGCCACAATGTTCAAATTACAATAACAACTCTAACCTGGGCCAGGGGGTGTTACATCCACTCCAACACAAAATTGACTCACTACCAAACGAACCCGTCGAAGTAAAATATTTGTATGCTAACATGAATTACGATAAAGGGGTACATCATAATGATTATTGGATCAGCGGAATGAACGGAAATAAATGCTCAAATGAAAACAATATTAATGATGGAAAGTGGTTGATTGGATTTAGACAATATCAACTAGAATTTCGAGGAAATAAGAAACTTTTCAGTATCTTGGGAATGGACCAAATCAAGGGAAATCAACATGTCATTAATTGCAAACGGAGAAGTTCGGCTTCTTATAAACCCTGGATACTTTTGGTAAGAACCCACGCATACATTGAGAACAATTACTGCATAATAATCAGCATGTGTGAAGATTTGAAGCTTGGAAGTCATGTCACCCAGGAGACAATACGGGCAGGGAAGATCTGCAAAATCCGAAGGTGGATATTATTCAAAACATGCAAAGGTGTATCGTGAGTACATTCCATCCTGAAAACCTGATGCTCCATTCCTTTCCCTACCCGAAGTAGAATATATGGGACTACAGGATCGAAAGAAGTTTGAAGATGTTATTGTTGAAGAAAACTTACACAGACAACTAGACAAATTCATATTTGTCGACTATGATATCACCAACTCTGATAAGTTCCTGGAACTAGTCAGAGAGATTTTTATGATCAGATCCTAAGCTCCTAGGTGAAATGGAACTCAAAATATGGGCAATTGGGTTGTCAAAATCAAGAATATTGAACTTGTTGGAATTTCCTTACTTTGGAAGAACCCCTTATGTAAAAATGTGTGCAAAGTTGTTGTTATTGCAGCTGCATGGGGGATATCTATGGATTAATATATTTTACTTTGCACATGTATGGATTAACAGAGCAATATCTATGCATGCTTGTGCTTCTCCACACTTTCGTCTGCTACATGCTTTACCTTGTAGATCCATCTGGATCCAATCACCTTCTTACCTTCAGGCCTAGGAACAACCTCCCATACCTGGTTCTTCATGATTAAGTCATAATCCTCAACCATGGCCTCTTGCCACACATCATGTTGTGCAACCTCATCGAAACTAGAAGGCTCATATTCAATCAACTATGTCATCAATTCCATATAGCTCAGTCTATCTGGTGGTTTTCTCTGCCTCATGGAGCTCTATGGAAGACTCACCTGCCTGGAATCCTGAATAGTAGACCTATACCACCTAGGTCATGGCCTAGTGTCTGACTGTTGCGGCTGTTGGATATCCTCCTCCTGCTGCTTCTCATCCTCCAAATCAATGATAGAAGGATCCTGTCCACCTGACTCCCTCTACCTACCATAACCTGTGTTCTGTTTCTATACCTGTAACTCATCCAAATTGACTCTCAAGTCCTCAACTGGCTGCTCCTGTGCTGGTAAGTCCATATATCTTCTCAAGGCTCTGTCCTCATCAAACTAGAAATCCCTACTCACAATGATCCTCTTGCGAGCTAGGACATATATTCTATAAGCCTTGGAAGTCTCACTATAACCAACTAGAAGCCCCTTCTCTCCAGAAGGGTCCAGCTTCTTCCTAGTGTCAGCATGAATGTGACAATAGCAGATACTCCCAAATATGCTCAAATAACTCACATCTAGTCTAGTACCTATGAATACCTCCTCGGGCGTCTTCCTCCCCAATGTTGTGTGGGGACACCTGTTCTGGAAATATACTGCAGTCTGAAATGCCTCGTCCCATAGTTATAGTGGTAATCCCTGATCAAATAGCGTGGCCTTAGCTGCACTCACCAGTGTCATTTTCTTCCTCTTCGCCACTCCATTCTGTTGCGGGGCGTGAGGAATGGTGTGTTCCTTCTTGATCCCCTCTTATGCACAGTACTCCATGAACTCTCTGTCGGTGTATGCACCACCGTTGTCTGTCCTCAATACTTGAATCTTCCTCCATGTCTGGTTCTCCACTAGAGTCTTAAAATCTCGAAAATGCTCGAAGACCTCTGACTTGGCCTTCAGGAAATAGATCTAGGTTTTCCTGGAATAGTCATCAATGAATGTGACACAATAACTGTAACCACTGAAATAATGGACGCTCATCAATCTGCATACATCTTAATGCACCAAGTCTAAGTCCCCCTCAAACTTGTGCTCACTTTGTGGGAAAATTCTCCTGATGTTCTTCCCCAATGCACAACCCTTGCAGTGGTTGTGCTTCTCCTCCTGTACTGAAGGAACTCCAATAATTTCCTGTCTTAGATGCCTCAGTGCACTATGATGTAAGTGTGCCATCCTCCTATGCCATAACTCACCATCACTACCAATGTTGCTGACCATAGCCTTTGCAGGCTCAAATTGTAGTCTATAAAATTTCCCACTCCGAACCCCAATCATTATGTCCAATATTTGATCTGACCCATGTGGCATGATATATACTTTCCTATCCCGGAAAGTCACAAGAAAACCCTTGTCTTCTAGTGTGGAAACTGATATTATATTCTTCATCATCCCTGGGACATACAACACATCAGCAAAGCTGATGGGATTTCCATACTCCCTCTAAAATGAAACAATACCAACACCCTACACCTGATATCGCACATCATCTCCTAACTCAATCTGGAGATTTACTCCACCCTCCTTCAAGATCTTGAAGAACGATCTATGCCCTGTCATGTGACAAGATGCGCTGATGTCCACATACGAGATGTTCTTGCTGATGGATATTTCCACGAAAGCTATCAAGCAAAAGTCCTCGTCAAAACTCTTGCTGAAGTCATCCACCTCTGCTGAACCTGCCATCTGTGTGTTATTCTTCTTCTTCCTCTCTGGGCATTGGGAAGAAAAGTGTCCATGCTTGTGGCATATGAAGCACTTGACTTTTGACATGTCCAAGTTCTTCTTATCACCTTTCTTCTTCTTTTCCTTCCCCTTTCCTTTTCTCACTAGGTCTAGAGCCTCTTCATCCACGATATATGGATCACCGTTGGATGAAGACGAACCTTGACCCATATGGGTTTTGTCCTGTGCGAAGTCATCCCACAATCTCTGCCAGTCAGGGAGCTTCTCCCTAGCCACCACGCCTTTAACAAAGACCTCCCATGGCTTAGAAAATCCATTGAGAGCTATATGAACTAGCTCCTCATCCTCATTTTTAGAGCCCACTGCTCCAATATCATCCCTAATTTGTGTGAGACTTGTAAGATAAGGCACCACTCCTTCACCCTTGGCCATCCTGGTGCTACGCAATCTCTCTTGCAGCACCATATTCCGGTTTTCATTCTTGCTATTGTAAAGACTTTCAAAATCCTTCCACATCTCTAATGTGGCCTTCTTCCCAGATAGATGAGGGACTATATGGTCCTTCACCCCATCTAAGATGATCAACATAGCTCTGGAATCTATCTTCTTCCATTTTTCCAACTCTGTCGGATCTATGGGAGCCACTTTTCTGATCATCAATGTGCTCATCAGCATCACTGGCATCCAGGATCCTGGTGATCCTCTCTTTCCAAGTAGGAAAGTTATGTGCCTCCTGGAGTCTATCCTCAACTCTCAACTGTACGGCCATAATGAATAGTACCTGTAAACCCTTGGATATATATTCCAATGATATATCCAACCAACTTGCTGCTTTCTCTCAGTCTGCTCAGAAGAGCTCTGATACCATGTAAAATTTCCTTAAAATCCACTATAGGGCTATAGTATGTTGGATTTAATTAATAAACCCAAATTATTACTATTGACCACACATGGATTTCTTCACCAAAATAAAATCCAGTGGAAATAAAACACTGAGAGAAATATCAATCACACAATAGACACAAATATTTTTGGGTATACACCCCCGGACAAAACCCAAGATGGGAAAACCGATGCAGCAGTTTGAGAATATATTTTATTAATAAAATATGGAACAATACAATTCAGAAAATCAATTTATGCCCAACCTAGCAAAATCGAACCTCTGCAACTCACTGAGAAAACCCTGCTCATTTGTACGGCCTTATGCACAACTATACGGCATGTTGCTTCTGCTATACGAAATCCGTACAACCCACACGTGTGGGTTTCTATACGGCCTGCTGTTGTACGAAATTCCTCTCCAGATCAAACCAGCCCTCTCTTCTGTGAATCCATAAGGTCTGCTCTTCGCCTGGATGCTCTATCGATCTCTAAATCTCTACTCCTCCGTCTTCTCTGCAAAACTATCTTTCAGACTTGTCTCTCCGTCTCTGTCAAAAAGTGTGTGTGTGTGTATCCTCTCCACTAATTGATCCTCCTTTTAACTCATTGGCTAAGTGAAAAATATAATCTCAGTATGGATCAATGGATGAGATCCTCCAGTGAGATCAATGGCCAATATTAGATTAGCCATCACTTAAATGTTTTTCACTTTCAATTGATAAAAATGTGTTCCATTAAGTCAACTAATAATTAGATCACTTTAATATATTTTCCAAAGTAAAACTTAGGAAAAATACAATAAATACAATTTGGCTTCTTCATTTAATTCTTCTACATGCAAGGACACATGCAATGCAGGAGGACCTTCCTTGTTGTCACTTTTTAACATCATCAATACTCTCAGTCTCAGGTGAACCATAGACATTCTGAGCAGTTGAACTTTCTAACTCGTCGGGTTGATAATTTGGAGTGCCAACAACAACAGATTCTGAATGAATTGTCTCATCTTCAGCCTCATCATGCTGAACAATTGTTTCTTGCCACTCTACAGTTTCTTCCTCTGCATCCTTCTTATGAATGCACAACCCTAGTTTCAGTGGATTTGGAGTTGTGTCTTGCAAGCCAACCAGAATTTGAACTCAACCTCGAATTGCGATTGTAGAATGCTTCGGCATTTTCTCAATTTTTCCTCTTCTATCATTCTTCTTGTATATGCCATTCTTGGCCTCAGCATGGATTTTTAACTCATGTGATTTTTGTAATCATGCGCCAATTTTGAATATATAATGAAAAGATCCGTTTTGTGCAATTTTATATATTCCAATAATGTAAAGATCTTTTGCTTGTAATTTTTTCCACTGAACTCAATGGGATGCTTTTCTATCTTGTAATATATCATATGCAAGGTAAATTTATAACCACTTGATGTATGCATGCATTTTTCCCTTTATGTGACATAATCGACTAAACACACCATCATGTGCGACATAATGAACACATTCTAACCACACATTCAGACTAACATCATGCATCCCTAACTACTCACCAAACTAGCATCCCCTTGAATTCCTTAAGATGAATATGTTGAACTCAAGGTTATCCCATAGTCCTTATGGGACTAGCCAGAGAAGCAGCAATTGCTTGTTGTGCCTGGATTGTCTGCATATTCAACGTTCTTCTGAGGAGATTTCCTGACCCAAGCCTTGTTGTGCGCACTTCTATTTTGATTATGTTCCAAATAATTTTCACTGAAGTTTTTTTTAATGTGATAGCCTTTGCGCAACAAATATTCATCCTGACACTTTACTACTCTTCAATAGGACATAGCTTTGTGTCCAAAATAGTCGCATGTATAGCATCTCATAGTTTGACAATATTTTGCAATATGGCCAAAACGACTGCATCTTGTGCACTTCACCCTATTGATCCTTCTTTGACTAATACTTCGAAAAGAATTATAGCTGAAGGAACCATCATACCTGAAAGTCTTATCCTAACTTGAACATTGTTCTCTATCGCAGATCTTCTTAGGTGTCTTTACATAACCTAGACCAGTTTTGTGCTCTGGTGGTCTTTGATCTTTCAGAATCTTGTTCAACATTAACGTGTTGTCTATTAACTTGTATTACACTTCATCTTAAGATTTTGTCTTGTCACTTCATGATTGTGCACAAATGGGATCAATATGAACTTGTCTCTTTCCCTTTATCTCAACCAACTTGTCTTCTAGAAGGGATATCTCCTTATCCTTTTGCTCAAGCTAATTAGTCATCTTTCTGATTTCCTATGCCAATTCCTCCAGTGAAGTTCTTAGTACAAATTTCTCTTTCTCAAGGATTAGAAATTTTTCTTGTTCGCAACTTAGTTGAATCTCGTAGTTGGTTAGTATTTCACGAATATCTGTGTTAACAGATTCCTGACATGGCATGTCATGTTCTTCATACTTTGACAATTATTCCTACAATGGCTTATTCTTCTTCTTAGACTTCTTTAACTCATCCAAGGCACTTTTTTTTAAATAGTCCAACTTTGGAAGTTATTCTTATTGTATTTCATCTTGTTATTGTACCTCCTACCGGAGATTATATCAATGTATTTGATCATGTAAAACCCTTGAAAGAATCAATGTAAACCTTGGGATGAAATCAAAAACAAAAGATTCATTAAATGTAATTTTTTGTATTCCCCTAAGACAAGTCGGCCCAATGGGTAAACGACCCCAAAATAGTGTGCAAACTAACCCAAACAATGGGAAGAACTGCCCCAATTAGGGAAAGTTAGGTCATCCCAGTAAAGGAAAAAGTCACCTTTTAATGTGTATAAATAGAGAGTTTGACCTCTCATTTGGTCATTCACTCAAGACAACTTCGCACTAGTCAAGAGAAGTTCGTTGTTGCATCTAGGAAACTGATTTTTGGGGGTTTTCGACTATTACAGAAGTTTATATCTTGTTTTTCTTGGGCTTGCGCTACTACTATATGGATGTACATCGTTCTCTACTGGAATGTCTGAGCTTGGGGGAGACAAATAGCTTTTTCTATGGTTGGGAGATGATTGTTCTTATCATCATGGTTAAACGAGCTCCACACTCATTTTTTTCTCTGCTTTGCCATTCTTTTAGGGAACGTGGTTATGATGTTATAAACATTAACATGGTATCAGAGTAGTGTTGAAAGAGACAAGTACCAGAAACTGGGGCTTCCCGAATTTAGGGTTTCCAACCATGGAATTGATCCAGAAAGACCTCTACTCAATTCGCCGTGGGAAGGTGCAGTTATCTGTGGAGGAAAATTTTCATTTAGAAAACATTCAAATCTGGCCTAATTTATGTTGGGGACACTAAACTAGGGTTTCACATTTTTGGGTCCTCCCCTCTCAGTTTGGTTTGAAAAGTGCATTGCAAATTTTTCCCTAGGGAAGGTGCATCTTTGGGTGAAGGAAAATTCCAGTTCTGAGAAGTTTCATTTTTTACCTAATTCTACAGTTACTGCATAAATTAGGGTTTCAAGTTTTTTGATGTCCGGTCCACAGATTTGGATCGATCCTACCTTCTCTCAACTCACCTTGATATGGCACATCTATCTATAGAGTCAGTTTTGCAAGATTCCAAACTTCAGTTTTGACCCTCTCCTGCTAGCATTTCTGAAACAGGTTTCAGTTTTTCAGTCTTCAGTCAAGATGGTAGTTGGAATCAGAGTAGAAGATATATAAGAGGGAGTCTCAAACTTCTGATATTGGAAAAGTAGAATGCTCATGCTCCTAAATGAACATGATCTCAAGGATAGTATACTCATAAATATTCCAATGTCAAAGGGAGCCAGAGAGAAATCAAGATTCAAGAAGAATGAAGCCACAACAATGAGGATATCAATGGACTCAATAAAACATCATCTTGTACCTCTCATTACAAGCAAGGATTTATCCAAGAAGATGTATGGTTCCTTGAATAATATATATGAGAATGAGAATCCTAGCAAAATTTTATCTCTAAAAGATCAACTTCTTCAAGTGAAGTTTACAAAAGATGATTCAGTTTCTTCTTATTTCTTGAAGATTGCCCAAATCATAGATCAGCTAGAAGTTGTTGATGAAATTTTCCTTGACAGATATCTTGTGTTGACATCTATGAGTGGACTTACTCCAGAATGGAATCCAATTGTGAAAGGGACATGTGCTCGTGGTCAGTTACCTAGTTTTGATCAGTTTTGGTCAGAATGTATCCAAGAGGAAACAAGGGAGCTTGCCTCTACCTTAGAGGAAAAAGAAGAGATAGTTCTTGCATCCAAAATTGGAAGGAAGAGAGGAAAGTGGAACAAGGGCAAGAAAGGGATCCTATCAATCCAAAATCCAAATATTAAGAAAGATAAATCCAAGCTTCAATGTTACAAATGTGGCAAGTTAGGTTACTTTTCCACAGAATGTTGGAAGAAAGGAAAAGAAAATCATTATGCCCCTACAACCAAGAAGAGAAAGCAACATGTCTCAATTGTTGACGTTGACGAAGAGTCTTCACAAGAAAGGCCAAAGAATCCAGAAGAATTCTTCCTTTAATGTAAGACTTGAATCTCTACATGAATACTTTAGAGAGTTTTTTTTTAAGTTCAGAACTTGAATGTCAAAGTGTTTGTTAGGAACCCATGTCTTTACTTTGTTAGTATATTGTTGTTGGACGCATATGCTTTGTAAGTCATCCTGTAGTTTTGTTGATCCATAGTTTGTATTGGCCCATGGTTTTGACTCATAGTATTGGTGCCTATACTTATCCCATTGTTTGTATTGACACATAGTATTGACCCATGGTATTGGCGCCTAGACTTAGTATATAAGTGTGTGTTGAGGCCTATGAAGGCACCGTGAAGTTAATTGTATTGAGCTTGCTCAAAGGAGGTTGCCCCCTCGAAGTGGCTCGTGATCAATATAAAAGTGATTCTAAGTTCTATTATTTTTGGTATCTCGTGTATTTGCATTAATTAATTATTGCAGGCTCTTCACATCTAGTATCAGAGCACTTTCTTGGGCTCGTTGGGTGGAATTTCTGCCAAATTTTTTTTTCGCATCTATTGCAAGTTCGGATCTAGGGATAACCCCTATCCACATAACTATGGGAAGTACTTGGGCATAAGCCCTAAAAATCATTGTGAGGAGTACCACAGGAACCCCAAAGTAGCTGGCCCATTGAGAGGACCTGCCAACGAAAAGGGCAACGACCCCTACCTGATTGACTAGTTCCCACCCGTGAGGTAAACCAAGAGCTGTCGTTTGTGGCAAAGCGGTTATCAGTTTTACCTGAGCCGTGGAGTGAGGGGTACTTCCCCAATACGCAAGCCGTCGGACAGCATTGGTGGCCGAGTGTAACCCATGAACTATTACGAAGCCGCACATACCTGGGGTCCATATCTATTTTTAGCTGAACTATTGTCGATCACTGCTACGTCGTTTCAGATCCAGCCGTTCAGATCCATTCTGAAAGCCGTTCCAGATCATCTGTTTCAAATCTATTTCAGATCCAGCAGTTTTTGCTCCATTTGGCTCCATTTCAGATCCCTCTGTTTCTGCTCACTTCCGGGTCGTTGCAGATCTATCTATTCAGATCCCTTCCGAGCTGTAGCCGCTCCATTCTGATAAAAAAAAAAAAGATTTTTTTCTCCATATCTCCCTTGTTTTAACTCTGTTTTCCTTGAAACTTCTCTGACACCCCTGCAATCCCATTCTGCATATTTCATTCCTGAGGACCCTATCCCACATTCCACTTCCCAACACTCAAAATATCACATTTGTCTATTTTTAGGGTTTGCCATAACTTCTTCGATTTTCACCCGATCGCCTTCAAATTTTACCACAAAGTTCCTTTTCTAATTCTGCTTCTTTGTCTCTCTCTGCCAAATTTTCACATTCTTTCACCCTGCTTCTGAAATCCCCCTTTTCTGCTTTCCTGTGCTTTCGACAATGTCCAAAATCTAGTCAAACCCCAATTACCCATCAGATTTTTTCCCCAATCCAAATTTCCCTTTACTAAATCAGCTTTTGTTTGTGTTTTTCTACCCATTCCCAAAAACAAAAAACAAAAAAAAAACCCTGATTATAGTTGTCACCCATGCAAGAGCACACACCATGGAGGAAGCACTTGCAGCCATCCAAACCAAACTCCAAGATCTGGATGAAAAATTTCTCAGCCTACATCTTCAGCATTCAGCCATGAACAATAACCGACAGCCAGAATCTTTTGCAGCCATCGGGTTCTCTTCTTCCAGCAATTTTCGTGGGCTGAAGCTTGATTTTCCTCGCTTCAATGGTACTGATCCGACTAGATGGATTTACCGAGCAGAACAATATTTCAGTCTGCATAATACTTTTGATGTCCAGAAATTTCCACTTGCATCATTTCATTTGGAACAAGAAGCCCTTCAATGGTACCGTTGGTACATCAAAGCTCATCATGAGCCAAACTGGAAAGATTTTTGCCAACTCCTTTTGCCATGATTTGGTCCTAGTGCTTTTGATGACTTCATAGGAGCACTCACTAAACTTCACCAAATGGGTACAGTGAGAGAGTATCAGACAGAATTTGAGAAACTGGCCAATCACACAGAAGGATTGTCTGATGAATTCTACAGGAGTTGTTTTATCAGTGGTCTCAAGGATGAAATCCGCTCAGAGGTCAAAATGTTCTATCCCAACACAATGATGGAAGTCCTAGGGTTGGCTAAGTTGGAAGAGGACAAGATCGTAGCTCAACAACGCTCCAAACCCACCTTTGTTCCCTTCAGAAATATGGGTTCCCAATGACCTCCCATCGCGCTTGCTCCTCAACCAACTCATATCAAGCATTTGTCTGAAACAGAGATGTAGGCACGCCAAGAAAAAGGGCTTTGTTATAATTGTGATGAGAAATTCACTCGGGGACATAGATGTGTTCAAAAAAATCTCTATCTCTTGGATGTGGATTCTCTGCCTGCCTCAGAACTTGGTGAAGAAGCTATAGATACAGTAGATGATCAGGTCGACATTCAATACCCGCCTGTTGACACCCCATTTCAGGATGACCCACCTGAGATCTCTCTCCATGCTGTAACCGACATCACCACCCCACAAACAATGCGGGTCAGGGGATAGTTCAAGAATCTCCCTCTTACCATACTCATTGATTCTGGTAGCACTCATAACTTCATTGACCCTCAGATTGCCAAACAGGATGATTGTTTTGTCCATCCTTGCTCCAACTTTGAAGTCATGGTTGCCAATGGGGGCACCTTACCTTGCAAGGGGAAGTGTCACAATGTGCGTATCTCTATGGAAGATTATAACCTACGCTCTGACATGTTTGCCTTGTCCTTAGGAGGATGTAATGTGGTTTTGGGCGTTCAATGGTTACGCACACTTGGCCCCATCTTATGGGATTTTACTGAACTTTGGATGCAGTTTTCAGCCAATGGGACACAACACAAAATTATGGGCTTACAACCAGGGTCTCTCTGCATCATCAGTTCAAATCGCCTGGAAAAGATCCTTAAGAAGAATTCACATGGTGTCATTGCTCATCTCCATTCCCTTCAGATGCACCCACCAATGGTCTCCACTACTTCCTTGGATAGATATGCAGGTGTCTTTGTTGCACCAGTGGGCTTGCCGCCTTCATGAGACCTTTCTGGTAAGAATTTAGCCACATCTACATCTCAACAGGACATGATGGCTATTTTGCATACAGTACAGAAGTGGCAGCCATCCGTATTGGGGAATTATTTCTCCATCAAGACTGATCTCTAGAGTCTAGAAAATTTCCTGGAACAATGGGTCTAGTCGACCACTTACCATAAGGGTAAGGACAATATGGTGGAAGATGCTCCTCCTCGCACATTTGATGACCCAGTTTCTCTTACAGCTATTTCTCTGCTTGTTCCAAATTGGTTGCAATCTGTTCAATGGGGCTATCTCTTCTATGAACTCCGTGCTTCTTCATCAGTAGGGCACTCTGGGTTCCTCAAAACGTATGACCAGGAACAATGTAACTTCTTTTGGCAAGGACTCAAAAGGATAATTCAATAGATGGTGGTTGACTGTGATACTTTCTAGGTCAACAAGGGTGAAACGACCCTCCTTTCAGGACTACTCGAACCCTTGCCCATCCCTCCACAGATTTGGACAACTATTTCTATGGATTTCCTAGAAGTGATCCAGTGGTATAGTACCACATCTCAAAGGACACCATATGAAGCAGTCTCTGGACATGCACCACTAGTTCTTCTTCCATACACCTTTAGCAGCTCCCCAGTTCAGGCAATTGACTCAATTCTTCGAAACCGTGATCAACTTCTTCTCATTTTCCAGGACAATTTTCACATGGAAAGAATTCGACTGAAACAACAAGCCGATCAACACTGTTCTGAGCGCACGTTTCACATCGCCGATATGGTTCTTCTTTGTCTACAACCTTCCACGCAATCCTCCCTGAAATGCCAAAGGTGCCAGTGGCTTGGAATGCAACCCGAGGATGCTATAGGGGACCCACTCCTTCATATTCTGCATCAATTTCCACATCTAAAGCTTTGAGGACAAAGCTTTTTCTAAGGGAGAGGGGATGTTAGGAACCCATGTCTTTACTTAGTTAGTATATTGCTGTTGGACGCATATGCTTTGTAAGTCGTCCCATAGTTTTGTTGATCCATAGTTTGTATTGGCCCATGGTTTTGACTCATAGTATTGGCGCCTAGACTTAGCCCATGGTTTGTATTGACACATAGTATTGACCCATGGTATTGGCGCCTATACTTAGTATATAAGTATGTGTTGAAGCCTATGAAGGCACCGTGAAGTTAATTGTATTGAGCTTACTCAAAGGAGGTTGCCCCCTCGAAGTGGCCCGTGATCTATATAAAAGTTATTCTAAGTTCTATTATTTCTGATATCTCGTGTATTTGCATTAATTAATTACTGCAGGTTCTTCATAGTGTTCTTGAGGACTTCAGTGATCATTGCAAGGAATCAGAGATCAAGTGGGAGTCCATAAAACAAACAAAAGGAAATATCATGTGCTATGACCTACAAGAGAAGGATGATGAGACTTGTTATGAAGAACAAGTGATGATTACCAATGCACATTTAGTCATATGTGGACCCATAACCCATAGGTCCAACGGATCTCATATGGAGATTGACAATTGTGAGCAAGAGGTAGAGTTGTAGAGGGAGTCTGCAGCACAGAGGGAGATGATCCGTGAATTTGAAATGAGATATATGGAGGTTGATGCATTATTTCTTGGGATTAGAGGTGTGGCAAGGACCTAATGAGATCTTCCATAGACAAGGGAAGTATACCATTGATATCTTGCCCAGATTTGGTATGATGGACTGAAGTCCATGGCTACACCTATGGAAGCAAATCTGAAGAAGTTACTTGCTTGTTAGGAACCTATGTCAACCCTTCTCTTTACTATGTTAGTATATTGTTGTTGGACGCATATGCTTTGTAAGTCGTCCCGTAGTATTTGTTGATCTGTAGTTTATATTAGCCCATAGTATTGACCCATAGTATTGGACGCATATGCTTTGTAAGTCGTCCTGTAGTATTATATGTCTCATGGTTTTGACTCATAGTATTGGGCATAGACTTAGTATATAAGTGTGTGTTGAGGTCATTAAAGGACCGTGAAGTTAATTGTATTGAGCTTGCTCAAAGGAGGTTGCCCCCTCAAAGTGGCCCGTGATCAATATAAAAGTGATTCTGTTCTATTATTTATGATATCTCGTATATTTGCATTAATTAATTATTGCAGGTACATCACATCTGGTATCAAAGCACTTTCCTTGGCACAAGTGGGAAATTTTTTTTTTTCTTTTGAGCCGCGACTTTCAGATCAATTTCTGAAACTTTCTGCACAAAATCAGAAGAAACCGATTGCATATCTCAATTCTTCTTTCAAAAATACGCAGTTTCAAAAAAACAATCATCTCATTTGGAGTTCTAAAAGTGGAGATATCGCGGATTTAAAATCGGTAATTTTTCAGAATTTCGGTGACGGCCGCAGAAATTGCGGCGAGAAAATCTTTTGACCGAGTGCCCAGATTTCTATTCTGCTTCTAATGGTAGACACAGAGTGGTTGTTCCAGTTCCAGAAACACGCTATAATAGCGATTCTGAGCAATATACATCCGGTTTTTGAACATTGGGTGGAATTTCTGCCCAAATTTTTTCTGTTGCAGGTTCGGATTTGGAAATCATCCCTATCCGCTTAACTGTGGGAAGTACTTGGGCATAAGCCCTAAAACTCATTGTGAGGAGTACCACAGGAATCCCAAAGTAGCTGGCCCATTAAGAGGACCTGCCAGCGAAAAGGGCAACGACCCCTACCTGATTGACTAGTTCCCACCCGTGAGGTAAACCAAGAGCTATCGTTTGTGGCAAAGTGATTATCAATTTTACCTGAGCCGTGGAGTGAGGGGTACTGCCCCAATACGCAAGCCGTCAGACAGTATTGGTGGCCGAGTGAAACCCCTGAACTGTTAGGAAGCCACACATACCTGGGGTCCATATCTACTTTCAGCTGAACTATTGTTGATCACTGCTGCGCCGTTTCAGATCCATTTGCAAGTCGTTCCAGATTCAGCCGTTTTCAATCCATTCGGTGTTGTTCTAGATCCCTTTCGAGCCATAGCCACTCCAGTCTGAAAAAAAAAAAAAAAGCAATCCCTGGTTATGGTTGTCACCCATGCAGGAGCACACACCATGGAGGAAGCACTTGCAGCCATCCAAACCAAACTCCAAGATCTTGATGAAAAATTTCTCAGCCTCCATCTTCAGCATTCAGCCATGAACAATACCAGACAACCAGAATCTTTTGCAGCCACCGGGTTCTCTGCTTCTAGCAATTTTCGTGGGCCGAAGCTTGATTTTCCTCGCTTCAATGGTACTGATCCGACTGGATGGATATACCGAGCAGAACAATATTTCAGTCTGCATAATACTTTTGATGTTCAGAAAGTTCCACTTGCATCCTTTCATTTGGAACAGGAAACCCTTCAATGGTACCGTTGGTACATCAAAGCTCATCCTGAGCCAAACTGGACAGATTTTTGCCAACTCATTTTGCCACGATTTGGTCCTAGTGCTTTTGATGACTTCACAGGAGCACTCACTAAACTTCACCAAACTGGCACAGTGAGAGAGTATCAGATGGAATTTGAGAAACTAGCCAATCACACAGAAGGATTGTCTGATGAATTCTACAGGAGTTGTTTTATCAGTGGTCTCAAGGATGAAATCCGCTCAGAGGTCAAAATGTTTTGTCCCAACACAATGATGGAAGTCCTAGGGTTGGCTAAGTTGGTTGAGGACAAGATCGCAGATCAACAATGCTCCAAACCCACCTTTGTTCCCTTCATAAATATGGGTTCCCAATGACCTCCCATCATGCCTGCTCCTCAACCAACTCCTATCAAGCATTTGTCTGAAATAAAAATGCAGGCACGCCGAGAAAAAGGGCTTTGCTATAATTGTGATGAGAAATTCACTCGGGGACATAGATGTGTTCAACAAAAGCTTTATCTCTTGTATGTGGATTCTCCGCATGCCTTAGAACTTGGTGAAGAAGCTACAGATACAGTGGATGATCTGGTCGACATGCAACACCCGCCTGTTGACACCCCATCTTAGGACGACCCACCCGAGATCTCTCTCCATGCTGTAACCGGCGTCACCACCCCACAAACAATGCGGGTCAGGAGATACTTCAAGAAGCTCCCTCTTACCATACTCATTGATTTTGGTAGCACTCATAACTTCATTGACCCTCGAATTGTCAAACAGGCTGATTGTTTTGTCCATCCTTGCTCCAACTTTGAAGTCATGGTTGCCAATGGGGGCACCTTACCTTGCAAGGGGAAGTGTCACAATGTGCGTATCTCTATGGAATATTATAACCTACGCTACGACATGTTTGCCTTGTCTTTAGGCGGATGTGATGTGGTTTTGGGCATTCAATGGTTACGCACACTTAGCCCCATCTTATGGGATTTTGCTGAACTTTGGATGCAGTTTAAAGTCAATGGGGCACAACACAAATTTAGGGGCTTACAACCAGGGTCTCTCTGCATCATCAGTTCACATCGCCTGGAAAAAATCCTTAAGAAGAATTGACATGGTGTCATCGCTCAGCTCAATTCCATTCAAATGCACCCATCAACAGTCTCCACTACTTCCTTGGATAGATATGCAGGTATCTTTGCTGAACCAATGAGCTTGCTGCCTTCAAGAGACCTTTCCGGTAAGAATGTAGCCACATCTACCTCTCAGCAGGAAATGATGGCTATTTTGCATGCAATACAGAAGTGGCAGCCATACCTATTAGGCAGTTATTTCTGCATCAAGACTGATCTCCCGAGTCTGGAAAATTTTCTGGAACAATGGGTCTCCTCCCCAACACACCTGCAATGGTTTATCCAACTCATGGGTTATCCCTATGTGATCACTTACAAGAAGGGTAAGGACAATATGGTGGAAGATGCTCCTTTTCGCACAATTGATGACCCAGTTTCTCTTACAACTCTTTCTTTGCTTGTTCCAAATTGGTTGCAATATGTTCAACAGGGCTATCTCTTCTATGAACTCCATGCTTCTTTATCAACAGGGCACTCAGGGTTCTGCAAAATGTATGACCGGGAACAATGTAACTTCTTTTGGTCGGGACTAAAAATGACAATTCAACAGATGGTGGCTAACGATGATACTTTCCAAGTCAACAAGGGGGAACCGACACTCCTTTTGGGATTGATCAAACCCTTGCCCATCCCTACTCAGCTTTGGCCAACTAATTCTATGGATTTCCTAGCAGCACTCTGGTGGTACAATACCACATCTCAAAGGACACCATATGAAGCAGTCTATGGACAAACACTGCCAGTTCTTCTTCCATACACCCTTAGCAGCTCCCCAGTTCAGGAAATTGACTCGATTCTTCGAAACCGCGATCAGCTTCTTCTCATTCTGCAGGACAATCTTCACATGGCCAGAATTCGCCTGAAACAACAAGCTGATCAACACCGTTCTGAGCGCATTTTCCACGCAGCTGACAGGGTTCTTCTTCATCTAGAGCCTTCCAAGCAATCCTCCTTGACACTCCAAAGGCGTCAGTGGCCCGAAATGCAAACTGAGGATGCTACCGGGGGACCACTCTTTCAGATTCTGCAGCAATTTCTCCAACCAAAGCTTTGAGGACAAAGCTTTTTCTAAGGGAGAGGGGATGTTAGGAACCTATGTCAACCCTTCTCTTTACTATGTTAGTATATTGTTGTTGGACGCATATGCTTTGTAAGTCGTTACCCATACGAGGAAAAATTATCCCTAGCTGTAGTCTTTTCCGTACAAAAATTGCGACACTACATTCTAATCAGTCATACCACGGTTGTGGCCGACTCCAACCCTATGGTCTATCTCCTAACCCGGCGGCTCCTACAAGGTCGTGTTGCTAAATGGGTCATTATCCTCCAGGAATATGACCTCACTTTCAGAACTCCCAAAAGCACTAAATCCCTCGCGCTTGCTCACCTCATCACTGACCTCCCATCCTCTTCGTCATCACCCATTATCCAAACGGACCTGATTGACGAACAAATCTTCATCATTTCGTCTGACGACCCTTTGTACGGAGACATTTTGATTTACCTCCGCACGCAAAAATTTCGACCACACATCAATCATGACGGACGCCGTCGGATACGACACCATGCCCCCCGATACCTCTTGTTAGGGGATGTACTTTATCGACGCGGCGTTGATACCATCCTACGTCGATGCCTATCCCATAGTGAGGCAGAACAAGTCCTCAATGATTGTCATAGCGGTGCTTGCGGAGGCCATTTCTCCGGCATGGCCACCGCCCAGAAGATCATTCGGGCAGGTTACTTTTGGCCATCATTGTTTACTAATTGCATCACCGCAGTCAAGCATTGCCAGAACTGCCAACTCTTTGCCCCCAAAGCAAGAAACCCCCCACCACCCTTCATCCAGTCATCACTGTCGGACCATTCTGCAAATGGGCCATCGACTTCCTTGACTGCAACCCCACGTCAGCCGGCGGTCACAAACACATCGTTGTGGCCGTAGATTATTTCACCAAGTGGGTGGAATCCATGCCGACTTACAATTGCAAAGCCGACACTGCAGCACGGTTTTTCTTCAACCATGTTATCACTCGTTTCGGAGTGCCGAAGCAACTAGTCTCTGACCACGGCTCTCACTTCGAAGATGCCGTCTGGAAAGAATTATCAACCATGTTGAAATTTGAACACCATTTCTCTTCCGCCTACTATCCCCAAGGAAACGGCCAAGTCGAAGCGATCAATAAAATTTTGAAGACCATTCTCCAACGCACTGTAGACAAACACAAATCCAATTGGCACCACATGCTTTTCCCGGCACTATGGGCTTACCGCACCTCAACCAAAACCGCCACCGGTTTTACCCCTTTCCATTTAGTTCACGGTGTCGAATCCGTTCTCCCTATCGAGTGCCAGATTCCAGCCTTACATATCGTCGTTGAACTCCTACCAGACACTTCCCCGATTGAGCAACGTTACTACTCCTAGAGCAGGCCGATGAAGATTGGCGCACAGCCATTCAAAACATGGAAGCAGCCAAACAACGATCAAAACTAAGTTACGACAAACACGTCCACCCAAGAACCTTTTCTAAGGGAGACCTTGTCCTCGCTTACGATCAAGCTCATGATAAAACCGGAAAGGGAAAGTTCGTGTCTATGTGGCAAGGCCCCTACATCGTACACACTTGCCTCGGGCAGGGGGCATACATTCTGACCGATTCAAAAGGAAATCCCCTACGCAACCCACGTAACGGGTTGTACCTTAAACGATTTTACCCATAGAAAATCTGATGGACATGACCGTCCATTCTAGTATAGGCTTACTTTCTTTTTTCACAAAAAACTCAAAAACCTAAATATTTGTTTTTCTCTGCATGACCACAGATGGATCCTCTTCCACTCTTCTATGTCGGTTTCACTGATGGTGCAAGCCGTTGGTCTCCCAATCTCGCCTCCGCAGCTTGGGTAATATACTCCCCTTCACATGAGTTAATTCACATTGACGGAATATGTTTAGGTGCCGCCACCAATAACCAAGCTGAATACGATGCCGTGACCGGTCTCCTGGCCGCAGCTCTCCAAATGAGCATCCGTCACCTCAACGTTTTCTTGGACTCACAGCTCCTGGTTTCCCAGCTCAACAATGATTACCAGGTATGCGATCCCTGTCTTTTCAGAAAATTCCTGCGCACTAAACAAATGGTTAGACAGTTTGAATCCATTTCGTTCACACATGTCCCAAGACACCTCAATAGTGTAGCAAACCATATGGCCAACAATGTCCTCGACTGGCACACCAATCACATCATGTATGTTAGGAACCCATGTCTTTACTTTGTTAGTATGTTGTTATTGGACGCATATGCTTTGTAAGTCGTCCCGTAGTATTTGTTGATCAATAGTTTGTGTTATTGTTGTTAGCGCATATGCTTTGTAAGCCGCCCGTAGTATTGTTGATCCATAGTTTGTAACGGCCCATGGTTTCGACCCATAGTATTGGCGCCTAGAATTAGTATATAAGTGTGTGTTGAGACCTATGAAGGCACCGTGAAGTTATTTGTATTGATCTTGCTCAAAGGAGGTTGCCCCTCGAAGTGGCCTGTGATCAATACAAAAGTGATTCTGAGTTCTGTCATTTCTGCTATTTCGCGTATTCTTGTTAATTAATTGTTGCAGGTGCCTCACATCTGGTATCAGAGCACTTTCTTGGGCTCGCTGGGTGAAATTTCTGCCAAAATTTTTTTTCACATCTGTTGCAGGTTCGGATTTGGGAATAATCCCTATCCGCTTAACTGTGGGAAGTACTTGGGCATAAGCCCTAAAACTCATTGTGAGGAGTACCACAGGAACCCCGAAGTAGCTGGCCCATTAAGAGGACCTGCCGGCGAAAAGGGCAACGACCCCCTACCTGATTGACTAGTTCCCACCCGTGAGGTAAACCAAGAGCTGTCGTTTGTGGCAAAGCGGTTATCAGTTTTACCTGAGCCGTGGAGTGAGGGGTACTGCCCCAATACGCAAGCCGTCAGACAGCATTGGTGGCCGAGTGAAAACCCTGAACTGTTAGGAAGCCGCACATACCTGGGGTCCATATCTACTTTCAGCTGAACTATTGTCGATCACTGCTGCGCTGTTTCAGATTCATTTTGCAAACCGTTCCAGATCCAGCCGTTCGGCGTTGTTCCAGAATCCTTCGAACCGGAGATCCCATTCTGCAAGCAGAGCCGTAGCAGCTCCAGTCTGTAAAAAATAAAAAAAATAAAAAACACCGAGCCGTAGCGCTCCAGTCTGGAAAAAAAAAAAAAAAAAAAAAAAAAAAAAAAAAAAAAAAAAAAAAAAAAAAAAAAAATCCGTTTTTTCTCCATATCTCCCTTGTTTTACCTCTGTTTTCCTTGAAAATTTCAGGGAACCCCTGTCATTCCATTCTGCGTATTTCATCCCTGAGGACCCTATCCTCAATTCCTTTTCCTACAGCCCGAAATCCCACATTTGTCTATTTTTAGGGTTTGCCATAACTTCCTCAGATTTCATCCAATCACCTTCAATTTTTACCACAGAGTTCCTTTCTGAATTCTGCTTCTTTGTTCCCCTCTGCCAAATTTTCCCATCCTTTCACCCCGCTGCTGAAATCCTCATTTTTGCTTCCCTGTCTATCCAACAGTGTCAAAAAAAACGCGTCAAACCCCAATTACCCTTCTGATTTTTTCCCAAATCCAAATTTTCCTTTACTGAAGTAGTTCCTGTTTTTGTTTTCCTACCCAGCCAGAAAAAAAAAAAAAAAAAAAAAAAAAAAAAAAAAAAAAAAAAAAAAAAAAAAAAAAAAAAAAATTAAAAAAAAAAAAAAAATCCCTGGTTATGGTTGTCACCCGTGCAGGAGCAAAAACCATGGAGGAAGCCCTTGCAGCCATCCAAGCCAAACTCCAGGATCTGGATGAAAAATTTCTCGGTCTCCATCTTGAACATTCAGCTATGAACAACAAACGGCAGTCCGAGTCTTCAGTAGACAATGGGTTCTCTTCTTCCAGCAATTTCCGTGGTCCGAAGCTTGATTTTCCTCGCTTCAATGGTACCGATCCAACTGGATGGATCTATCGTGCAGAACAGTATTTCAGTCTGCATAATACTTTTGATGTCAACAAAGTTCCGTTGGCATCCTTTCATTTGGAACAGGAAGCTCTTCAATGGTACCGTTGGTACATCAAGGCTCATCCAGAGCCCAACTGGCCAGACTTTTGTTAGCTCCTTTTGCAACGATTTGGTCCTAGTGCTTTTGATGACTTCACAGGAGCCCTCACTAAACTTCGCCAAACTGGCACTGTGAGAGAGTATCAAACCGAATTTGAGAATCTAGCCAACCACACCGAAGGATTGACTGATGAATTTTACCGGAGTTGTTTTATCAGTGGTCTAAAGGATGCCATTCGCTCTGAGGTCAAAATGTTCTGTCCCAACACAATGATGGAAGCACTCGGGTTAGCTAAGTTGGCAGAAGACAAGATTGCAGCCCAGCAACGCTCCAAGCCCACTTTTGTTCCCTTCAGAAATATGGGTTCTCAGCGACCACCTATACTGCAGGCTCCTCGACCGACTCCTATCAAGCGTTTGTCTAAAGCAGAGATGCAAGCACGCAGAGAAAAGGGCCTTTTCTATAATTGTGATGAGAAATTCACTCGGGGACATCGATGTGTTCAGCAAAAGCTCTATCTCCTGGATGTGGAGTCTCCGCCTGCCTCTGAAATGGGTGACGAAGATCCAGAAACACTGGATGCTCCGGTCGACATTCAGGAACCGCCTATTGACCCTCCGTCTCAGGATGACCAGCTAGAGATATCTCTCCATGCTTTAGCGGGAATCACCACCCCCCAAACAATGCGGGTCAGGGGTTACTTCAAGAAGCTTCCTCTTACAATCCTCATTGATTCTGGTAGCACTCATAATTTCATTGACCCTCGGATCGCCAAACAAGCTAATTGTTTTATCCATCCTTGCTCCAACTTTGAAGTCATGATTGCCAATGGGGGCACCTTACCTTGCAAAGGGAAGTGTCGAAATGTGCGTATCTCTATGGGAGATTATATCCTGCGCTCTGACATGTTTGCCTTGCCCTTAGGCGGATGTGATGTGGTTTTGGGTGCTCAATGGCTACGCACACTCGGCCCTATCTTATGGGATTTTGCCGAACTTTGGATGCAGTTTTCCCTCAATGGACACAAACACACATTGACAGGATTACAACCAGGTTCTCTCAGCATCATCAGTTCACATCGCATGGAGAAACTCCTCAAGAAGAGTTCACATGGTGTCATCGCTCAGATCAGTTCCATCCAGATGCAACCGTCCGCAGTCTCCACTACTCCTTTGGATCTACAACAAATTCTGAATCAATATACAGGTGTCTTTGCTGAACCAGTGGGATTACCACCTTCCAGGCCGGAAGACCATCGTATTCAGCTCCTTCCTGGAAGCGTTCCTCCCAACATCAGGCCCTATCGCTACCCATTTCACCAAAAAACAGAGATTGAAATGCTCGTGCGGGATTTATTGAAGCAAGGTATTATTCGCCCAAGCACTAGTTCCTTTTCTTCTCCAGTTATTCTTGTCCGCAAAAAATATGGGTCATGGCGCCTCTGCATTGACTTCCGAGCACTTAATCACCTCACCATCAAGGATAAGTTTCCAATTCCTGTTGTTGATGAGCTTCTTGATGAGCTTCATGGGGCTCACTTTTTCTCCAAGTTGGATCTTCGTTCTGGGTATCATCAAATTCGGGTTCATGAGGAGGATATTCCTAAAACAGCTTTCCGCACACATGATGGCCATTATGAGTTTTTGGTCATGCCCTTTGGCCTCAATAATGCTCCTTCCACATTCCAGGCCTTAATGAATAAAATATTTCGACCCTACTTGCGGAAATTCATTTTGGTATTCTTTGATGATATCCTCATCTACAGTAAAACATGGGATGAACATCTCCAGCATCTGGATCTTGTCATGCAACTTTTCTCTGACCATCATCTCCATGCCAAGCAGTCTAAATGTGTTTTTGGACAAAAGGAAGTTGAGTATCTCGGGCACATTATCTCAGCACAAGGGGTTCGCGTGGATCCTGCCAAAATTGATGCCATGAACAATTGGCCACATCCTCAGACACTCAAGAGCCTTCGTGGTTTTTTGGGGTTGACTGGCTACTACCGCAAGTTTGTCAAGGATTATGGGAAGATTGCAACTCCATTAACTGCCCTATTGAAACAAGATGCTTTTACATGGACAACTGCTGCTCAGTGTGCATTTGACAAACTAAAACAAGCTATGTGTACTACACCTGTGCTAGCTATGCCCGATTTTTCCAAGCCCTTCACTATTGAGAGTGATGCTTGCGGCAATGGACTTGGTGCTGTTCTCCTTCAAGATGAACACCCCATTGCATTCACCAGCAAAGCCCTTTCAGGTAAGAATTTAGCTGCCTCTACCTATGAGAAGGAAATGATGGCTATTTTGCATGCAGTACAGAAGTGGCGTCCATACCTATTAGGGAATCATTTCTGCATCAAGACTGATCACCAGAGTTTGAAATATTTCTTGGACCAGCGTGTCTCCTCCCCGGCACAACAGAAATGGGTTAGCAAACTCATGGGTTATGACTATGAGATCACTTACAAGAAGGGTAAAGACAATATTGTGGCAGATGCTCTTTCTCGTACATTTGATGCCCAAGGTTCTCTTTCAGCTATTTCTATGCCTGTTCCAAATTGGTTGCAATCTGTTCAACAGGGTTATGTCAATGACTCTTCCTTATCTCAGATCATCCAGCGCTTGACCAACAATCCTTCTGCGGTCCCACATTACTCTTGGGATGGGGCTTCTCTGCGATACAAGGGTCACCTGGTGCTTCCCCAGAGCACAAATCTTCAACAGGCTGTCTTCTATGAACTCCATGCTTCTCCATCAGTCGGGCACTCTGGGTTCCTCAAAACATATGAACGAGCACGGCGTAATTTCTTTTGGCAGGGCATGAAAAGGACAATTCAACAGATGGTGGCCGAATGTGATACCTGCCAGCCTAATAAGGGTGAAACAACACTCCTTCCAGGATTGCTTGAACCCTTGCCCATACCTACACGGATTTGGACAGATATTTCTATGGATTTCATTGAAGGGCTCCCTAAATCTGGTGGAAAGACAGTGATTCTAGTTGTGGTTGATCGTCTCTCCAAATATAGTCATTTTTGTGCTCTCAGCCACCCCTATACAGCCTCCTCCGTCGCTCAAATTTTTATGGACCAGATCTTTCGTCTTCATGGCATCCCTTCTTCCATTGTCTCGGATCGTGATGCGACTTTCACTAGTCATTTTTGGACAGAACTATTTCGCCACACTGGCACCAAACTGAAGATGAGTTTAGGGTATCACCCACAAACAGATGGTCAGACTGAAATTGTTAATAAATGCTTGGAAACTTATCTTCGTTGCTTCACCTCGGAACAACAACATCAGTGGGAAAAGTGGCTGCCTCTCGCTGAATGGTGGTACAATACCTCTTACCACACTGCCTCCAAAATGACCCCATGTGAAGCAGTCTATGGTCAGGCACCTCCAGCTCTTCTTCCATACACCCCCACCAGTTCACCAGTTCAGGAAGTTGACAGGGTCCTTCGCAACCGAGATCAGATTCTTCGCATTTTGCGGGACAATCTTCACATGGCAAGGAATCGCATGAAGCAACAAGCTGATCAGCACCGTTCAAAGCGCACCTTTCAAGTCGGCGATATGGTTTTTCTTCGTCTCCATCCGTACAAACAATCCTCCTTGAAACTCAAAGGACGTCATAAGCTCGCTCCAAAGTTCTATGGGCCATATCGGATTCTTCAGAAGATTGGGTCCGTCGCTTATAAATTGGAACTTCCTCCTTCTTCCCGCATTCATCCAGTGTTTCATGTCTCTTGTCTGAAGAAAGTTCTTGGCACCAACATCAGCGGCCAAACGGTTTTACCCGAACTGGATAATGAAGGATCCATCCTTTTGGAGCCAGAGGCCATCCTCAATCGGCGCACGCGTCAGCTTCGCTCTCGCTCTATCACAGAGTCTTAATTCAGTGGCACGGCATGCAACCAGAGGATGCTACATGGGAACCACTCCTTCAGATTCAACAACAATTTCCACATCTAAATCTTTGAGGACAAAGCTTTTTTTCAAGGGGGAGGGGATGTTAGGAACCCATGTCTTTACTTTGTTAGTATGTTGTTATTGGACGCATATGCTTTGTAAGTCGTCCCGTAGTATTTGTTGATCAATAGTTTGTGTTATTGTTGTTGGCGCATATGCTTTGTAAGCCGCCCGTAGTATTGTTGATCCATAGTTTGTAACGGCCCATGGTTTCGAACCATAGTATTGGCGCCTAGAATTAGTATATAAGTGTTTGTTGAGACCTATGAAGGCACCGTGAAGTTATTTGTATTGAGCTTGCTCAAAGGAGGTTGCCCTCTCGAAGTGGCCTGTGATCAATACAAAAGTGATTCTGAGTTCTGTCATTTCTGCTATTTCGCGTATTCTTGTTAATTAATTGTTGCAGGTGCCTCACAATGTCATAACCAAAATGTGCATCCACGTGCATAACATGTGCCTCCACAAGCATATCCATAAACAAAATGCATCCACGTGCATAACATTTGCCTCCACGGGCATATCCATAAACAAAATGCATCCACGTGCATAACATGTGCCTCCACGGGCATAAACAAAATAACAAAATAATGCATCCATGTGCATAACATGTGCCTCCACGGGCATATATAAATAACAAAATACTACATCCACGTGCATAACATGTGCCTCCACGGGCATATACAAAAGACAAAATGTGCATCCACGTGCATACACGACAAGATATCCAAATATATATACACACATATATATAAACCATAATAGTCAACATGTCATAGGTGCCCTCAGCACCCGATATACAAAAAAACATCAGTCGTACAAAATGCTTCCCCATATGCTCATCAGCATTTGGGGGCAGATACAATGTCATCTACTCATCAGGATCCATAGGCTCCTCCGGCTCCTCCTCCGCTGGCCCCGCCGGGTCATGGCGAGCCCGGACTCTCCGCTCTGCCGGCCCCACTGGATCATCCCGTAGACGTATCCTCCTCTCAGCCGGCCCTGCCGGATCATTTCGTCCACCGTGCCTGTGCTCCACCACAAACACCGCTGTCCTCAACAAGAGCGACCGCCACTCAGGTGGCGCACCGAAGCAACGCTCCACAATGTCCCGGTTCAGGTCTCTCCAACCATCCTCGGGGAGTCCAGCTAGGATCATGTCGAAGGTCTGTTTGACGCCCTCTATGGCATCGTCTCGAGGGCCAACCCCTCGCCCACGTGCTATAAATCCTCTACCGTGTGGAGGTGGTACCGCTGCAGGTGGATGAGCGACCACCATCGCCCGCCCCTGACGAGCCACGTAGTCGGCCGGTGGTACAGGCCCAACATATGCACAATGCAAGTAAGCCATCATATACATATCTAACTATAATCATAGACAGATAAATCAAACAACACATGATATAGTATAAATCAAAAAACACAAAACATACCGTCTAAACTCCAGGCTTGTCCTGGGGCACGAGGCATCTCTGGGTCACCTCGATAATCCATGTCGGCATAGGGGTAGTCCTCAATCACCAGGGGCATCTGCTCCCACTGCTCATAAAAATCCTCCGTGAAGAAACCGCGGACACCACCGCCACCACGAGGCATCATCTGCCCCCAACGCATCATGCGAGGCTCACTCACCAGACCAGCACGAATGGGTACCCATGGCCGCAAGGTCGGCAAGCGCTCGAAGAAAAAACAGTATATGAAGGAGGCATAACAAAACTCTCCTCCCTCTCGACTGGCCTTGTCCAGATCTCTCCGGACACCAGCCAGAAACATCTGCCCCCAGGCATAGTAAGTCCCCCGAAGAACGGAGTCCACCAACATCGTTTGTCCCCCAGACAAACGATGTGGCGCAGCAGCACTCAATATACGCAGAACACATGCCCCAACAGCCCGCATATCCCACTCACGTAGGGATCGTAGACTAATAGAGCTATTCTGCAAAACGGCATCATCAACACAGAAGGTCTGTAGCAAATCCTCCATATCGACACCCAGCGGGATCCTCGGGAGCATATCTCCCACCTCCCTTAACCGAGGCAACCCAGTCAGAAAATAGACATCCGTGAGGGTGATCTCCAACCTCTCACCCCCAATAATGAATGCACCCTCCGCCGGCACCCACCAACTCACCAGCTTGTTCAGGAGCCGTCTCACTGAACGAATAGGTGGGATCTGAGCGAACTTCAATAGTCCGCTCATCGCTAGAGTCTGTCGAACCCCCGGATCCGTCTGAATCCGTAGCATCAAATCATCATCAATCTCCCGCTCTCGCCATGAGGCCAATGGTCTCCTCAACATCCTGCCAGAAAACAGAAGAAATTTTTAGCCCCAGCACAAAATTTTCTGAAAAAATACCATCGCGGCTTTTCCACCAAAAGCCGCGATGGCCATCGCGGCTTTTCCACCAAAACCCACGATGACCATCGCGGCCTCCATGCTAAAACCCGCGATGAACATCGCGGATATTGGCCAGACAGTCGCGATGAACATCGCGGCTATCTCCCATGAACTCGCGATGAACATCGCGGGTTCCAACCTCACAGTCACGATGAACATCGCGACTGTCAGCCTAAAACCCGCGCAGTTCATCGCGGGAAAAGACCCAAAACCCGCGCAGTTCATCGCGGGAAAAGACCCAAAACCCGCGATATTCCACGTTGGAGGGTCAACATGGAATTTCGCGGCCTTCGGGGACCCGCCGCCAAACAAAAAAGACATAATTGAAAAGGCTAAGGCAAATAGAGTTACCTGAAACTTGCGGAATCGAAAACCAACGGTGAAATCTCCCGGAAATCAAGAAATAGCTCTGACTGCTCTACCAAACTCACACGTAACAATGACAAGTCATTTGGGCCCCACACCCTATTTATAGAAATTCCACCAATTTTCAAACCACCATTGCGGTATCATACGAAGTCCATTTTTCAAACCGTTGGTACCGTTGGAATCAGCACAGTGAGAACTTCATGTAGGTTCTTTCCTTTTCCCATTTTCACGGGGTCTATTTTTTGACCATTTTTTGGCCTCCCTCGTGGCCTCGGTTTGCATGCCACATCGGCCGTTCTCCGTTTTGGACGTGTCATATATCGTCAGATTCAGTTTTCCGCGCTCGTGATGATGCTTGAGATCATTTCTCGCTGTCATGTCCTGATTTTTAGGGCATTTTTTCATGCCCCCACGTCGCCTCGGTTTGCGTGCCACATCGGTCGTTCTCCATTTTCGACGTACCTTATATCACCGGATTCAGTTTTTCGCGCATGTGATGATGCTTGAGATCATTTCTCACTCTCACCTTTAGATTTTAAGGGCATTTTTCCCATGCCCCCTCGTCACCTCGGTTTGCGTGCCACATCGACCGTTCTCCATTTTTGACGTGCCTTATATCGCCGGATTCAGTTTTCCGTGCTAGTGATGATGCTTGAGATCATTTCTCGCTCTCACCTTTTGCTTTTTCGGGCATTTTTCCCATGCCCTCTCATTATCTCGGTTTGCGTGCCACATCGACCGTTCTCCATTTTTGACGTGTCTTATATTGCCGGATTCAGTTTTCCGTGCTTATGATAATGTTGGAGATCATTTCTCGCTCTCACGCCCATATTTTTTGGGCATTTTTTTAAAATGCCACTCATCACCTCGGTTTGCGCGCCACATTGGTCGTAGCCCCTTTTCGACAATCCTTATGTCACCGGATCCAGTTGTCCGCACTGATGATGATGCTTGAGACCTTTTCTCGCCCTCATCAATCCCTCTTTGTTCGGTATAATTTTATCCCTTTTTCGGGCCGAGCAACCCCTTTTACGAAAAAGGCACTTAGGGAGTTTCTGTTAAGCTCTTTTCTGACTCCTAAAACAATGAAAAGATTGCCGAGCAACCTTGCTTCCTTTCATGCTCGTTAAACGGATCTGAAAGGGCGTCTACCTGGTATAAGTTTACCCCTTTTCCGGACCTTGTAGACTAATTACGGAAAAGGAATACTCTAGTCACATCGGCTAGAAGAGTTCTCCATCTGCATCATTTTATGCTTTTTCGGGCCTTGGAGACTAAACTACGAAAAAGAACACCAATAGAGTCTACTTACAGTTTTCAGACTCTCTAAACATGAAAGCAATCATGAGCATGAGCCGTCCTGGGCTCACAAAATCCACAGGAACGTACCATTTCAGAGCACACTTTTATCCCTTCTTAGAGCTCATTAAAACCACGAAGAAGGAATCAATGGTGCCTCTTGGTGCCACGACAGATCACATCTACTCATACGGCAGCTTCCCCATTTTGGTCGCCTTTGTTCAGAGTATTCTGCAGTATGTCACCTTGAAGATCCCTCGACAGCACCTATCAGCTCGTCCTCCCCCCCAGAGTCAATACATACCAGTCAGTTCCCTACGCTGCCAGGTCAACCATGTCATCATGCTCTGAACAAAGGAAGTTTGAGTCTACCCACTTTATGACCCAGTTATTTCCCATCCCCACAAATATGTCAGTCCTACCAACAGTACTACAACTATCAGTTCTGCACCTCGTGCTCCTATCAAGGAAACATCATCGCCTTGTTCGTTGTTGGTCTCCCTCTGTCGACGACAACCAAATTTATTCCAGAGGATAGACCTAGAGGTCCCTGTGTGTTGGACTCATTACCATTTATGATGAGTGCCTATGAATCATTTCGAGAGGAATCCTCAATGCCTCTCCGAATGGTTGTTTCTCACATGCTCGACTTCAACACCTTGATCGCATCGTTGAGACTCGCACAGGGTATTAGTCCGTTTCAGTTATTAGTCGAAGACCCCGGATACCTCCTGACTCCTCCACATTTGAGAGTCTTCCTATGTAAAACCAGTTACACTTTTTCTATAGATATCCGGGTTGCGCATGGCGACAGTATTCAGATGTACCCCAGTTTCATACTCCCTTGAGTATACAGTTACATTAATTCTCATAGATGACTCATAGTCTTTGAGTCCCTACAGATGTTGGACACCTTCAGTTTCAGCAGTTCATCAGTTATTCCAATGTATCAGTTATTGAGATCAGTTATGATCAGGAGTATATCCCAAAATAATGTCCCCCCTGGACCATTATGATGTACCAGTAGATTCTTTATGTATTAGATCCCCCTTCTTGGGACTAATTGTTATGTATATGTCTTGATACGAGCATGGGAATGCCCGCCTCGTCCATTATCAGAGATTATACCTCATTCATATTGAGGCCATGTAATATTTTTTGTTTTTGCAGCTTCCAAGGGTCGTGGCTCTAGTCTCCAACCGGTCTCTTCTCTCCCCTAAAACCCCAGAAAAAGACAAAAGAACTATGATGTCTATCGGCCATACAATGAGCTCCTGCCCTCACACATCAGGGGGCAATCTGTTAACACCCAAAAAGTGCTCACTAGCTCATTTCCCTATTCACATGACCCATTTGTCCACTTTTTCACCATCTGAGCCTCTGAAACCAACAAAAGGTCACCAAAAGACCTGAGTACACCCCTTTTCCCACTAAAAAGGATTATTTTTCCTAAAAAAACATAAAAAAAACCCTCAAAAAGGGAATAAAAATATTAATTTTATTCAAAAAAGGAAAAAGGAGGGAAAAGTACCTAAACCATGTTGGTCAATACCATTTGGTTTCCACAAAATCACAAATGGTATTCCCCACCACCAAAACCTATAAAAAGGTGGTAGGGGCTCCTCATTTCACATTGATCCATTATCTCATCCTCATGCTGCCGAAATCTCCCTTGAGCATTTTGGCCATTGTAAGCAACCTTGGAGAAGGAGACCTCTTGGAGCTTGGAGCTACTCATCTTGGGAGTTGCTCAACATCAACCTTCACCATTGAAGGTATTATCGCAAGCACTTGCTTGCCCCCCATTTTTCAATACAAATTCATTCTTTAATATTTTCTTGTTCTTGTTTTTTAAATGTTTACATTATTTGCTTATATTCTTGCATAGATCCATGATTAGTTTTGTTTAGATTAGTTTCTTGTTTAATTCTATTGAAACTGCTGCTACTAGTTAGCAGGTGCCCATAGCACTAAGCCTGGTTGCAAAATCGGGCCAACACCCGTAGTATTTGTTGATCCGTAGTTTATATTAGCCCATAGTATTGACCCATAGTATTGGACGCATATGCTTTGTAAGTCGTCCTGTAGTATTATATGTCCCATGGTTTTGACTCATAGTATTGGGCATAGACTTAGTATATAAGTGTGTGTTGAGGTCATTGAAGGACCGTGAAGTTAATTGTATTGAGCTTGCTCAAAGGAGGTTGCCCCCTCGAAGTGGCCCGTGATCAATATAAAAGCGATTCTGTTCTATTATTTCTGATATCTCGTGTATTTGCATTAATTAATTATTGCAGGTACATCAGGTTGATGCATTATTTCTTGGGATTAGAGGTGTGGCAAGGACCTAATGAGATCTTCCATAGACAAGGGAAGTATACCATTGATATCTTTCCCAGATTTGGTATGATGGACTGAAGTCCATGGCTACACCTATGGAAGCAAATCTGAAGAAGTTACTTGCTTATGCCATATCTTCATATTTAGAAGATCCCACCATGTATTGTCAGTTTACTGGCTCCTCGTTGTACCTGGTTAATACCAGGAAAGATATTTACTATGCAGTAAACATGTTGAGTCGACACATGGTTGAGCTGAGACAAGTACATTGAGTAGCAGTTATGCATGTGCTAAGATATCTTCACGGTACTATTGGTAATGGATTGAGATATGCCTCAGAAAATGGAGTGAAATTAGTAGGCTTCACCGATTCAGATTGGGATAGTAGTTCAGTTGACAGAATGAGCACCTCTGGGTGTTGTTTTAGCTTGAGATTATCTATGGTTTCTTGAATCAACAATAAACGGACTTCTGTGGCACTCAATACAGTCGAGGCAGGGTACATCACAGCCACTGCAACTAGTAAGGAAGCAGTATGGCTTCGGAAGCTACTTTCATATTTGTATGGTCATGAACTTGATGTGACAACGGTATTCTATGACAGAAGAGAGTAGTGGAGCTCTAGTATATCTCTACAAATGAGTAGATTGTAGATATCCTTACCAATCCCTTAAGGCTTGGAGTGGTATAGATTCTCTTCCTCAGGAAGGGAGATTGATGACCAATGTGGCTTTTTATGAGGCACAAGTTGAGACTTGTACCTGACTCATTTATGGAGTGTGTCCCCGTGTGAGATAGTTCCTTTATGGAGTGTGTCCCTGTGTGGGATGGTTCCTTTGTGGAGTGTGTCCCTGTGTGGGATGGTTCCTTTGTGGAACATTCTCCTATGTGAAGAGGACTCATTTGTGGAGTGGATCCCTGTGTGGGATGTTCTCTAGTGGGGAGAGTGCTCATGTGTTGAGCTTGGGTCTAGACAGGTTAACTAGTTGCAGTTATCACCGCCTTCCAGTTGTAATGACTGTTAAATTGGAAGAAGTGTCTTCTTGGGGAGTGTAGCCTCCTTTCTATTTGAGATCAATAAAGTGCTTGGAAGAAGTGTATTCCTGGGGAGTGTAGCCTCCTTTCGATTTGAGATCGACAAAGTGCTTGGAATAAGTGTCTTCCTCGCGAGTGAAGCCTCCTTTCAATTTGAGATTGATAAAGTGCATGAGGAAGTAATCCTATGTGGTATAGAATGACCAAGCTGATCAGGTAGATCAGATATCTTCTTTGAAAATATGATATGGTCCCTTTGTGGGATGGTTCCCTTATGGAACGTGCTCCTTTGTGTTAGACAAACAGGATTGTAGAGCAATAACAATAAACAGAAATGCAAATATAATCACACAAACACATTACAAGAGAGACACAGATATATCATGGTTCACCCCAAGATGGGATACGTCCACACTGAAATTTCTAGTCCTTATTATTATACCATCCAGCAAAGTGAAGGGATACAACCTGCAGCACAACCACTGCACTTCCTCTTCACTGTCTCACAGTCTCTCTTCTGATCTAAGAGATATTTACAATGCATAATACCTAATACATCAACCCTAGCCGTATTACAATGTCTTTCTTTTATAGGGGAAATACAATGGGAAAATACCACAGGTTACCCAAAACCATGGGCCCGAAAACTGTTGGTGAAAATAGCCCCAAATTTTTTTCTCGGGGGCACTGCCCTCAAACCCCAAGGTTGGGGAATGAGTGTGCAATCCTCTGGGGTGCACGGCTAAGACAATATCATCTATGAGACTGGAAGATCAGGCTCCACAACCAACACTTTGTGGAGTGTGTTCCTCTATGGGATGGTTCCTTTGTGGCGTGTGTCCCTTTGTGGAACGTGCTCCCTTGTGGAGTGTGTCCCTTTGTGGGATGGTTCCTTTGTGAAACATGCTCCTTTGTGGAGTGTGTCCCTTTGTGGGATGGTTCATCTGTGGAACATGCTTCTTTGTGGATGGTTCCTTTGAGGAACGTTCTCCTTTTTGGAGAGTACTCCTTTGTGGAGTGTATCCCTGTGTGGGAATGGACCTTCTTATGATAACAAGATGTGTTCCAATGTGATGATTATATGTGCTCAGATGAGATGATCGGATGTCTTCCAACATGATGATCCCTCTCTAGCTAACAAGGAGTATTGATGATGTAGGCACCCAATGGATTGGGCTGAGCTGAGGCACATTGTATTGATGCATGATTGACTCTCTAATGGACTATGCAAAGTTGTTAAGTTGAGGCACGAGTGACGTCCCTATGGATAGGGCAGTTTCGTGGAGCTAGTGCATGATGTCCGATGGATTGGATTAAGCAGATGTACGAAGATTGATTTGTTGACACTTCTTGACAAACTGATATTGTGTTGGAAGACCTTCCCTATGATATAGAGAGGTTAGAGATAATCGTGATGTAGAGATGATATCCAGATGTGTTTCAGTATGATAATACTGATGATACCTCCCTGGATAAGAGGGAGTGTTGGAATAGTAGTTGCGTGAGGCATCACCTCATAGTTCAACCAAAAAAAGAATAAGATTAGAATACAATGTCCGAAGAATACCTTCCTTGTTGAGAGGGAGTGTTGAAAATAGTGCAACTTCGGAAGTTATTCTTATTGTATTTCATCTTGTTATTGTACCTCCTACAGGAGAAGATATCAATGTATTTGATCATGTAAAACCCTTGAAAGAATCAATGTAAACCTTGGGATGAAATCACAAACCAAATATTCATTAAATGTAAATTTTTGTATTCCCCTGAGACAAGTCGTCCCAGTGGGTAAACTTCCCCAAAATAGTGGGCATTATGCCCCAAAAAATGGGCATAAGTATGCCCCAAACAATGGGCAGAACTGGCCCAGTTAGGGAAAGTTAGGTCGGCTCAGTAAAGGAAAAATTCACCTTTTAATGTGTATAAATAGAGAGTTTGAACTCTTATTTGGTCATTCACTCAAGACAAGTTCGCACTAGTCAAGAGAAGTTCGCTATTGCACCTAGGAGACTGATTTTTGGGGGTTTTCCACTATTGTAGAAGTTTCTCTCTCATTTTTCTCGGGTTTGTGCTACTACTATCTAGATGTACATCATTCTCTATTGGAATCTCTGAGCTTGGTGGAGACAAATAGCTTTGTCTATGGTTGGGAGATGATTGTTCTTATCATCATGGTTAAATGAGCTCCACACTCATTTTGTTTTTGTGCTTTGCAATTATTTTAATGATCCTAGTTATGCTTCTATAAACATTAACACTTGTCAATTCACATTCCCATTCATTGTCTACAATGTCTTCATCATTGGATTGATTGGCAGTCTTGACCTCTTCAACATGTTTTGGAGGTGTTTTGAACGATCCACTAAAGAAATAATTATCTAGTGATCTTGGCTTGATTTGCGCAACCGGAGTGTTCTTTGAACTATTCTTATTTATTGTATCTTTGCTTTCTTCCACTACATGGGCCATGAAGAGTCATTCCTTAGGTTCTTCAGCACCGTCACTTCCTTCAGACGCATTGCTTCCTTCTTTGGTGTACAAACTCTTCCTCTATTTTGGAATCCTCCTTTTGTTCTTAGGTCTGTGTTGTGAGCATGTAGTATTTCGATCATATGAGCTAATCTCCTCATCACTATCATTGTCTCCACTCTCTTTGAAAGGGAACTTTGAGGCATAATGACCTACTCCTCCACATCTGAAACATTTAAAGGGCAACTTGTTTTTGTACTTACCATGTCCTCTTTTCAACTTCTTGACAAAGTTCAATTCTTCATCATCTGATTCATCATAGCAGTCTTTGTCATGACCATGCTTGTCCTTTCATGTGGCTTTAAAGGAAGCTTCATTTATGATGGGAGTCTCTTTCTCAGTTCTCATCTCATATGCAGGGAGAATCCCCTGAAGCTAATCCTTTGTTAGTTCTTCAAGATTAGCTTGATACTCTAACATAGATACCTTCGAATCAAATCTTTGAGGCAGAGTTCTCAATATCTTTTGTACAACTGATTCTTTTTCCAGAGTGACCCCAATACTCTTGATAGCATTAACTATCTCATCCACTCTTAAGAAGTGAGATGTAATGTCCTCTTCATATTTCATTCTCAGAGATTCAAACTACCCAAAATAATTTTGCAGTTTTTCTTTCTTTACCTTGTTGCCACCTTCATATATACCTCTGAGTTTGTCCCAAACTTCCTTGGTTGATGCATAGTGCATAACCTTGATGAATTCGTCACCTATCAAACCACACAGCAGAGCATTTATATCTCTAGCATTGCTTTCATAGAGTCTCATTTGCGTTGGATTGACTGGTACTACTGTTGGGACATTGCAACCATCAACAATAGATTTCCAAACATCTCCTCTGAATGATTGCAAATAAACTTCCATACATACCTTTAAAAAAATTAATTGGTGTCGTCAAACCTTGGTGCTCTATTTGTAGAAAGGCCTTCCTTCTTATCCATTCATGCACAATGATCTATCTTCCAGATTTTAATCTATTACTAAAGACACCCGCTTTGATACCAATTGTTGGAAACAATTTAATACTGAGAGGGGGGGTGAATCAATATTAGCGCAATTATTAGCAATTTTTACCTTCTTTAATAGATTATACTTTACTTAATATTTATCTTTAGTTATGCATCAGAAAATAAACATCCATATATATGAACCACACAAACAACACATAACACACAGGATTTTTATGTGGAAACCCAAATCGGAGAAAACCACGGAATGCTTCTTTATAATGAGAAAGAATACATTCAAGGAAGCACCAACTTCCTGTTTTTACCAGCACCAACTAGGAGGCACCAATCCCCTAGTTTTACAGGCACCGACTTGAAGGAAGCTCCCACTCCTTGTGTTTTCTCTAGCACCAAGTGGACGGAGGCACCGACCCCATGTCTTCTTTGTTTTACAGGCACCAACTTGAAGGAAGCTCCAACTCCCTGTCTCCTTGTCCCATTTGATTGCCCTCATGTCCAATTTATGTTTTTGTATTATTGAACTTGAACTCTGCACACTTCTTCATATCGTATGATGACAATTCTACTGTGTGCTACATTTGTATGCAGGTTATACTCTGTCATTGCACTGCATACATCACTTGAATTATCATTCCTCTCAAATCACACTACTGCTAATGACTTACTTCATGTGTTGTGTGCTTTGTTGAGTCTACAGTTTGCATTTTTGGTACAACATTCTACTCTGCGTGACTACAATGATCAACTGATATTGTGCTTTTAATTGATAGTTTGTTGTTCTAAAATGAAGCACTAGTAACAGATGGAATTGCGCACTTTCTAATGTGTCCATTCTAATTAAGTGTTGCATTCTTTTAGATAATCTACAACGTCATGTGCATCAAATAATTGATCCATTCTATTTAATGCACTTGTCTCAGATCATCTACATCATGATGTGCCTATCGGATCCTACTGATGTCATTGCGCATCAGATGGAATTCTCAACTTCGCACACTTTCGCATCAACTAGGCATATATTCATTGTCTGAAAAAATTTGGTTATGTCTCTGCCCTTCTGTCTCTACAACAGTTGTGACTATTGATGTGATGACTGTAATACTGTCCTTCGAAACATCAAGCACTTGCGCATACTTCTGTATTTATTCCTTTCAATACTAGCACATCTGTCATAGATCTACATCATCTCTCTGCGCACCACCAAACTTCATTATGTTTCATGTGCGCATTCAGCTCCTCGCTAGATCATATGTTCTATCCACGAGCCCCTTGATGCCCCAAAAAACAAACTAAAACTTACACTCGAAGCAATTATGCTCTCGCCATCAAGCTTGCTTCAAATCTCCAACTTGCATCTCTATTTTCGGATTGTATGTTACAAGTTGGTTATGGCATCCCTTCTTCCATACTTCACAGATTATGCATATGCCACGTGTCATCATCTGAGCTATTGATGTGTCATCTTTGATGTACCAAGTGCCCTCAAGGTCCACAACTTAGTGGGATTGTGTAACATTTCACTCTTAATGTACCATTTCCTTAAGGTATGTGTGCAATTCTTACACTTCATCTTAATGTGTCCATAACCTTTGTTGTACCAACCCTTATGGGTAATGAGCCCTTGCGATATTAATACTTTGTGGGATCTTCCAACTTCTACTTAGTGGAACTTTGACCCTTCCTACTCCATCACTTATGGGTAATGCGCACTTGATGTGTTGATACTTTGCAGATTTTGCACAGACTTGAATTTCTTCCATGTGGATCTTTGACCTTTTCCTTGTCATCCTTTGTGGGACTTGTGCACCTATTGTACCATCGACTGTGGAATTTTCTCATGATGGTCTTCAAAAATTTTACCCTTCTAGGAACTTGTGCACGTTCCACTTACTGAAAGCATCTTCTGATTGGATAATTTTGCACACTTTCAGGATTGTCCAACCATTAACTACTTGCGCACTTCCAAACGTTAACTAAGAAACGCTCAGGCTTGCTTGCGTACTTGTAGCATCGTCCAACCAACTCCTTGGATGCTACCATGAGAAAGTATGACTTGGTGGACTTAATTTCTGCGCAAGGACTACATGATGTAGGATACACTACTTGTGTTCTTCCTTAAGCCAGATCTGCATGATGTATCTTCTTTTATACTTCTTCAAACTTGTCATGCATGATGTATCCTTGACACATATCTTCAGACTGGACTTACTTCTATATATACTCCAAAGTTGCATACATCTGTCACTTTCACCATTTGTGCATATACTTTTGGTGTTCATGTTCTTCTTCATCTTGTGCACACATTACTTCAAAGGGGCTTCCTTATACTTATTCATACTTCTGCAAGAATACTGTATCCACTTTGACTTCAGTTGATATCAATGACTCAGACTGAATCACATAACATATTCTTTAACATTGGTTAACAGTCAAACACTTGACATCAATGACAATCAATGCTCAACAAATTGAAGTCAAGTGGTTTCAAGTGTTCCCATGCCAGCTTGAAGAAGTTTTGAAAAGCCACATTGAAGAAGTATATGCGCAAGCAATTTGGTGAAGCATATGGATGCAAGTGTGAAGAAGTATATCTAGAAACCGCATCCATTATAGGGACGTGTGTCCATGGGTACAACATGATGTACTCGAGCAGGTCACAAGTCCATCCAGTCATAGACCTTCAAGGTACAAGCAATAGAGTTGGTTGGAAAGAATGTTGAGGAATGAACAAGCAAGCCAAAGAATACATGGGACAAAGTCTAGTGTGAGCAAGAAAGCCAGAGAAGATTCTAGTCTGTGCAAGAAAGATGTGAAAATGCTCACAGTAGATCCAAGAGATGATGTAAACCTCACAATGAAATAATTTAGGAATAATAGAAGAAGAATAGAGCAATAGAACATAGATCCAAAGGAGCTTAGATAGAGGCAGAACAATTACACAAATTACATTAATCTGAATAGTAAAATAGTAATTATGTAATGCTCAGGATTCGAATACACTAGGTGTGATTCGAATTAGCCTGCATGGATAGATCCAAGATCAGTGGAGTGTCATCAAAGCACAACTAGAATTCTATCTCATCATCGGTGGAGTCATCAATGCACAAGTAACTGTCAACCATCAGTCAAACTGAGTCTAACTAAGTGTGGTAGGTGTAATTGGCACATGGAGGCACTAACTGAATGAAGGAGGCTCAGTGGAGGGCGCATGAGGAGCTATCTAGAGTCAGAATGGGCAGTCAAGTCTCATCGGCGGTCCACCAGAGTGATACAATCAGTTAAGAGTCAGTCTAGCCTTAAATCAAGGAAAGAACTGATGATAACTCAACTAACTGAAGTACAACAGGAGTGGTAGGTGAGAAAAGGTGCCCTTCTCAAGTGGTGGGTGAGAAGTGGGTGCCTCCCTGTCTAGGAGGGATAAAACTAATCTGAGAGAAGCTCCCAGGGCTAGCTAACTGAGGGCTAGGTGCTGGGACTGATGACTAGGATGCATGCAAAAATGCATGCAAGACTGATAATGAAAATAACTGAAATGTTGGTAGGACTAGGATGGAGTATAGGAATATCCTAACACCCCCCCTTAATCCATCATGGGCCTTGGTAACTAGGACCAAAGGTCACCCATACAATCAAATAAATGATAGAAAAATAAAGAACTGTACATAAACCAAGGAAATGGGGAAAACCTCATGGGAAAAATACCCCCCCTCAAAATAACAGTAAAATAACTCAAAGAACCATCATACTAAGAAGAAAAGAAAGAAGCTTTCATCAGTGAAAACTTTTGCAAAAAACTTAGCAAGCTGATCCTATGTAGGATTCCAAAGCGGGTACTAGATCTAGATATGGTCTTTTGATATTCCTCCCACTGTGTAGAGGATGTATTGGATGAAGCAAGTCTTTCTGTAATCTCAACTGTGTCAGGACCAAAGGTCACCTTCTTAGGTGATCTGGTGTGAGTCATTTGATATACAGACAACACATTTGCTGTCAAGGAGGGAACGAATAGAACATTCTTGAACTTGCCATGCTCCATATGTATTGTTGTTGGGCCTGGCCCAGATGGGGCATTTTTAAACAGGAAGAATTTTGAGAACTATGGAGCTAAGCACAGTTAAGTTTGAACAATTTTGGGATAAGTTCTGGTATGTTGTGAATGTGCGTGCAGCATAGTGACAAAGGAGTTGTGAGATCGGTGCTACGACAAATACAGCGCCGCATACATGGAACACTAATGCTTTGAGAAGAAATCATTAGATTCTTACCCTCTTAAACCGAAAGAATGGAAACGTTTTGTGGATGACACCAATTTCTTTTGGCCGCATGGCAGTGAGAAATTGGATGACTTCCTTATGCATATGAACAATCAGTCCGAACACATAAAATTTACCATGGAGATCCAGGAAAACAACTCCCTTCCTTTTCTTGACGTACTAATCACTAAGAAGGAAGATGGCTCCCTAGCTCACTAGGTGTATCGTAAGAAAACCCATACAGACACATACTTACATGCCAACTCACACCATCACCCTTCACAAAAACTTGGAATATTGCACACACTTGCTACACGAGCTGTGAGGATCTCTGATAGGGAACACCTTGACGATGAACTAAGGCACCTGAATAAAACCCTCCAAAACAATGGTTACAAAAGAAAAGATATCAACAGAGCATTCAGAAGAGCCAAAGGCTTAGAAAATAAAAATCGTAACAACATACAAGAAGACGTAGGAAGAATTTTTCTCCCTTATATCCAAGGAACAACAGATAAGATTGCCAAAATGTTGAGAAAGAAGAATATTAAAACAATATTCTGCCCTCCTAACTCCCTAAGAAATTTGTTAGATAGAGCTAAAGACCCCATTGACCTGAAACTTAGGAAAGGTGTTTATTCGTTCCCATGCTCATGCGAAGACGTTTACATAGGGGAGACAGGACGCTCAATTCAGACAAGACTAAAAGAGCATTGTGCAGATGTTAGGCATGAAAGAATTAAGAAATCAGCCGTAGCTGAGCATTCGTCAATGACAAACCACCATGTTTGCATTGAAGAAGCAAACGTCATAGCAATTGAAGAGAACTACAATAGAAGACGCATACGTGAAGCAATTGAAATTGAGAAACACCCTAGAAACTTCAATAGGGACGATGGTCTTAACCTATGTGATTCTTGGAAACCAATCATTCACTCCCTTCAAAATAGAAACATAAATAAATAAAGATTTAAATTTAAAAATTTAAAATTCCAAATTCCAAATTAAAAATTAAAAAATTAATGAATTATAAAAATGGTGTTAAAATTTTTAAAGAATTATATAATAAAAATGAAAATAAATTTTTTTAATAAATTATGAAAATAATAATTTTTAATGTTAAATACAACTTTAAGAAAAATATTAAACTTTATATACTTAATAATTTTAAAGTAATAAATATAAATTTTTTTAAGAGTAATTAGTAAAATTAGAAAACTTTATAAGCTAAAAAAATTTTATAAGAGAAAAATTTAAGGATTAAAAATTTTTTTAGGGAATCAAAATTTAATTTAATTATATCAACATTCTAGAAATTAATATATTTATAATACACAACTTCATAAACTTTAATAAGTTAAAAAAAAAATCATAGAGTAATAAAAACTAATGAAAAGTGTGAAGTTTTGTAAATAAAAACTATTGAAAAAGTTTGAAGTTTTGAAGGTAAATACAATTAAAATTATTTGTTAATAAAATTAAAACATTTAAAATTATTATTTGTAAAAATTGAGATCTAAACATTTATACACTTAAGTTTTAACAATACTAAAGAATAATTTAGAAACATAATTTGTTTAATTTAATAAGAAACATATTTAAAGATCAATTTGTTAATAATTAATTTAGATAAACAAAATTTTTGTAGATTGGATTATAATAAAATAGCATTAATTAATACTGATTTGATAGTAATTAGGTCGGCTCTCTTTTTAAATAAAATTAAGAAACAAACTAACAATATAAAAATGTAGATTCGTGGGGTTGCTCATTTGAGATACCTTTTCTCCTGAAGATGGACTCAACTATAGAGTTCGAAACGCGTCGAGAGCAAAAACTCCACACAGGTCTCCAATTCCCTTTGAAAAGATGTTAATAGTTCAGGTATGGATGAATGTTAGCAGGAAAGCACCTATAAGTCTCAAATGAATGGATCGATGAGATAACAATGCACTTAATTGTTAAGGATTGAATCGCGGTATCAAAGCACACTGCACTACGTATCTCACTTATCTGCATAATTCATGATGTTTATCAATCTGAGTAATGATGAATGCTTAAGGATTATCGAATAATATTAAGTAGAAGTGATTAAGTACCATAAACCCCACTGCGTGGCTTGTGGATGCATTGAGGGTGCGAATATCTTTGTTCCTAAAGATCCTCGATGCGAAGTAGAAGACTTCACGCAGTCACTAAACGCAGTTGCGCAGTCCGTCACCGCACTGTGTATTAATTAGCTGAATCACTTGCATCACAAGGTTGTGGAAACCTGATTTTGCAACCACCCCCCTCAACTTCACCTCGAGTGAGACCTCAGGCTACTTGCATTCTCTTTCCAAAAGGGTCGGTGAATAGGGATTTTTGTTGGTATCTGGTACTGCGAAGAACCTGGGTCTACATTGGAAAACCTCTAGAACAATGTTGTGACCAACAGATGGTTCTGTTGTCGTGCTAAGACCAATGATACGATAGTGTATTTAGAAAAGTAATGTCCGACAACTGGTAGCCAGAAAAGAAAGAGATCTGGGCTTGGTGCATGTTGTGGCCACAACATATACCATGCTTAGATAAGCATGGGAGCCCCCAATTTTAATAAACGTAGAGGTGTTTGGGAGAGTCATCTTGTAAATTTTAGATTTTGATTTTATCTCTAAGATCCTTCACCCATGCGTCTTGTCTGCTTGTTTGCAAGTGTTTAATTATTTCTTCCAAAGTGTTTTGGTCTGGAAAAAGCCAAATTATTTGAGTAATTTGTTGACTGTTATCATCATCCTGAAACCCGACATTTGAAGAACCCGACAGGCGCGGGTTACGGGACTGCTATTTTTTTAAGTTTTGGTTTTGGTATTTCCAAAACCTGCAACCCAACAGGTGCGGGTTGCGGAACCATTCTGTAATAAGATTGGGAAATATCTACCCCGAAACCCGAACCCCGCAATGGCGGCATTCGGTTTTTGGGATTGTGGTTTTTTCATTTATTTGGTGTGTCCTCCCGAAACCCGCAACCCGTGATTTTGGGATGCGGCTTTCGTGATGGTTATTTCGCTTCACAGTTTAACATTCCCGAAAGCTGCCACCCGCATAGTCAGTTTTTGGCTTTCGGGAATCCTTTTTACTTCCATTTTGACATACCCACAACCCATAAATCCATACTTTCGGGTTTCGGCTTGCGGTATCTTTGAATAAGAACTTTATGAAAAATTTTGAACTCGATTCCGCATCCTACTCCGGTTAATATCATTCGTCCGTCTATTATGGTGTCACGGTCATGTTGATTTTGGGTAATCAGTTAAGTCAGGCCTTTCCATTTTGTCTTTTGAAAGCTGGTTCTACCAAATTATCATTTTTCTGTGTAATTCATGACAGCTGACACTATTACAAGTCTACCAGTTACTTCATGTTGGATGGATGCCATCTCTCCGCCTTAAATTCGCCATGTCTGGACTCGAGTTTTGACATCTTTTGTTTTGTTCCACTTCTTAATGATCACTTCTTTTCATTTATTCCTGACCTAAAAGCTTTTATCATTCTCGTGGAAGTTGGGTCAGATCGATCGGATTTGTTACGTGCGAGGAATTGATAGCCCGTGTACTGGAATTCCTAATCGAGACTTGTTGCAGATCAACTTTATCACCATAAATTTTGTCTCCGTTATTATTTACCATTCATAATCATTGATGGGATATTTCTTGTAACGATGTGATCGTAAAGGCAATTCAAAATCATGCGAGTAGTAATTGAATTCGTACTTCGCACAAACTTAGATCCGACTGGCACATACCTCAGCTCTTTTCATTACAATTGAAGTGATTATAATGGATTGGTTGGATAATTTTAATCACTACAAGTTTCCCCGCTCAATTGACATCACCCTGCTTGTTGGCCTTAAAATAGAAATTAACGTAAAAACTCTAGACTGTCCATTTCCTTCTGAAAGAGGAAATACTCTGTACGGCATTTCTTTTACATCCTTTTATCTAAGACTTATTCAGAATGAGTAATATCCATGCAGGTGGTGAATCTTTTGATGTCCATGTTGAAAATTAAGAACTCTACCCCTTGTTGTATCAAGAAATGTTGTCACCACTGTTTGATGTAGGTGTTCCTGATCTTAGCAGCGGTAGCAGTGAAGAAGACTTCGAAACTTTGTCTGCCTACATACAAAACCCCGAAGAGCAAAGGAAGGAAATTCTGGAGGGATCAACTGATCTCAATACTGATGTTATACAGGACTTTATAATCAATGAAGAACATGACGTGCTGGCTACCATTCCTGAAGTAAATCCTCTAATGGATTTCTCTGTGTTTGACAGTGGGTTTCCCGACCCCGAATTTCCTACAGCGGATGCTCTGCAAGCCACACCACATGTTGATGATAGTGAACAATCTGTGATTGAATTTTTATGGTGCCACGAGACCTTATCTGATTAAATAACAAGTCTTTCTTTTGTGAAAGGTGGCGGAAAATCTTTTAAGCTTAAAAATAGCAAGATTTCTTGGATCGATGGTTAGATCCGATTTTGTAATCCCTAGTTTGTAGAATTTCTCCTTTTGGAACTCTTATGTAAATTTAGTATATAAGGAGGAATGTTTCCCTTAGTAGAAGGTTGGGGAATTTTGGAATTGCAATTCAGTAGGAGATTGGACTGAAGATACTCTGTTTATCAGAGTCATTGTAATTTGTGTACAAGACTTCTCTATTCAGGAAAGTTATCTTTTAATCCACCTTCTATTGTTCTTCAAATTTCTTTGAGAATTGCAGAGTTAATGTTTCAAATTTGTCATCGGTTATGTGTTCAATCTTTTGCAGGACATTCATTAATGCATAAGATCGCTCATATTGATTTCTCTGTATGTCTGGATTATGCTCAAAATTGTTCTATTAAATTTCTTTAATTGAACGTTTTCACTTTTATATTTCTGCAAATGATTCGATGCAAATGAATATGTATAATCAAACGTTAATTTTTCAATTAACACAATGATTACAGATTAGATATTTGAATAGAAACACCTTAAAGAATTGTCACTTAATTTTCATTAACTGATAGTACTTTAATTAACAAGTGAAGAACCCGAAGACATTTATGTTTAAGGTACTTAACTACTTTTTCATTACACTTCAAATCTGGACTGCACAACATCAACTCTTCCTTTTAGGCTAGATCTGACTTAGAATAGGTTCTTTCCTTAGGTAGGTTAAGTTAGATTTTGGTAACTCATTTTTACTTAGTTTTCCTTGATAGGAAAACTGATCTTTTAAGATCAAAACTTTTACTCATAGAGTGCCAGCGGAGGCCAAATATATGTGGGTGATTACCACATCAAACAACTCGAGGATAGAATTGCCCTTGCGCAGGGTCTTTCGAAGCCTTTGGCTGGGTTTGCATCCCCTGCTGTGTGCCTTGGAACCCATTCCAACACTTTGCACTTACCCTGCACCCCCAAGGCATCAACAGTGCGATAAGATTGAAAGAGACTTCGCAAAGAAAGAAAACAGACATCCACGTCTATCTGACATATAGTGGTTGAATAGATACTTGTGGAGGGACATCCACGAAATTTTTGGGGCGTCATTTCCAAACGAGCTAGACGAGTGTGTCACGTCCCAAATTTGGTATTGGGTCACAATGGCCTAATCACATTGGCCCTATTCATTAGAGTTTGTCAAATTGATGCTAAAGGTCAAATAATTGCCAAGGAGGAAAATTACTAGTTTCCTAGGTTTGGGGTGGAAGCTTTGGGATTTGGAATAATCGGGATAATAAATGATGTTTAGACATTAGAAGGGTTCAAGTATTTAATAAATAGAGTGAATAAAGAAATTCAAGAGAAATCCTAGGTGACAAATGGTTTTGGAGACATATGGAGGATGTGGGACCCACACTAGCTTGATTTTTCATAATACATGGTATCTCTCTTTTGCAAATTCGAATTAATGGGAATGTGAACACTCTTGGGTGAGTTGGTAAGTCATAACACATGTCATTGAGCATCTTAGGTCGAATTGGGAAGGATTGGTAACCTCCATGGAAGATAAAGAGTCAAAGTGGAAGTTTGTGGACACTTGGGCTAGATTCCCTAGCCCCTATGACACCAATGATGGAGCATCTATGACAACTATGACAAATTGCAGACCTGAACTCTGACATCTGACCACTATGACATGTCAGCCCCAAAAATAGGCTCAGGGAAGGCGAATTTGGGAGTTGGAGAAGCCAAAGAGACTCAAAATCGAATTTGGGAGAAGATGGAAGGTTGGAACTAGGAGACAAGTGGCAAATGTGGAATATTTCCTAAATGGAAATCTATTGAATCTATTGAGAGGATTTCGACCCTTAGAAAGCTAATGTTGGTTATAAAATGTAGAAATGAAGTATGAGAATAGCTTTTGATCATTTGTAGAATTTCCAATTGCAATTGTGAAGAGGGAGAGCTAGTGGATGACTAGTTTCTTGCCTTAGCCAATTTCGAGGGTGAAAGATTCCCATCCAAGTTGGAAATTGGAAAGGCCATTCAGACCTTTCATTTGGAGCTTTAATGGAGTCTTTATTTTCAGGTTTAAGCTACAGGGCAGCTCATGGTTTCTTCTATTGCAGCTCGCTCCTTCAACCATTTCCAGTTTTGATGGCATATTCTTGATCCTTGAGGGAGGGCGTTTTTGGTGAGCTATTGTACTCTTTGGGGGAGCTTCTAATGCCCCATTTCTTTTTTAATATGAATTAAATACTCTTTTCTTCATATCCAAAAATTTTTAGGTTGAAATTCCAAGTAGAAATGTATAAATCTCATTTTTAATGGAAGAACAATGCCATTTCCCCACTACCTTGTTGTGAGCCAATGTATTGATGATGATTTTGAATGAATGGATGATTCTATGATATATTTGTGATAAATATACTTCCATGGATGTCTTATACAAGTTTCATGTACTGCACTTGAGCATTTGAAGCATTTTTACTCAGTTTAATTGCATTGGGAGAAGAAATAGTGCCATTTCCCCAAGGGTCGAATTGGGGATTTTTGCAGTTGAATGGGAGAGGGTGAGAATGGTTGTAATAAACCATTAATGGTGCATATAAGACCTTAATAACATAATTAACACATTACATACCTCTGTTCATAAATTTAAGTGGGTTTGGAGGCATTTGGGAAGCCATTTTCAGTACTTACCTTAGGGGGATTTGAACCCCAAATTACTAGTAAAATCGCATACTTGGTCCAGAATCTTAAGAGAGTTTGCAGAGGTCTTTTGGTGGCCATATGTTATCCCTGAACATCATATTCAATTCCTAATATCATTCATAAACCTTCCTTGAATATTTGAAGGCATTTGGAGTCAATTTGAGACCTAGAGACCAATACTAGTCAAAGGGAAATCACTAGTAAAGTTACCTACATTGACCAGAATTGAAAGAGTATTTGCAGAAGTGTTTTAAAGGTACAAAGGCATCCCTGAAACACATATTTATGTTCTAATATCATTCATATACCTTCTCAGAAGATTTGGGATCATTTGGGGCAAATTTGGGACATAGAGATCAAAACTAGTCCAAGGCTGAACTAGGAAAAAAAAGTGGAAAATTGCAATTTTAATAAAATTCCTAATAAGGGACATTACAGTGGTATCAGAGCATGGTCCTTGCACCTGTGGATTAGGTACATACATTCAAGAATAATAGGCATCCATGTCTTACTATTATGATGAATCCTATGAGTACAATTCTTATGAGGAATATGCATATGCTTATGAGCAATATGAAGCAGAATGTGAACAATACGAGGAAGAGGTGCCATCATGCAACACTTCATACAATTTCAAGAGAAATGAAGATTATTCTTATGACTTTAGATCTGATGAATATGAGTGTGTCACACCAACCAAGGATAATTCTATGAGCGAGTTCCAAAGATGGAGAGAAAAATATAAAACCTTGCCCCAACAATATAAAAAAATATCAAGAATATCTTGCTTCGAGCAAAAATACACAAAATGCCATGTCTTTTGAGTACTATGCTGAACATGTTTTTGAAAATAGGCCCAAAAATGAAGATGTGGAGTTAGTGAAGAAAGGTTTATGCCCTTCTTGTAAAAACCCTTGGAGCGAGTATCATATATGTGTGCATGAAATGATGTCCTCCTTGAGGAGAGCTTTTGAGATTTATTCAAGAAGAGATTCCAAATATATTGATCCTAAGGAAAATAAGGGGCAAAATGAAGCAGCTTGCTTGAAGGAGAAAAATGAAGAGACATCACAAGAGCATGAAGAAGATTCTATCGAAAATATGGAAGATCATTTCGAGACACCTTCTAGCTTAGACATGAACCAAAGAGCATCTACTGATGGATGCTTAAACTATGAAGGAGTACCTACTGATGGGTGCTCACACCTCTATGTTGGTGACATAGAGATCACTTTTGAAAGTGTTGCTGCAAGCCCAAGTTCCATTAAGCATGATAATGAATACCTTGTAGCAGTTGAAGAAGAACCAAGATCAACTTCCCCATCACCACTTGAGCTTTATGAAGTTGGTCCAAGCAAAAATGAAGAAGATGAGGAGGTTCATTTGCAAGAGCCTCATTTTCTTGAAGGGTCCTTAAAGATGAATGAAAAGAAGATCCAAGAGTCCCTCATCATTCTCCATGACACTCAAGCATTGGTGTCAAATTCTTGTTGGAGAGCTACTTCATTGGAGGAAACATCCTTCATTGAAGACATGGAGAAGATTCAAAGAGCAATGTGCCACATCAAAGGTAATTTCATGTCTTTGCTTTTTGATAGAAACCATTTGTTTGAGCTTAATGAATTGTTACATGATGCATACTTGAAGAATAATGAGGATATTCATAAGCTCACAATTCAAAATGAGCAACTTCTTGAAGAGTTGCAAGATACTTGTTTTTCCTCCTATGTTTCAAATTGTCAAATGGTAGATTGTTTGGAGGATTCTCATGACATTGTGGATCATGAGAAATGTGGGAATTTGAATGTGCTTAATGTGTTTGAAGATGAACTTGAAGAGATCCAAACACTTGATGTGGTGGAAGAGGAACTTGAATTGTCTCTTGATGAAGGTTACGCAATTTTTAAAGAAGAGCATGATTCCTCTACATTGGAACCAATCTATGACAAAGGTTTCCCACTTTTGAAGGAGCTGCATGATACTACCGACATGGATCCTTCCCATGATGAAACTTCTGCACTTTTTGATCATTTGGGTGAGTTAATTCGTTCTCCTACATCCTACAATTCCATGTTTTGCAGTATTAGTCTCAATGAAGTATGGGTGAAAGGGTTCTTTTTGATGGTGCCACATGAGGAGTATGGAACTCCTAGATTTACCTTTTATGATGACATGGTTGGAGCACATTCTTATTCACATTTGCAGTAGCATAATTTGTCACTTTATGATGATTCACATCTAAATAGATGCACCTATGATATGCATTTGAGTCACTTGAAGACTCATGGTTTTTCTTGCTCAACACTTGATTCATTTGATGTTGGAGGAACTTCATCCAACACTTGGGTGAATAGATTTATGATTGGAGAAAATTTTTGTTGCAAGACACAGACTTTGTTATATCTTTATGACTCTCACATTCAAGGATGTATGGGTGAGACTTCTTTGAGTCATTTGAAGTCTCCTTATTTTTTCTGTTCATTATTTGGTTCAGATTTTAGTGGAGATTCTTCATTCACTTCTTGGATGAAAGAATACATGGTTGAATATTTTGATGCATATCACATCCTTTTGGAGCAGCATTATAAGACATGGGATCCTCACCTATGTCATTGGAGCAGATTTGATTGGTCACTTGAAGCTTGTATGCACTTGGAAAATGGTGGTCTACTTGCTTGGAGGTATAAGCACTTTCATGACTCTTTGATGAAGCATATCCTTGATGTACATTTTCATTATGTTGTTATGTACTTTGATGATATATATTTGGTACTCATGATGTTAGGAAGGATGCATACAAGAAAATGGGATCCAGGAATCCTCTTAACTAATGGTGTGGGTTGGAGAGCACTCTTAATTATTGGGGTGCAATACAAGCAATGGGACCCTGGAATAATTTTTATCTCATTGGTTTCAAATTTTTGGGGGAAACAAGCAGTATGGGAGATGGATTTCCCCACTTAATAAAGTGATTTTTATCAGAGTAGTGCAGCAGCAAGCATGGTGGTTCCTCTCTAAAATCTTCATGGAAACTCAAAGACTCAAGATTGGGCAATTCAATGGCAACTTCAAAGAATTATACAGAAAGCAGGTTCTTCAACACCCATGTTTAAAATTGCTTTAGGACAAGCAATATTGGGAAGGGAGGATTTGTCATGTCCCAAATTTGATATTGGGTCACAATGGCCTAATCACATTGGCCCTATTCATTAGAGTTTGTCAAATTGATGCTAAAGGTTAAATAATTGCCAAGGAGGAAAATTACTAGTTTCCTAGGTTTGGGGTGGAAGCTTTGGGATTTGGAATAATGGGGATAATAAATGATGTTTAGACATTAGAAGGGTTCAAGTATTTAATAAATAGAGTGAATAAATAAATTCAAGAGAAATCCTAGGTGACAAATGGTTTTGGAGACATATGGAGGATGTGGGACCCACACTAGCTTGATTTTTCATAATACATGGTATCTCTCTTTTGCAAATTCGAATTAATGGGAATGTGAACACTCTTGGGTGAGTTGGTAAGTCATAATACATGTCATGGAGCATCTTAGGTCAAATTGGGAAGGATTGGTAACCTCCATGGAAGATAAAGAGTCAAAGTAGAAGTTTGTGGACACTTGGGCTAGATTCCCGAGCCCCTATGACACCAATGATGGAGCATCTATGACAACTATGACAAATTGTAGACCTGAACTCTGAAATATGACCACTATGACATGTCAACCCCAAAAATAGGCTCAGGGAAGGTGAATTTGGGAGTTGGAGAAGCCAAAGAGACTCAAAATCGAATTTGGGAGAAGATGGAAGGTTGGAACTAGGAGACAAGTGGCAAATGTGGAATATTTCCTAAATGGAAATCTATTGAATCTATTGAGAGGATTTTGACCCTTAGAAGGCTAATGTTGGTTATAAAATGTAGAAATGAAGTATGAGAATAGCTTTTGATCATTTGTAGAATTTGCAATTGCAATTGTGAAGAGGGAGAGCTAGTGGATGACTAGTTTCTTGCCTTAACCAATTTCGAGGGTGAAAGATTCCCATCCAAGTTGGCAATTGGAAAGGCCATTCAGACCTTTCATTTGGAGATTTAATGGAGTCTTTATTTGTAGGTTTAAGCTACAGGGCAGCTCATGGTTTCTTCTATTGCAGCTCGCTCCTTCAACCATTTCCAGTTTTGATGGCATATTCTTGATCCTTGAGGGAGGGCGTTTTTGGTGAGCTATTGTACTCTTTGGGGGAGATTCTAATGCCCCATTTCTTTTGTAATATGAATTAAATACTCTGTTCTTCATCTACAAAAAGTTTCAGGTCGAAATTCTAAGTAGAAATGTATAAATCTCATTTTTAATGGAAGAACAATGCCATTTCCCCACTACCTTGTTGTGAGCCAATGTATTGATGATGATTTCGAATGAATGGATGATTCTATGATATATTTGTGATAAATATACTTCCATGGATTTCTTATACAATTTTCATGTACTGCACTTGAGCATTTGAAGCATTTTTACTCAGTTTAATTGCATTGGGAGAAGAAATAGTGCCATTTCCCCAAGGGTCGAATTGGGGATTTTTGCAGTTGAATGGGAGAGGGTGAGAACAGTTGTAATAAACCATTAATGGGGCATATGAGACCTTAATAACATACTTAACAAATTACATACCTCTGTTCATAAATTTGAGTGGGTTTGGAGGCATTTGGGAAGCCATTTTCAGTACTTACCTTAGGGGGATTTGAACCCCAAATTACTAGTAAAATTGCATACTTGGTCCAGAATCTTAAGAGAGTTTGCAGAGGTATTTTGGTGGCCATATGTTATCCCTGAACATCATATTCAATTCCTAATATCATTCATAAACCTTCCTTGAATATTTGAAGGCATTTGGAGTCAATTTGAGACCTAGAGACCAATACTAGTCAAAGGGAAATCACTAGTAAAGTTACCTACATTGACCAAAATTGAAAGAGTATTTGCAGAAGTGTTTTAAAGGTAAAAAGGCATCCCTGAAACACATATTTATGTCCTAATATCATTCATATACCTTCTCAGAAGATTTGGGATCATTTGGGGCAAATTTGGGACCTAGAGATCGAAACTAGTCCAAGGTCGAACTAGGAAAAAAAAGTGGAAAATTGCAATTTTAATAAAATTCCTAATAAGGGACATTACAGAGTGGATATCGCGCCTAGCAAAAGAAAGAATTGTTCCCAAGACGGAGTACCTATAGAGTGGAGTCCGGAGCTTACTGAATAGCTCAAAGCAATCGACAGCCCACTGTCGCGAGTAGTTGACTTCTGGGTTGATAGCATACTAGAAGGTTTTTTGACCGAGTTTGCTGTAGATATGCTGAAATCATACAGCCAACCCGAAGCATACTTTTTCGAAGGATTCAGAGGTAAGTTCCTGAAAAACCTTAGCCTATATATTAAAATGCTTTTAGCTGAGAAAGGTGTTTTAAGAATGCAACAATAACTTCTAAATCTGTCATGGTAGAGAATACATACATTGATTCTGACAAAGAAAACCATACTTTGAGAAGTGGAAAGAGATACAAGCTTACTAACAAGAAGAAACCCACATCTTCTAGAAACTGTATAGATACCGAAATTCCATGTGATCTCAATAATACGGACACTTAGTTATCAACCACAATCCAACGCATTATACCTTAGAATCAATCAGTCCAGAACCCACCCGCTGGGAGTGTCGCGTAGCCCATCCCACAGATCAGTAATACTAGTAACACTGCAAGAGAAAGTGCTCATAGCACTACCACTCAGATTATTCCATAGAATATTGTCCCTAGCACAATCCAGCAGCTTGTGTCTACTTTTGTCACAGGGAATCAGACTCAGAACAATACACAATTCAGAAGGAGAATGATAGATAACGATATAAAACTGTCGATATTCAAAGGAACGGGTCAGGAAGACCTTGATCAACACTGGTTTCTATGCGAAGCCATTTGGAGTGTTAAGCAAGTGATAGATGATGCTATAAAGAGAGCGCAGCTCATAACTATGTTCAGAGACAGAGCGCTGCACTGGTTTATGAAGTATTCTCAAGCACAACCAAGAACCTTAGCAGACATCAAGACCGCGATTGCAGCAGAGTTTAAGAAACCCAAATCAAAATCACAGTGCGTAATAGAGTTGAAAGAAATCAAGCAGAAACCTACTGAATCGGTCTAGGAATTCGACCAAAAATTCAAAACATTGTTGGATCAAGTGAGCTTTGTTATAGCTCCGCAACAGCATCAAGAATGGTTCATTGCTGCGCTATTGCCCCATATCAGACAACCACTGATGCAATAGAAGGTTGTATCTCAAGCTGAGGCCTTGGAGATTGCAATGAATTTGGAAGCCTCACCAATTGGACAAAGTAGTTATGGGATGATACATATCCAGAACCAATTGGCTACCTTGACATTAGAATGACAAGGTATGAAAAATGGAAAAGAATAGAGACATGAAGTTTGGTTCACATGATGCAAAGGGGAGGGCCACACAAGAGAACATTTCCCCTTATTTCAAGATTATCTTAACAGTGGTGCACCAAACCCAATAAATATGAATCAGAACCAGGCGCCATGGTGTGAAATTTGTAGAACCAGAGGACACTGGCCTGAGGATTGTTACCTCATACAAGAATATGTCAAAACGTCTAAAAACCTATACTGTAATTTCTGTAAATGAGTTGGACATGATGAGTCCAACTATCGTGCTTATGAATTAATGACTAAAAGAAAGTGAGATATGGAAGCAATGCAAGGTGCTGGAATGTACCACGTCCAAGAGGAAAATCAGCCAAAGCAAGAAAACACCCATTATGATCAAGGAGGATATAGAGGCCGCGATGGTGGATATCGCGGGAGAGGAAGAAATACTAGTCAAAATCAAGGAAGAGGACGAGGCCAGGTCATATGCTACAACTGTGGTCAGCTAGGTCATGTATCAAGAGAATGTACTAATCCATGCACCACATGCAATTACTGTAAATCATTTGATCATGTGATTGAAGATTGCCCCGTGCTTGAGGTAGAAATGCAGAAGAGGAGAAGAACAGAAACACCGAACCCTAACATCCAGTTTATTGCATCAGAGAACAGACCTACAGGTCAGAGCGTCAATGCAGTAATGCGGAGTGGTGCTGATACAGGAAAATACAACAGCACAAAAGCCTCGACTTCTGGGACAACTTATCCTAAGAAGAACCCTGGAGAAACAATAGGAATTAGAAAAGCTCCTGGGAAAGCACCTCCATTGAACTTACAGAAAAATAAGGAAATATTTAAAGAAACATGGGACATGTTTAAACAACCACCACCTACTTCACCAAGGATCCCGTTGTGAAGTGAAGTACCGCAAATAGAAGATATGCCACTGGCATATGATCAAACGCGCACTACACCAGATACATCTATTTTTGTTGCACAGTTTCTACAAAGCTGCATCAAGTTATTAAAAAATAAAGACACTCTAATGGAATTTGAAAAACTAATAAATCAATATGAATCATGTAGTAAGAAAGGAATAGCACATGGCGCAGTACATAACATTAGAAGTCCCAAAAGAACCAGCAGGGAAATGCGGTTCACTGCACAGATAGGAGATTACGAGATGGACGAGATCATTCTTGATCTCGGATCTGAAGTAAATGTCTTGACCAAGAAGACATGGCAAGCGATGGGAAAACCAAAATTATAGTGGTCACCTATACAGTTAAGAATGGCTAATAAAGGCATAGTTATACCACTAGGAAGGTTAACCAATACCATTGTCGACATTGATGGAGTGCGAAGTTATGCAGACTTTGAAGTAATTGAAATTTTAGATGATAGCAATCCTTATCCAGCACTATTGGGCATCGATTGGGCAATGACGAACTCCACCATCATCAATATGAAAACAATGAAAATGATATTTGAAGGCAATGACATAAAGGTTGTTGCACCATTGGATCCTTCACAGGGGGAGTGATATGTTGAACCTATTCAAGAAGAGTACAAATCTCAAGACCTTGACCGTATCTATAAAATGACAACAAATACTATGGATTATACTCATCCTACTGCAGATGGAATGCTCAGCTGGCGTTGCAATAGTTATTGCATCTCAGACTCTGACGCAAGATTAGAAAACTGGGAACACATAATGCATGAAGTATCTGCCGAGAGTTACGCGAAAATTACAAAGTCACTTCGTTGGATTGGAAAACAGGTAAGTCCAATCCCCACTTATGATGGTACAACTAACATCTATTCATTTATTAAAGAAAACACTGCAGCAGTTGCAGATGAACATCGCGTCTTAGCATTAGACATGGCACTCCGCGAAACACCTGCTAAATGGTGGACCACACATAAAAAGACATTGACAACCTAGGACAAGTGCAGAATCAAACTACAAATCAGATTCGCTGATAAGGTAACACTACCATTTGAGAAATATAATGGCTAGACAGATACAAAGGATCATATTAGAGAATGTGCAAAAGCGTGGAAAGAAAGACCACAGACAGAATGGGTACATCTCTTTGTGCATACGTTGGAGGAACCTATTCCAAAGAAATGGTACCTAGAGGAGGAACTGCGCAGAGGAACAGCGAATTGGTCTGTCCTTACTGCTAGTTTCCAAAAGGACTTTAGCTTTGAAGACGACCATCCGACTATCCAAGACGCGCTACAACTTATCAAGGAAAATATATTTACACCAGATCCCATGGAGGAAAACATAACATTAGAAGAATTTTTTGAATCAAACAATGTACTTGCGAGTCTAAAACCAGATTGGATAGAACAAGTAGAGCAAGTCATCGACTGCTATAACTTAGCTAAAAAAGATGAAGTTAAGGAATACAGCGATGACGAGGACCCGCGCAATATAAAGATCCCTGAATCTTAAGGAATGAGCGAAGTATAAGGACCTCCATTAGAGATTCCTGACATGAGTGGACTGTTGGTCTCCTATTTTTGACTGTCCACTACAACATTTTCTAGCCAAAGTCTTATGAAACCACATAATAATCAATTTGTTAATGTTGATTTGTACATGGTCATGCCTTTATGGAGATCAATGTTGATAGATTTTGGTAAAGTGATTTTTAAATTACTTATTTCTTACTTTACCTTGTTTTATGTATACAATTGGGCCTTTAAGCCTCCATTCAAATACTTGGTCAACTAATGGGTCTTTGTTTCTTTCGTGCAGTGCTTTGGGCGCTCCAAGGAAGATTTATGCTAGCTGAACCAGTGATTTGGGGGATTCTGTCCACAATGGAGATGTCTCTTGGATTCAGATCGCCTTCCAGATGCCTATGAAGTTTATTCTGGTGCTACTTCATGGATTTCCTTCGTTCAAGGAGCTGTTACCCTCCATTTTTAGCAGTGTATGGATCTTAAGCAATCTGGCAAAATGGCATTTCCGTCCTTAATCAGGACCCTAATTTTGGGCTCAATTTCTGAACAAACGGTTGGGAATTTTTCAAAACGGTTCGAAACACACTTCACAAATGGCCTCATTTACCCCTAACCACGGGAATTTTTCATATTTTCTCAATGAATGTGGAGAAATCCTTTCCGGAACAGACATGGTTTTGCCAGATTTGGTGTTGGCCGTTTTCTGGGTAGTTGCTCAAATCTCTGCATTCTGGGATGGATCTTGTTCATCTATCCATCTATAAATAATCCTTAGGATGGATACTCGAGGGAGGAGAAGACTGTTAAAACTCTATTTTTATCAATCGATCCAGCATTTTATCCTCTTTAAGACTGTGATTTAAGACTAGCAGGCGTTGAGGGCAGGGCCCACCTTCAACACCGATCCTTTGTATTTATGTGTGGTTTGTATTTCTGTAAATAGAGTGAAGCTTATATACTCTGGCATTGTTTCATAATAGAATGGTAATGGTTTTGTTTACTTGTGCTTCAGAATAAGGCTTGTGTTTGCAGAAGATAAATTACTATTAAATGCACTCAGTCTAGCTGTAGAACCGATTCAATAAATTAATAAGAGTGGCTTTGTATTTTAACTTCTTTAGTTTTCAGTGTGGTGTTGCTCATTGATGGATATGATTCTTTTGCCCAAAGCTATGGCATTTATAAACTGTGTAATGGATTTGATTTGGTTTATTGTAGAATCGATTTAATGAAAAGACTAGATTGAAATCTCATATTTCTTTTGTTATTAGCATTGTAGCAGCTAGTGAATAGCTCCAACAGCGGTTTAATTCTTTCGACTCGTGAGCTTATAAGACTGTAATATATTTTCTGATTGTGTTGTGTGGATTTCAAAAGAATTTGCAGCATTTGTAGAGTTAGCAAAAGATTTGAAGACTTTAGTTTATAGAGTAATTTAGGGCTTTTTAAATAGCATTTTTTGTATTGGCCAGATAGGAGTTTGGATTATGTTTTCTTGGTATTGAATTAAATCAGAAAAATATCATAATTTACAGTACTGTTTTCTAGGATTGAACACCAATCTCATAGTCTACATATAGATGAGAATGAGTGAATATCTCTTGAACAGTCCTAACATTCATTGATGTATATTTTCTGAATAATCTCAACAGTCTTTTATGTGCATTCGTATGCACAAAACGCAGGCAGGGTATATTTCAACAATAGCAGCAAGCTAAACTTCCTTTTGTTAAGTTGTTTGTGGACAATTTAGAGTTGAGAGGAAACAAGTTTCATTTCAGTAATTATTTGAGAGTGTTTGTGTAGATTTTAGCATCAGACTTTGCAAGATTAATGGTTGGAAGTTTTAGATACAACACAAGGTCACTAAGATTGATTGAGCAGGCTGTTTATTTTGAGGAGTAAACCATAATTGTTGTAGCTAAAGATTGCTGTAGTTTTGAAAGATTGTTGTAGTTTAGTATTTCTTTGGTAGTTTAGTATTTCTTTGGAAGATTAGTATTTCTTTGGAAGATTACTGTAGGTTGCTGTGAGTTATATTGAATTTGACAGTAAGATAGGAATCAGCAAATTGATTTCCTTTTCTTTATGACAGACCTAGGAACCCTTAGCATTGATCATTCAAGACAGTAATAACTTTGTCAATTTCATTTTTGTCTGTGAGTAGACTAGAATTTCTTGAAGTATGAGCATTAAGACTACTTTGCCCGCACATATAGTGTAGCAGCTCAAAGTATACGTACCCTGGTTGACAATTAATTGAAGGTAAATTAACTAGTGATAATTTTACCCAACATTTTGGCGCCGTTGCCGGGGAGTTGCTCAAAGGTAAGCTGGTATTTTGCTCATTTTTCTACGAATTTGTTCCGGTAGATAGGTTTCCTGTTACATTACACAACAAGGTGGATGGGAAACGTTAAGACACAAAGACGACTTCACTATGGGATTCCCATGGTGTAACAGCCTGCCGCATCCACTTTAGTGGGTTGCCCCAAACCCTTGTTGTTTCCTTCTTGAAAGCATGTTTGTTTTTTGTATGTTTGATTTATTTTGCTGCAAAAGTGTGTTTACCTTTCCTGTAAGGCATGTTTACTTTCTTGTAATTTAATTTCATGCAAGTGTGTTTTTCTTTTTGCAAGTTTGGGTGTGTTTACTTTCTGCAATTTAATTTCAAGAGTGTTTCATTTTATGCAAGAGCAGCGTGTAGTCTTGATTAGAATCATTTAAAACACATCTAAATCAAATAAAAATAAAAACTTGGGTGCTGTAAGAGCCCCAGACATTGATCCTTGTGCGAAACATGAACAAAACAACTGACAGAAATGGATACAGAAGTAACCATCAATTTGGGAAAACTTTCTCAAATCCTAGCTGCAGTTGGGAGTTCTTCTTATCAGGTAGAACACATACTGACAGCAGTTAAGAGTTTATCTACCTCTCCTGACACAACAAATGAACCAAAGTCCCAAGAGCCACAAAAAGACATTCCTTGCCAAATTGCAGAGGAAATTGACAACTTGAGTGTTACATTGGATGGGAAGCAGCTGAAAATTGAGGAGGTATCAACAAATTCTCTATGTACTTCCGAAATCAATCAATCAGAAGAAGGGGATCTATATGATATGATGAAGGAAGGTGAGTACCAGGACTACTTCGAAAGTTGGTTCCAAGAGGCAACCAGACTACAACACCATTTACTCCTTCAACACCTTTTGTTGCAGAAGCAAGTAAGTCAGTTGGTTCTCCATATCCACGTAATCATTGCAAATGTGGATAAAGGTATATTTTTAATTTTATTTCGCACTTGGTTACATTGGAAAAATTCCTATACTTGAATAGAAATGTTTTCTTTCTTCTTAAGTAGAATAGGAAAATATGTATATAAATAAATAAATAAGTTGCATGTTCAGTTTAGAAATTAATGCAACTTCGTTGTTTTTCTTTCTTTTCAATAAAATGATAAGATCTTTAACCAGAATTTAGACCTTCTCTCCAGTCCAAACTTTCAGAAAATTTATTATAACAGCAACCCATAGCAAGAAAAAAAAAATGCCAGAAGGTAATATGAAATTGTGACTGTTGTTTTTAATAATGGTTCTGTAAACATAAGACCAATTGGTGAATAGGTTGCATTTGTGGTAATGGATATTGGTTAAAGATATATCACAAACCTCTTTTTAAGCAAGAGTTCCTTCATAACATGAATCAACAATTGGAACTAGAGCTGGTAGGTGAAGGAATGACTTCTTCATCTCCCACTTCCTCATAATAACATTCAATAAAATTGTTTTTGTATATATGTACAGGAAGTTGTTTTTTATTATGTTTCTTTTGAAGGATGCAGATATTCTTTTCAGGTTCAGGCTGTTTTGAAAACAACAGGGAAGTCTTTTGTTATTATTTCTATTTTTCAGCCATTGATTGTTCTTGCAAAGGACTGTGTTAATTTGGTAATTTCTGAGCTGCACTGGTAATTAGAATGTCTGTATCAGGTAAATATATGTGTGCTGTCAGGTTTTTCAGAATTGTTTTTGTTATTCATATGAGTGCTTATCTACCAGGCATTGCCTACATCAGTGCTTTAAGCTTCCAAAGTTATTTTTGCTTATGAACTTATGGGTTGCTAGGACCATTTGACCTGGTTTCACACTAGATGGAGCGAGGGAATTGTTTTTAGTGACAGCTATGGGCATTATTTTTAAGTCAGGCATCATTTTGGAAAAAGGTATCCAGGATTGGGCAGTTTGGGGGTTATTATCTATTGGCTTCAATAAATATCAAATACATATATATACAGTGCAGCTACTTTATGACTTTCACTTTCTACTGTTGCAAAGGTTAGTTGTTCATCTGGGCAAATTTTTACAGGCATGTACAAAGAATACTCTTCCAATTCTGGTACCATCCCACTCCTAGATGGTTTTCAGAGCACCTCCCCCACTCATCTATGCTTGAGCAAATCATAAAATTTATCTTTAAGATGAAATTGGGACAAGGGCCTCGGATAGAAAACGAGTGCAAGAGGTTAACCCGCCGGGATACTGAACAGGTCCGCTGGCAACGGGTACCGACCTGTGGTATAAACAGGCAAACCCATCAGGGTACTGAACAGGCCTGTTGGCAATGGGGCATCTACTGGGGAAGAAGCTTCTTAGATGTTACAGTTACCCCACCGGAGTACTGAACGGGCTCGCTGGCAGTGGGTTCTGACTCTAATATCTTCTTTAACAGCATCATCTATACTTGTCTGTATGAACAATGTACCTATGTAAAGGTAAAAGGGAGGTCATAAGGGTGGTTAATTAAAATTTAAATAAACTCCTTGAAAAAGTCAATTGACAGCCAATTGATAATCATCTCCAGCTGTTCTGCATTTTTGGTTACCTGGTTCTTGTAAAAAAGAAGGTTTATGCCTGATATTTTCTAAGTCCTGAACATAGCTGAGGATTTCAGTACAGTTTTTGGCACTACTCAAACTATCCTGTGTGAAGCTGGGTCAAAGAGGACCACTATCCCATTAGCTTCTGTTAGCATTCCTTTTGTCTTGTGGCCTATGTCTTGGTGGAAACAGTTCTGTATGAATGACAAGAATGAAGTTTGCATTTACGATTGTTTGAGCATTATAGTCACATAGGAGTAAGGGTGATTGATTGATGTTTGCATTCCGATTGTTTGTTTTGTATTGTTAATTGATTTTATGACACAGTTTGGTTTCTTGTATAGCAGCAAGCTGGAAATGAGGTCATTATGCCATTAACTGTTGGGGGTCAAACAAATTTTAATCCAGTTTACATGTTTATTAACTCATTTGAGTGGTGCATATTGGGAAAGTTAATGGTTTAATATCACTGTGTGAGTGCATTTATTTGATATAGCACAGCGCTGCTCAGGATGATGGTAATTACCACTATGATGGTAATTTTTATTCATTTTTATCAACTTGAAAGCACTGCTGTATTTTACATTGGTTGAAGTACTGGATTGAATGCTGGATGAAGTGCTGGAATATAAAAAAAAAAAAATTGCAAATTGACATGTTACATGGCAAAGGTAGGAAACCTGATAAAGGTAATGCACATGGCATGATTGGGTAAGTCTTAATTGCTATATATTAAGGATTATGATTATAATTAAATGCTTTTGCCATTACTACAAAAATCGATGAGCTATAACGTTGGCATTCATTTAATTGATACATCACAGTTTTCCTTTTATGGTGTTAACTTGGACAATATTTCATCCTTTATTATTGATTGGCAACCTTTAATAAAAATCATAACCTTGTTTTATTGCAATTGGGGTTTTTAAGTGTTATGAGGTTAGCTATCCCAATTCAGCTAATTTATGGAGACTCCTTGATAGTTGTTTCATGGCTCAATTGATTGTTGGCACTTGATGTTCCTTCTCTGATGCATTGGTGCAAAGATATAAGATATTTGATCCACATGGCCCCCCAGGTGATCTTCAAGCACGTTTTCCGGGAGCATAATTCTCTAGCATATGGACTTTCTAAGAAGGCCCTGAATTTGGATTTGGGCCATGGTTATTTCTCTGAGTTTTTGGATGGCAAGGCCATTAATGAGGGCCACTTTGTTCTATTTTAGATGCTGAGTTTCTCAGCTTTGTGCCATCAGCTTTATGATTTGTTTTGGATCGAGTCCTTCTGTTAGCAAGTTTTGCTCCTGGAACACTTGATTGTTGATTACCACAGATGTTCATCAGCATATCTGACTTGCTAAATGCGGGAATGATGAGTAAAGTCTGCAAGCTCAGACTTTAATTCTATCTTGGATGTATGAGACTTTCTTGCATAGGGACCTGCAAGATCTTTGGGTTGGGGGAGATGTTGGTCTCCCATTTTTGACTGTCCACTACAACATTTTCTAGCCAAAGTCTTATGAAACCACATAATAATCAATTTGTTAATGTTGATTTGTACATGGTCATGCCTTTATGGAGATCAATGTTGATAGATTTTGGTAAAGTGATTTTTAAATTACTTATTTCTTACATTACCTTGTTTTATGTATAAAATTGGGCCTTTAAGCCTCCATTCAAATACTTGGTCAACTAATGGGTCTTTGTTTCTTTCGTGCAGTGGTCTGGGCACTCCAAGGAAGATTTATGCTAGCTGAACCAGTGATTTGGGGGATTCTATCCACAGTGGAGATGTCTCTTGGATTCACATCGCCTTCCAGATGCCTATGAAGTTTATTCCGGTGCTACTTCATGGATTTCCTTCATTCAAGGAGTTGTTACCCTCCATTTTTAGCAGTGTATGGATCTTAAGCAATCTGGCAAAATGGCATTTCCGTCCTTAATCAGGACCCTGATTTCGGGCTCAATTTCTGAACAAACGGTTGGGAATTTTTCAAAACGGTTCGAAACCCACTTCACAAATGGCCTCATTTACCCCTAACCGTGGGACATTTTCAGATTTTCTCAATGAATGTGGAGAAATCCTTTCCGGAACAGACATGGTTTTGCCAGATTTGGTGTTGGCCGTTTTCTGGGTAGTTGCTCAAATCTCTGCATTCTGGGATGGATCTTGTTCATCTATCCATCTATAAATAATCCTTAGGATGGATACTCGAGGGAGGAGAAGACTGTAAAAGCTCTATTTTTATCAATCGATCCAGCATTTTATCCTCTTTAAGACTGTGATTTAAGACTAGCAGGCGTTGAGGGCAGGGCCCACCTTCAACACCGATCCTTTGTATTTACGTGTGGTTTGTATTTTTGTAAATAGAGTGAAGCTTATATACTCTGGAATTGTTTCATAATAGAATGGTAATGGTTTTGTTTACTTGTGCTTCAGAATAAGGCTTGTGTTTGCAGAAGATAAATTACTATTACATGCACTCAGTCTAGCTGTAGAACCGATTCAATAAATTAATAAGAGTGGCTTTGTATTTTAACTTATTTAGTTTTCAGTGTGGTGTTGCTCATTGATGGATATGATTCTTTTGCCCAAAGCTATGGCATTTATAAACTGTGTAATGGATTTGATTTGGTTTATTGTAGAATCGATTTAATGAAAAGACTAGATTGAAATCTCATATTTCTTTTGTTATTAGCATTGTAGCAGCTAGTGAATAGCTCCAACAGCGGTTTAATTCTTTCGACTCGTGAGCTTATAAGACTGTAAGATATTTTCTGATTGTGTTGTGTGGATTTCAAAAGAATTTCCAGCATTTGTAGAGTTAGCAAAAGATTTGAAGACTTTAGTTTATAGAGTAATTTAGGGCTTTTTAAATAGCATTTTTTGTATTGGCCAGTTAGGAGTTTGGATTATGTTTTCTTGGTATTGAATGAAATCAGAAAAATATCATAATTTACAGTATTGTTTTCTAGGATTGAACACCAATCTCATAGTCTACATATAGACGAGAATGAGTGAATATCTCTTGAACAGTCCTAACATTCATTGATGTATATTTTCTGAATAATCTCAGCAGTCTTTTATGTGCATTCGTATGCACAAAACGCAGGCAGGGTATATTTCAACAGTAGCAGCAAGCTAAACTTCCTTTTATTAAGTTGTTTGTGGACAATTTAGAGTTGAGAGGAAACAAGTTTCATTTCAGTAATTATTTGAGAGTGTTTGTGTATATTTTAGCATCAAACTTTGTAAGATCAATGGTTGGAAGTTTTAGATACAACACAAGGTCACTAAGATTGATTGAGCAGGCTGTTTATTTTGAGGAGTAAACCATAATTGTTGTAGCTAAAGATTGTTGTAGTTTTGAAAGATTGCTGTAGTTTAGTATTTCTTTGGTAGTTTAGTATTTCTTTAGAAGATTAGTATTTCTTTGGAAGATTACTGTAGGTTGCTGTGAGTTATATTGAATTTGACAGTAAGATAGGAATCAGCAAATTGATTTCCTTTTCTTTATGACATACCTAGGAACCCTTAGCATTGATCATTCAAGACAGTAATAACTTTGTCAATTTCATTTTTGTCTGTGAGTAGACTAGAATTTCTTGAAGTATGAGCATTAAGACTACTTTGCCCGCACATATAGTGTAGCAGCTCAAAGTATACGTACCCTGGTTGACAATTAATTGAAGGTAAATTAACTAGTGATAATTTTACCCAACATTTTAGCGTCGTTGCTGGGGAGTTGCTCCAGGGTAAGCTGGTATTTTGCTCATTTTTCTACGAATTTGTTCCGGTAGATAGGTTTCCTGTTACATTACACAACAAGGTGGAGGGGAAACGTTAAGACGCAAAGACGACTTCACTATGGGATTCCCATGGTGTAACAGCCTACCGCATCCACTTTAGTGGGTTGCCCCAAACCCTTGTTGTTTCCTTCTTCCAAGCATGTTTGTTTTTTGTATGTTTGATTTATTTTGCTGCAAAAGTGTGTTTACCTTTCCTGTAAGGCGTGTTTACTTTCTTGCAATTTAATTTCATACAAGTGTGTTTTTCTTTTTGCAAGTTTGGGTGTGTTTACTTTCTGCAATTTAATTTCAAGAGTGTTTCATTTTATGCAAGAGCAGCGTGTAGTCTTGATTAGAATCATTTAAAACACATCTAAATCAAATAAAAATAAAAACTTGGGTGCTGTAAGAGCCCCAGACATTGATCCTTGTGCGAAACATGAACAAAAAAACTGACAGAAATGGATACAGAAGTAACCATCAATTTGGGAAAACTTTCTCAAATCCTAGCTGCAGTTGGGAGTTCTTCTTATCAGGTAGAACACATACTGACAGCAGTTAAGTGTTTATCTACCTCTCCTGACACAACAAATGAAACAAAGTCCCAAGAGCCACAAAAAGACATTCCTTGCCAAATTGCAGAGGAAATTGACAACTTGAGTGTTACATTGGATGGGAAGCAGCTGAAAATTGAGGAGGTATCAACAAATTCTCTATGTACTTCCGAAATCAATCAATCAAAAGAAGGGGATCTATATGATATGATGAAGGAAGGTGAGTACCAGGACTACTTCGAAAGTTGGTTCCAAGAGGCAACCAGACTACAACACCATTTCCTCCTTCAACACCTTTTGTTGCAGAAGCAAGTAAGTCAGTTGGTTCTCCATATCCAGGTAATCATTGCAAATGTGGATAAAGGTATATTTTTAATTTTATTTCGCACTTGGTGACATTGGAAAAATTCCTATACTTGAATAGAAATGTTTTCTTTCTTCTTAAGTAGAATAGGAAAATATGTATATAAATAATAAAAAAGTTGCATGTTCAGTTTAGAAATTAATGCAACTTCGTTGTTTTTCTTTCTTTTCAATAAAATGATAAGATCTTTAACCAGAATTTAGACCTTCTCTCTAGTCCATACTTTCAGAAAATTTATTATAACAGCAACCCATAGCAAGAAAAAAAAATGCCAGAAGGTAATATGAAATTGTGACTGTTGTTTTTAATAATGGTTCTGTAAACATAAGACCAATTGGTGAACAGGTTGCATTTGTGGTAATGGATATTGGTTAAAGATATATCACAAACCTCTTTTTAAGCAAGAGTTCCTTCATAACATGAATCAACAATTGGAACTAGAGCTGGTAGGTGAAGGAATGACTTCTTCATCTCCCACTTCCTCATAATAACATTCAATAAAATTGTTTTTGTATATATGTACAGGAAGTTGTTTTTTATTAGGTTTCTTTTGAAGGATGCAGATATTCTTTTCAGGTTCAGGCTGTTTTGAAAACAACAGGGAAGTCTTTTGTTATTATTTCTATTTTTCAGCCATTGATTGTTCTTGCAAAGGACTGTGTTAATTTGGTAATTTCTGAGCTGCACTGGTAATTAGAATGTCTGTATCAGGTAAATATATGTGTGCTGTCAGGTTTTTCAGAATTGTTCTTGTTATTCATATGAGTGCTTATCTACCAGGCATTGCCTACATCAGTGCTTTAAGCTTCCAAAGTTTTTTTTGCTTATGAACTTATGGGTTGCTAGGACCATTTGACCTGGTTTCACACTAGATGGAGCGAGGGAATTGTTTTTAGTGACAGCTATGGGCATAATTTTTAAGTCAGGCATCATTTTGGAAAAAGGTATCCAGGACTGGGCAGTTTGGGGGTTATTATCTATTGGCTTCAATAAATATCAAATACATATATATACAGTGCAGCTACTTTATGACTTTCACTTTCTACTGTTGCAAAGGTTAGTTGTTCATCTGGGCAAATTTTTACAGGCATGTACAAAGAATACTCTTCCAATTCTGGTACCATCCCACTCCTAGATGGTTTTCAGAGCACCTCCCCCACTCATCTATGCTTGAGCAAATCATAAAATTTATCTTTAAGATGAAATTGGGACAAGGGCCTCGGATAGAAAACGAGTGCAAGAGGTTAACCCGCCGGGATACTGAACAGGTCCGCTGGCAGCGGGTACCGACCTGTGGTATAAACAGGCAAACCCATCAGGGTACTGAACAGGCCTGTTGGCAATGGGGCATATACCTGGGGAAGAAGCTTCTTAAATGTTACAGTTACCCCACCGGAGTACTGAACGGGCTCGCTGGCAGTGGGTTCTGACTCTAATATCTTCTTTAACAGCCTCATCTATACTTGTCTGTATGAACAATGTACCTATGTAAAGATAAAAGGGAGGTCATAAGGGTGGTTAATTAAAATTTAAATAAACTCCTTGAAAAAGTCAATTGATAGCCAATTGATAATCATCTCCAGCTGTTCTGCATTTTTGGTTACCTGGTTCTTGTAAAAAAGAAGGTTTATGCCTGATATTTTCTAAGTCCTAAACATAGCTGAGGATTTCAGTACAGTTTTTGGCACTACTCAAACTATCCTGTGTGAAGCTGGGTCAAAGAGGACCACTATCCCATTAGCTTCTGTTAGCATTCCTTTTGTCTTGTGGCCTATGTCTTGGTGGAAACAGTTCTGTATGAATGACAAGAATGAAGTTTGCATTTACGATTGTTCTAGCATTATAGTCACATAGGAGTAAGGGTGATTGATTGATGTTTGCATTCCGATTGTTTGTTTTGTATTGTTAATTGATTTTATGACACAGTTTGGTTTCTTGTACAGCAGCAAGCTGGAAATGAGGTCATTATGCCATGAACTGTTGGGGGTCAAACAAATTTTAATCCAGTTTACTTGTTTATTAACTCATTTGAGTGGTGCATATTGGGAAAGTTAATGGTTTAATATCACTGTGTGAGTGCATTTATCAGTGATATAGCACAGCGCTGCTCAGGATGATGGTAATTACCACTATGCTGGTAATTTTTATTCATTTTTATCAACTTGAAAGCACTGCTATATTTTACATTGGCTGAAGTACTGGATTGAATGTTGGATGAAGTGATGGAATATAAAAAAAAAATTGAAAATTGACATGTTACATGGCAAAGGTAGGAAACCTGATAAAGGTAATGCACATGGCATGATTGGGTAAGTCTTAATTGCTATATATTAAGGATTATGATTATAATTAAATGCTTTTGCCATTACTACAAAAATCGATGAGCTATAACGTTGGCATTCATTTAATTGATACATCACAGTTTTCCTTTTATGGTGTTAACTTGGACAATATTTCATCCTTTATTATTGATTGGCAACCTTTAATAAAAATCATAACCTTGTTTTATTGCAATTGGGGTTTTTAAGTGTTATGAGGTTAGCTATCCCAATTCATCTAATTTATGGAGACTCCTTGATAGTTATTTCATGGCTCAATTGATTGTTGGCACTTGATGTTCCTTCTCTGATGCATTGGTGCAAAGATATAAGATATTTGATCCACATGGCCCCCCAGGTGATCTTCAAGCACGTTTTCCAGGAGCATAATTCTCTAGCATATGGAATTTCTAAGAAGGCCCTGAATTTGGATTTGGGCCATGGTTATTTCTCTGAGTTTTTAGATGGCAAGGCCATTAATGAGGGCCACTTTGTTCTATTTTAGATGCTGAGTTTCTCAGCTTTGTGCCATCAGCTTTATGATTTGTTTTGGATCGAGTCCTTCTGTTAGCAAGTTTTGCTCCTAGAACACTTGATTGTTGATCACCACAGATGTTCATCAGCATATCTGACTTGCTAAATGCGGGAATGATGAGTAAAGTCTGCAAGCTCAGACTTTAATTCTATCTTGGATGTATGAGACTTTCTTGCATAGGGACCTGCAAGATCTTTGGGTTGGGGGAGATGTTGGTCTCCTATTTTTGACTGTCCACTACAACATTTTCTAGCCAAAGTCTTATGAAACCACATAATAATCAATTTATTAATGTTGATTTGTACATGGTCATGCCTTTATGGAGATCAATGTTGATAGATTATGGTAAAGTGATTTTTAAATTACTTATTTCTTACTTTACCTTGTTTTATGTATAAAATTGGGCCTTTAAGCCTCCATTCAAATACTTGGTCAACTAATGGGTCTTTGTTTCTTTCGTGCAGTGGTCTGGGCGCTCCAAGGAATATTTATGCTAGCTGAACCAGTGATTTGGGGGATTCTGTCCACAGTGGAGATGTCTCTTGGATTCACATAGCCTTCCAGATGCCTATGAAGTTTATTCCGGTGCTACTTCATGAATTTCCTTCGTTCAAGGAGCTGTTACCCTCCATTTTTAGCAGTGTATGGATCTTAAGCAATCTGGCAAAATGGCATTTCCGTCCTTAATCAGGACCTTGATTTCGGGCTCAATTTCTGAACAAACGGTTGGGAATTTTTCAAAACGGTTCGAAACCCACTTCACAAATGGCCTCATTTACCCCTAACCGTGGGCAGTTTTCAGAATTTCTCAATGAATGTGGAGAAATCCTTTCCGGAACAGACATGGTTTTGCCAGATTTGGTGTTGGCCGTTTTCTGGGTAGTTGCTCAAATCTCTGCATTCTGGGATGGATCTTGTTCATCTATCCATCTATAAATAATCCTTAGGATGGATACTCGAGGGAGGAGAAGACTGTAAAAACTCTATTTTTATCAATCGATCCAGCATTTTATCCTGTTTAAGACTGTGATTTAAGACTAGCAAGCGTTGAGGGCAGGGTCCACCTTCAACACCGATCCTTTGTATTTACGTGTGGTTTGTATTTCTGTAAATAGAGTGAAGCTTATATACTCTGGCATTGTTTCATAATAGAATGGTAATGGTTTTGTTTACTTGTGCTTCAAAATAAGGCTTGTGTTTGTAGAAGATAAATTACTATTACATGCACTCAGTCTAGTTGTAGAACCGATTCAATAAATTAATAAGAGTGGCTTTGTATTTTAACTTATTTAGTTTTCAGTGTGGTGTTGCTCATTGATGGATATGATTCTTTTGCCCAAAGCTATGGCATTTATAAAGTGTGTAATGGATTTGATTTGGTTTATTGTAGAATCGATTTAATGAAAAGACTAGATTGAAATCTCATATTTCTTTTGTTATTAGCATTGTAGTAGCTAGTGAATAGCTCCAACAGCGGTTTAATTCTTTCGACTCGTGAGCTTATAAGACTGTAAGATATTTTCTGATTGTGTTGTGTGGATTTCAAAAGAATTTGCAGCATTTGTAGAGTTAGCAAAATATTTGAAGACTTTAGTTTATAGAGTAATTTAGGGCTTGCTAAATAGCATTTTTTGTATTGGCCAGATAGGAGTTTGGATTATGTTTTCTTGGTATTGAATGAAATCAGAAAAATATCATAATTTACAGTACTGTTTTCTAGGATTGAACACCAATCTCATAGTCTACATATAGACGAGAATGAGTGAATATCTCTTGAACAGTCCTAACATTCATTGATGTATATTTTCTGAATAATCTCAGCAGTCTTTTATGTGCATTCGTATGCACAAAACGCAGGCAGGGTATATTTCAACAGTAGCAGCAAGCTAAACTTCCTTTTGTTAAGTTGTTTGTGGACAATTTAGAGTTGAGAGGAAACAAGTTTCATTTCAGTAATTATTTGAGAGTGTTTGTGTAGATTTTAGCATCAGACTTTGTAAGATTAATGGTTGGAAGTTTTAAATACAACACAAGGTCACTAAGATTGATTGAGCAGGCTGTTTATTTTGAGGAGTAAACCATAATTGCTGTACCTAAAGATTGTTGTAGTTTTGAAAGATTGCTGTAGTTTAGTATTTCTTTGGTAGTTTAGTATTTCTTTGGAAGATTAGTATTTCTTTGGAAGATTACTGTAGGTTGCTGTGAGTTATATTGAATTTGACAGTAAGATAGGAATCAGCAAATTGATTTCCTTTTCTTTATGACAGACCTAGGAACCCTTAGCATTGATCATTCAAGACAGTAATAACTTTGTCAATTTCATTTTTGTCTGTGAGTAGACTAGAACTTCTTGAAGTATGAGCATTAAGACTACTTTGCCCGCACATATAGTGTAGCAGTTCAAAGTATACGTACCCTGGTTGACAATTAATTGAAGGTAAATTAAGTAGTGATAATTTTACCCAACATGGACCGGTCAAAACAAAGAAAGTGAACATCGATACTAGTGAAGAGCCAAAGCTCGCAGCAATAGGAGACTACTGGGATGATGATACATTTGTGGAGATCGCAGCTATATTACAGGAATATCAAGAAATATTCCCAACGAAGTTCACATAAATGAAAGGTATTCTAAGAGACTTAGGATTAATGAGAATTCCTCTTAAACCTGGAACGAAACCTATTAAGAAAATACCATATAGACTGAATCTGCACTACAAAGAATGAGTTAAGGCAGAACTCGACAAGATGCTTGATGCAGGAATCATTGAGCTGGTTGAAGCATCTGAATGGATAAGCCGAATGGTCATCCAAGACAAGAAAACAAAGGGTGAGATTAGGATCTGTGTTGATCTCAGAAAGTTGAATGATGCCTCTATGCATGATCCATTTCCTACACATTTTATTGATGAAGTACTTGATAACGTTGGAGGGAATGAAGCATACTCTTTTACTGATGGATTTTCTGGATACCATCAGATAAAAATTGATCCAGCCGATAGGCACAAAACCACTTTTGCAGCAGAATGGGGGTCGCTCCAGTATACAGTAATTCCTTTTGGCTTGAAGAATGCACCAGCCATATTTTCAAGAGTGGTAATCACAGCATTTAAAGAATTCATCCACAATTTTTTAGAAGTTTACTTTGATGATTGGACCATTTTTGGGTTATTGAAGAACCATGCCGTGAACCTCCAAATGATGCTGGAAAAATGTAGACAACATCATATTTCTTTGAATTTAAAGAAATGTATTTTCTGTGTTCCTTATGGGATTCTGCTGGGACATATCGACTATAAGCAAGGATTGATGGTTGATCCCGCGAAGATCGCAGTTATTGTAAATTTTCCTACACCAAATTCAGTTAAACAATTGCACACTACACTAGGCCATACCGGATACTACAGGAAGTTCATAAAGGGGTATGCACAGATAACCACAGCAATGGAGAAGCTTTTAGAAAAGGATGCACAATTCAATTGGAATGAGGACTGTGAGAAAGGATTCGACACATTGAAAGAAAAAATGGTCACTGCGCCGATCCTAGTTTTTCCAGACTGGGAAAAGCCATTTCACGTACATGTTGATGCTTCATGTATAGCATTGGGTATTGTTCTTGCGCATCCAGCAGAAGGAGGAATTGATCATCCCATTGCATTCTCAAGCAGAAAGTTTTCATCTACTGAGAAAAACTATACCACTACTGAAAGGGAAGGACTTGTAATGATATATGCACTACAGAAGTTCAGACATTATTTGCTTGGTGCACACTTCTCAATGTTTACTGACCATTCTGCATTAAAATACCTAGTCAATAAACCAGTGTTAGGGGGCGAATATGCAGATGGATCTTACTCTTCCAAGAATATGATTTTGAAATAGTAGTTAAAACAGGCAGATTAAATTTAGGACCTGATCATCTATCAAGGATCAAGTCAGGAGAGGAACCTACGAATCTCGAAGACAATCTACCTGATGTGCAATTGTTTGCTATACAGATTGCCAATGATTATTATCAGGATATCATTGACTTTATAACTACCAGGTTCACACCTACAGAATTCACTACACAACAAAAGAAACAACTTGTAGTTCGAGCCGCAGACTTCACCATTATCCCAGGACAGCTCTACAAGTTAGGACCTAATGAAGTGCTGCGAAGATGTGTATTAGAACATGAGAAGCAATTTATCTTAGCTGATGCGCATTCAGGAGTCATAGGAGGTCATTATGAAGGAAGGGATACTGCGCAGAAGATATTGCGCGCAAGGCTATGGTGGCCCACAGTTCATAAAGACTCCAAAGAATATTTCCAGAACTGCGATGTCTATTAGGGGATAGGGAAACCATCAAGAAGAGATTAAATGTTGTTGAACCCTCAACTGACCTTACAGTCATTCGAGAAATGGGCAATTGATTTCGTGGGACCTATTAACCCACCGGGAAAAAGAACTAGTGTGAGGTACATTATTACAGCAACTAATTACCTCACCAGATGGGCAGAAGCAAAACCAGTCAAAGACTGTAGCGCAACTACAGCCACGCAATTTATTTTTGAGAACATCCTTACATGATTTGGATGCCCAAAAATTTTGATGAGTGGTCAAAGCAACCATTTTCTAAACATAACTATTGAAGCTTTGATTGAAGAGTTCTACATCCATCATCAGCACAGTATGCCTTATCACCAACAAGCGAAAGGTACTGTTGAAGCATTTAATAAAGTACTTGAGAATGCACTAACCAAGATATGCAATGTAAACCGCGATGACTAGGACCTGCGCATTCCATTTGTATTATGGGCATACAGAACGACATGCAAGAAATTAACTGGACATACACTTTTCAGATTGGCTTACGGACAAGAAGCAATAATGCCAATGGAGTACATTATACCCAGCTTGAGAATAGTTGCATTTACAGGGATGGCAGATTGTGTAGCACTAGAAGAAAGGTTGTTACACTTGGTTGGGTTGGAAGAAGAGCGCTTCATCGCGGGATTCCACCAGCAAGTGCAGAAAGAACGACAAAAAGCATGGCACGATCGCCACATCAAGAATAAGTCTTTTCAGGTAGGCGATCTAGCCCTACTGTATGATAGTAAATTCATGAAGTTTCCTGGAAAATTTAAAATGCATTGGCTTGGACCATATACTGTAATAGATGTTACTAATGGTGGCGCAGTCCAGTTAGCTACTTTAGCCGATGATACACTACCCAATTTGATAAATGGAAGCAGACTAAAGCTTTACTGCGATAGTCATGCTCCGCAACATCCAGTATGACCATAAAGAAGGAAAAGTTTCTAGGAGCCAAATATAGTCAGAATTGTGCACTAGAAACTGTAGAAAAGTATGTACATAGACTTGAAGAGATAGATCTATACAGCACACCATGTTTAAAAAAAAAGAAAAGAAACAATGCGTTGTTGAGACATTCAAAAAGCAGCAACTGGAAAGAAAAGAAATTATAGACCACGAAATAACTGCACGGAACCAAACATTGCCTACCGCGCAATTCGACACAAGGCTTCAGAAAATAGTTGTTATAGTGTCAGTTGGGAATATAGCCGTTATACAGTAGTTTCCTACCGACCGCTCGTGCATTTAAAGCACAAATAGTCATTCCGAGCATAATTTTGAAAGACAAGACATAAGAAGCAGCCGGATTTCGCCAACGGATACCACCATTAAATGCATATCTAGTCGTTCAAGGGCATGGAGGAGGGTCCGCCGCGCCTATAAATAACATTGCATATCATCTCGCAGGCGTATCAAACACTTAGAATTTTCTGCAAAAACGTCTGTCTGAGCTAGTTTTCGTAAGCCGTCAACAACCGTTGAAAGTGTTTGCATGTCTAAGAGATTTCCATTTGAAGAAGAGTTCACGGTTGAAGAGACTGTGAGGTTGTTCCAACACGGAGGAATTGACGAATTAATGAGAACCCCAAACAAGAAAATCATTACAGAATCATAACAAAATCCAAGAAGATCACCAAGACACGACCCCTCAATGCAAGACAAAGGGAAAAATCCAGTAGTGTCGAGATCAAAACTACCGAAGACAAGTTCGGTAAGGCCAAATAAGCCCCTTTCCAATAAAGAGATGTCTTTAACTATGACTCCAAACTACATCTCACCGCATACAGTGGATGCGCCGGCCATTAGACTACTGAAGAGTCCAAAGTATGAGATACCACTCTCACCAATATCAAATCATGTTGAGGTAGACAATAATCTATTAGGAAAGATTCCAGAATGCAAATGGGAGGACTATGATCTGCTAGCAATGCAAAAGGAGAAACCAACTGAACCAAGGTTCCCACAATTCCAGCCCGACAAATACATGTGCTGGAAGAAGAATGCAAAGGGCGATCTCACCTTGGTCGCCAAGAGCTGGTTGTTCGAAGTAACCAATTCGGGGCTACTCAACCTGCTAAGACTCCCACATCTTGACAGATCACCGGAGCTCAACGCGGTGGTGTGAACTCTTATGGCTCGCATCCACTAGGGATATTTATGGCTAGACGAGAATATCAACCTAACAATTGACTTAATCCATCGTATAACTGGATTAAGCAAAAGGGGAGAAAACCCAAGGAAGTTCTTCCAGGGAAAGACAAAGGATAAAGAGGTAGCAGCATTTATGAAGCAAAGACAATATGTGATCAAAGGGAAGCGAGGCTTCCATACGGATGACATAAAGGATGAGGCAATAAGGTTTGTCATGCAGCTATTAGCGGGAAAAATCTTAATAAAGTGCATACCATTAGAAGTAAACGCAGGCGCATTACTACTTGGCACTGCAGCTGCTGAAGTACAAGAATTCAATTGGTGCCAATATCTATTAAATGAGTTCCTTAAAGAACTGAATGATACGCAAATCAATGGTGGAAACTTCCACTTCACCTAGCTCATCGTATTGATCAGCTTCCTGGGGTGGAGGGAACCGAAGCACTATGTCAGAGTGGTCACAAACACTTCAGACTGCAGAGGTGCTCGATTTCAAAATCTATGGGCAAACTTGAATCCAGAAAGACAGCACGAGACAGTGCTAGTCTTTTACACATATTATGACCAACTGTGCGGGGCCATCATGCTTACACCTTGCATACCAAAGCAAGTAACAAGCAAATATATCCGCATTATAAATTTTTATGCTGCGATGAAATGCATCTCCATTTCAGCCAAAGCGCATAAAAAGAATGTTGATTGGTACCCGGGAAATTACCATATGTACGAGTAAGATATTGAGAATATCATGAAGGAATGGTCAGCTGAATTCCGAGTTGAGGTCATGGATATCCAAAGTGATTCTAGCGAGGATAACCCTATCCTGTGTCCCATAGTAGAAGATAAAGAGTCAAGCAAAAGGAAGGATGTTGGAATTCCTTCGGGGCAAAAGGAAAAAAGGAAGAAACAGAAAGCAAACAAATACCAATTAGACACAGTGCTTCGCGAAGATGATTATTTAATGATTGCCACGAGGGTAACTGAACAAATGGACGAACTTTCGACAAACAAAGAGAAGAAGGAAAGGGCAATTCAATACAGCTTAAACAAGAACCTGACTACACTACAAGGGATATCCCAAAAATTTGATGAAGTTAGCAGAAGATTACCCTTGCACCATGAAGCAGTAGCTGAAAAAGGGTCCACGGGGACTTCGTAACAGCAAATAACGGTTCTCGCGAGGTCCCGTATTGTCCATTTACAGCCACTATCTATCAGGTTTCCCTTACAAGTTCAAGCAATGCTAGATACAAAGAATGTAGAGTGCGTGGAGCTTGATCTTGTAAGCATACCACTTCCATGACTACATTACTTACAGACGCAAGTCAGTGAAGAAATGCATGACAGAACCATAGAAGCGCTAAAAGGACAGGCAGAGTTGGAAAGGAAGCTCGAGGAAGATAGCTCACAGAGTACTATGCAATTACAAGATTAAAGAGATCAACGACTGAGATTGGAGAACACAATCACTGCCGTTGCAGATAATATCAATGAATTTGAAGTACAAACAGAACCAGCAAATACTATTGTCAAGATTGGCGATTTGGTCAATAGCCTAAAGACTGAGAAGGAAGACATGGAGATTCTCCATGAATCTGAAATTGCTGCCCTAAAATCGCAGATCAACCCACAGACTCCACCAAATGAGCAGCAGTTAAGATAGGGAGTAGTGAAGATCGCGGCACAGAATATTGCTATCAAAATGACTAAGTGCCAAAGTCTACTGGAAGCAACATTGAAGGCATTTAATGTCCTTGAAGAAGACCAACAATTGCTCAAAGTAAAGAAGGAAGTGAAAGAAAAACAAGAAGCACTAGAAAAGATGGGTGAGGAGGCTAAGGCATTACCAGCAAGGGAGAAACTTCAAAAATACAAAGAAATCAACACCCTAAAGAAGGAAGTTAAAGATTTGCGAGAGAAGGTGACAGAAATGGGCGATAAGTCGCAGCCATTATTAGAGGACACTAGCACGGTCTCACAGGAGATCGAAGAAAACTTAAAGCAGATAAACCAGAATCAAGAGCAGGTGGAAGGCCAGATCGGCCAAGAGATAACACTTGAGATGGTGGAAACAGTTGGGCAAATTGAACAAGATACGAAGGCCACAGTCGAAAAGATGACTCACACATTCAAGGAGTTCACTGCGAAGATCAGCCCACAATCAGTAGAACACCTTCAAGGAGTTCCAGGTGGCTCGGAGGCGAGCCACATGTAAGTGTCATGGGCTTGTTGGGCCTGGCCCAGATGGGGCATTTTTTAACAGGAAGAATTTTGAGAACTGCGGAGCTAAGCGTAGTTAAGTTTGAACAATTTTGGGATAAGTTTTGATATGCTGCAAAGCTGCATGCAGAACAGTGACAAAGGAGCTGTGAGATTGGTGCTGCGAGGAATACAGCACCGCGATGTGCCACGTCGATGGAGATCCAGCTAAGCAGAGCATGGACGAATGAAGGCAGTTATTTTGGTTGGGTCACAGAAGACCTATTTTTGGCAAAGGTCATCGATAACTACCAAGTAGTGGGTAGGTGCAGATCGGAGGTAGGTGACTGATCACAACAAAAAGAAGACTACAACTACTGGAGCCAGTCATCTAAAAGACGAGAAAGAAGAGCTCGGCGGAAACAACCTGTTGGCACGCATATAACAGAAGATCCGCTGCCAGATATCAGTAGTCCGGTTTTGGGAAAACCACGACAGTTTTGTAAACCTAAGGGTTCTTCCTTCAAGATGTAAAAGACATGACCTACGGGTCTTGATCTATAAATAAGGCAATTTTATAGAGGAAAAGGGTTAACTCTCAATTTTGTGATATTATTGAATATTGTGAGATCTGTTAGATAAAAGCATTGGTAAGGCTCTATAGCTAAGTGTGCAGAGACCTTATTTAGAGAAAGAGAGAAAGAAGAGTGTCTGCAGCTGAGTGCATAGACGAAGAACTGTTGTACCCTTTCCAAGATAAATAAACAACAGTTCTTGTGGACGTAGCTTCCCATCCGGGGGGGTGAACCATGTTAAACCACTGTGTGATGTGATATATGTGTATGATTGTCATTGGTTGTTATTTAATTTACTTACAGTGCATGCATAAGTTACTGTTATCTCATACGTGTCTATTTTTATCTATATTCACCGCGGAAGGGATGGAATAAGATGTTAATAGTTCAGGTATGGATGAATGTTAGCAGGAAAGCACCTATAAGTCTTGAATGAATGGATCGATGAGATAACCACGCACTTAATTGTTAAGGATTGAATTGCAGTATCAAAGCACACAGCACTACGTATCTCACTTATCTGCATAAGTCATGATGTTTATCAATCTGAGTAATGATGAATGCTTAAGGATTATCGAATAAGATTATGTTATGTAGAATTTTGCCCTACGGATAAGTCAAAACTCTCTTAACTTTAAAGCAGATTTCAACTAACTCTAAAGCAAGAAACAAGTCAAAACAAATGCTACCTTGAAATTCCTAAACTAACCTTCACAACAGGATTAAATGTATTTAGAAATAATGAGAGATATAACACACCTTTCAACCTGACGTTTGTCCTGCTTCTAGCTTTCGATCCAAAGCTCCAATGTAGAACCTATTAAGATCAACCAAAGAACAAACATACAAGCTTCCAAATACCTTGAATGTAAATATTAGATTCAAATCTAGATTAGATACATTCCATGCTAAGAACTTATGCTATACACATGAAATGGGAAAGACAAGACAAGTTATCTTATTACAACTTGAAGAATACTTACAAAGGTTGCTTGATGTCCAAGCCAATCTTCTAGCTCCAAGTGCTTCCTCCTCTAGCTATCTCCACAATGCTGCAAGATCATAAGTTTGGTGCTTCAAGAGTCCTCCCTTTTCCCCATGGAATGCCTCTCTTTTATAGTGTATGGTAGGGTTAACCAACAAGAGAGATGGGTGGATCTAGGGAGAGATAAGTGGATCAAGGTTTCTAATCACAGAAAGTGAGTTGGGATCGAATCAGGGACCCCAATCTTCCACTATCTTCGAAAATCCAAAATCCCACAATCCATGGAAAAAAGACTATAAAAAGAGTACCGCGCCCTGAAGTCTGAGCATAACGCGGTAGTACCGCGCGGTAGAGACAAAGCATAGCGAGGTAGTGTGGAGTACCGCGCGCCTATAACTGAGCAAGGCGCAGTAGTATGGGTAAATAAAGTCTCAGCTGGGTCAGAACTTGTCAGGGTAGATTTACCTTCAAGGCTCACTCATCTTCTGGGTGTTTCAAACAGCAGGGGAAGTGTCGTCAACTCTGTTTGTGGTGGAGATGCGACACTGTGGAATATAGAGGTATAACAGATGCCCCCTAAAGTGTGAGGTCAGAAGGGACTGATGGCCGAAAGACTTTACGAATATAGTGTGCAGAGATAGCATCGAGGAGAGCGACAAGGAGCTGAAACAGAAACAGAGTGTTAGATATACCACTGAGGTGGGCATTCCCATGCTCGGAAACAAATGACTCAAAGCATGGTTGCCGACCAATACATTGCAGATCCATGAGTACTGAGATGATATAGACTGTGGACAGATCATGGCTACTATGAACAAGCGTAGATCCATGAGACAATAATGACACAACCACGATTAATACAATAAGTGGATCTGTGTGACAATACAAAGGACATCTCCATCGCAACCTGGACGCAATCAAGATACTGAGGCACGCCCAGGGTCTTCTACCCGATCGCAAAAGATACGAATCTAGCCATGTGATTACAAGGTGTTTAAGTCGAACATGGTAGAAACCATTTGATTACCGGTCAATGATGTGAACCGTTAACAAATGCGAGGGAAATCACCAATGATGAGGATGATCCCCAAAGTATCCGAAGTACATCTCAACGACATGCGAATAGATGAGTTGATGTCGAGCATTCGAGAGATCGCTCGATCAGAGGTCAATGATGTGAACCTACTGTCGAACACAAGGAAACCTGCCATTGAGGCATGCAGGTACCAAGGTACTAATGGTTGATCTCTAAGTCCAATTCCCAGATAGTAATTTGGTGTCGACGGGAATAGACTCGTCAAAGGTGGGCCATAATGATTCCCACATCATCGACACGAAATCGGCACGAACGATAAGATGATGAAACAATGGAGTATGTATTGACACAGCGGAGGCCTAACACAATGAACGAATCTGAACAATGCAACCCTTTGAACATATAACGGCATGTAACAGGACTTGGCAGCAGGGATTATTGACAACAGAGAATAGACACCGGATGAGTAGGCTCGTGGCCAGGGAGACGACTCAGGATGATGACCATAACTCAGTGAAAAATGGATACCCAATACAGATAAGAAACGGACACATGCCATGTTCAAAGGTAACGACGGACAAGCTGCCAAAAATAAACTTGACTTATCCCCCCATATTCCCCCGACATGATAGACGAGTACCTCTTTGTTGTTTTTCGAGCTTGAAGAGGATAACAGATGCTTGGTGTAGCTCATCTCATGGATGAGTCCAATCTCACATGTTTTACGAAACTGAGAAAGGAGGGGTTCGTCCCAAAGTGGGTCCTTCGATGTTAAAGTTTTAACAAGTCCAAGGAAGGAAAACTCGGTAGTTTTTCGCATTTAGAGAGCCTGAAAAACTTAAAGGAAGCTCCGTAACGTACTTTTTCGTAAATTTAGTCCCTCGATCCCGAAAAAGTGTAAAAACATTCCCGAGAGAACTCTCCCAGCCGAGATTGACTGAGGTATACCTTTCTCGTAAATAGTCTAGACGGGCCGAAAAAGGGGTAACCTATCACCGAATAGACGACCTTTCAAATACTTTTACAAGTGTGAAAGGGTCAAGATCACTTGGCAATCTTTTCAATTTTAGGGAGTCTGAAAAGAGCTTAACTATGGACTCCTATGGTCCTTTTTGTAATTTTTAATTATTCTGGTCCGAAAAAAGAATAAAATACGACCAGGATAATACTTTCCTCATCGTTTAACGAGCATGAGTAAAGCTGACCGTACTCGACACCATTTACTTGAGTTTGACAAGCACGACACGGATGTAAAAGCGCTTGGAATCTTTTTCAAGTTTGAATCCAGAGCACGAAAAAGATAAAGTAGGCTCGAAACGTCTTTTTCAAGTTTTAATCCAGAGCACGAAAAAGACAAAGTAGGCTCAAAATGAAGGTCAATCAGTGAATAAACGCCAGTGTGAATAAATCGCTTTTTACCGGGGATCCTGTCAAGAAAAAGCTCACAAAACCGGGTATTAGCAATGTGAAATGGGTTTTTGTTTTAACCATATAAAATAATAATTAAAAAATAGGTGAAAAAAAAGGATGGTTAAAAATAGAAATTACCATTTCATTGTGTTTTTACCCAAAGAGGAGATTTTTACCCATTTGAGGAGCAAAATTTCAAGGATCCATATCTGGAGTTCTAGGGCACCGTTTCAACAACCGTCTACGCCAGGTAAGAGTTCTTCAACTGCTCTTTCATTTCATGCATGAATTATTTGTTTTCAGTAAGGAAAATCGATTTTTTGGGCAATCCCTATTGGGCAAAAATCGCCCTTCACAGTACCACGTGGGGGCTCTATCGAGAAATGCGGTACTGTTAGATAGTACCGCACTGTGGTTCCAAACCGAGGCGCGGTACTGTACAGTACCGCGCGGCATAGTTTGCCCCAGGCGCAATGAAGGCAAAAATTAAGATGAAAAAATCAAATTTTCTCAAATTTTTTGTTGAAACTAAGTTGTTAAATAGTTACTGAAAGTTTCCTCTGACCTTTTGCAGGAGTTTGCAACTCGTTTGAATCAAAATGGTTAGCTGGAAAGAAAGAGAGCACGAAGTAGATGATTTGGCAGTTGAAAATCATTTACCAACTGTGACTGCATTGCGAGAATGTGGTTTGTTGAAGTTCTTTAAGACCAAAGGGATTCGTCAGCAACCCAAGCTTCTCACTCATCTTATTCAATTATGGGACCCTGACATTCAAGCTTTCCGAGTGGGAGAGCATGTTCTCGAAATTCAACTTGAGGATATTTATTTCCTCACGGGCCTCTCGAAAAGAGGGGCCCGGGTGAACTTTACTGGATACACAGCCTCGGAAACGAGTACAGATGACTTGATTGCTCGGTATTGCCGTCAGGGTTCAAGTAAGAAAAGTGGGAAGGTGGCCATAAAGGATGTTATAGAACTCCCTGTAAAAACCGTACTGTTCACCATCACGCGTGCAGCAGGAAGTGTGGGTCCGCATCAGGCGTCCCGTACACAAGTGAATCTCGCAGCGGAGTGTATGGGGGGAACAGTATTTAACTGGTGTGAGGCGGTGTTGGCCAATCTCAAAGAACAAGTGCACAAGTGTAGAAATGGAACAAATTCCCAATTTGGCTATGGGAGCATCCTGGTTACCTTCTTTTTGGCGAGGGTGCCACTATTGCGCCCGCAGATATCTATGCCCCCTCGTCCACCTACTGAGCCATGGATGGCTCGATGGAGTGATTATGCTGGACGTCTCAGGGGACCTCAGCGCTTAGCCTTTGGTGAGGATTTCTTTTCCTAGCTCGAGGAGCAGATAGTTATGATTGATGACTACCCCTATGCCGGGGTGGATTTCCGTGAGGACATCGACTTGGCACTGCCAGAGGATGATGATTGGGACAACACAGGTATGACCTTCATGGATAAATATTTTTTCCTTTTTGAATATATAATTTTTATTTCTTTTTTAGAACGTGTAAAAGACTTCTAATGTATATTCGTATGCATGTCGCAGATCGTGGACCACAAAGACCAGCTGGGTACTCGCCCTTACGTCGCGGCGGTGTTGACCGCCAAGCTGTTCTTGACGAGGAGGAGGACGAAGATGAAGCAGGAGGTGTTCGGGACATAGAGAGGAACTTACAGGGGTTGACTCATGGTATCCCTGCTATGAGGATGGATGATGTCCCTTATCATCTCCAGCGGCATACTGTAGGTGTGCCTAGTCATATTGTTCGACTTCTTCGTAGGGTGGTTCGAGCTATAGTATGTTACCACCAGCAGCGGGAGGAGTCTGATGAGGGACATGATAGGTCTCCCAGATCTCCGTAAATGATAGCTTTTGACCTTTTTGCGGCATGTACATGATATGTAGGCTTTGAGAGCCAAATTTTGTATGGGATTTGGTCCCAAATTTTGTCTTTGACACAAACTTTATGTATTTTGGAAAAAACACTCTTATATACAGTGATATGGACCTATTTATGATCTAATTATTTACAATGACTTGAGCATTTTATCTTTTATGATGTGTTTATGTGTGGGCAAGATGCCAATCCAAAATGTAATTAGCCAATGAATCAGCTATACAATTGAATTCTCTCGGTATGTGTTGATATGTAATGAAATTAAATGATCGTTCCAAGAGGCGTACTCTCCAAAATAAATGTAGTATAGGGTCGCGAACTGTGTAAACACGGTTTAGATGAGAAACCATGAGTTGGGAGTCTAAAAATACTGATAAGGAGTCAATTCTGAGTGAAGCAACCTCCGTCAAGAGACCAATGACTGCATGGTACTCTGCGATATTGTTGGTTGCAAGACCTAAACAATTGGCTCCTGAAGAAATCAACTCGCCAGTGGGGGAATAGATTACCCATGCTGTGGAAGCGAGATTCCGGGTATGTCGGCTTGCACCGTCGGCGAATCCAAAGTAGGCAGACATCTGTGCATAAAATTACAAGTCAAAGTAAGAGTGGATACATGAGGTCCACGCGCACACCAAAAAAAAAGAGAGTAAAAGCAAACTAAGTACATTATGTACAACAAGTAACCCGCGTAGGGCAACCTCACGCGTAGAAGCGTTTGAGGTATAGCCCGTTGCGGGGCCGTGCCAATGGCGTACCATCACAATCGATTAGTTCATAAGCTCCTTTTTCCAAGACACGTTTTACAATAAAGGGGTTGTACCACATAGATTCAAGTTTACCTTTTCCAAGCTTATCATGCATTTGATCATATGTAAGTACGAGATCACCTTCATTGAAGATCCGAGGTTGAACGGATTTGTCATATTGAGCTTTGACGCGTTTTTTGTGGGCTTCATTAGCTAAAGCAGCGTCGCGGCGGGTTTCATCTAGCTTGGCTAGGTATAGAAACCGTTCCTCTTCAGAAGTGGTGTGTGGAAGTAGCTCTATGGCTATCTTGAGTGATGGTATTTCACATTCAATCGGCAAAATGGCTTCTAGGCCATACACCAGTTGGAATGGTGTAAACCCAGTAGCACTTTTCACTGAGGTTCGATATGCCCACAGTGCTGAGAATAGAGCTGAGTTCCAGTTGGATTTCTGGGTACCCACAATGCGCTGAATCATTCGTTTCAGGACTTTGTTAATGGCTTCAACTTGGCCATTAGCTTGCGGGTAATATGGGGTTGAGTTTTCATGGCGAAAACCTAGCTTGGCACTTAGTTCTTCGATCATATGGTTCCTGAAATGGGAACCATGATCTGTCACAATAGACTGTGGGACACCGAATCTAGCTATAATATGATTGAATATGAACTGCGCTGCTGTTTTGCCGTCCTCAGCATACGTAGGCATGGCTTCAGCCCATTTTATAAAATAGTCCACAGCTACTATGACATAGCTATGCCCCCCGGCTGAAGTGGGTTTACAGTGCATGAAATCGATGCCCCATTTGGAAAAGGGGCCGACAGCAATAACAGGATGGAGTGGAGCAGGATGCGAGCGTGTTTTGCTATGAAAGAATTGACATGGCGGACACTTCTTGACTGTTTCAATGCAGTCTTTGAAAATTGAGGGCCAGAAGTATCCTGCTCGCAGTATTTTCTAGGCCATAGCCATCCTAGAGAGATGACCACCACATGCTCCAGCGTGGCAGTCATTGAGAACGCGTTCTGCCTCATCTAAGGTCAAACAGCGTCGAAGGACGGTGTCGACACCACGCTGATAAAGAGTATCGTTGACTATGAGGTAGTATTTTGTGTGGTGTCGGCTGCGTCGCCGTTCATCGCGAGTGAGATCGGGACGGAAGCGTTGGGTTTGGAGATATAAAAGAATATCCCCGTACCATGGATCAGACATGCTAATGAGGAACAATGATTCGTCAGGAAGAGAATCAATGGACTCGGATTGCTCAGTAGCACGGGGCAAGTTACAAATTAATTCCGCGAAGACCAAAGACTTCTTGGACTTAGCCTTGACAAACTCCAAGTCAAACTCTTGAAGGATGACAATCCAACGAGAGTATTTGCCCCCAAGCACCTGACGTGTGAGGATGTAATACATTGGGTTGAAGTCGGCTATAACAGTGGTCCGGCGGAGTAAGATGTAGTGACGGAATCTCTGGACAGCAAATACTGTTGCCAAAGCCAGTTTTTCAACATGTGAATAGCGAGATTCGGAGTCGAGAAGACTCTTACTGAGATAGTATACCACATGTTCTATGCCATTGTGGTCTTCCTGGACTAGCACCATACCGATGGTGGAAGTCGAGGCTGCGAGATAAAGTATGTAGTCCCGTGTGTAATCGGGAGGTTGAATCACAGGATCTTTGGTTAAGGCTGCTTTTAGATTGTCAAAGGAGTGTTGGGCTTCGTCATCCCAGATAAAGGGAACATTCTTCTTGAGAAGCCGCATGTAGCCTTTTGTTATCTCGGACAGATTGGAGATGAAACGGCGTAGGAAATTTGCATGCCCTTGCAAACATTGAAGTTCTGGAATATTGGTGGGTGAAGGTAGGGCTAAGATAGCTGCTACCTTTGCGGGATCTAAACGTATCCCGTCTTTGGAGACTATGAAGCCCAACAGTTTTATGGCTTCTACACAGAAGACGCACTTATGTGGGTTCAAACGTATATTGTAGCGACGGCACCTTTCGAAAATGGCGCTTAAGTGGTCTGGATGGTCTTCCCGGGTTCGAGAGTGAGTGTGAAGATCATCAATATATGGTTCTACAATATGTTTGATGTCATGAAATGCGTAGGACATCGCCCGTTGGAAAGTTGCCCCGGCATTTTTAAGGCCAAAAGGTAACTTTCGATATGCGAAAATCCCCCAAGGGCAGATAAAGGTCGTTTTGTGCTGGTCGGCTGGGAGGATATCGATCTGATTATAGCCAGAAAAGCCATCCATAAATGAAAAGATGACACTTCCGGCACAGTTATCGATGCTCTGGTCGATAAACGGAGTTGGGTAGTTGTCCTTTGGACAAGCCTTGTTCAAATCACGGTAATCAACACAGACTCTAATCGTTCCCTGTTTCTTGGCTACGGGAACGATGTTGGATACCCATTTTGTCAATGGGACAGGATAGATAAAACCAGCATGCAAAAGTTTTTCAACTTCTGCTTTAATGGTGGCTGCCTTACGAGGATGGACGGGTCGAAGCTTTTGCCGAACAGGTCGGGCGCCAGGGAAAGTTGGAATTTCGTGGACCACAATCGAGGGGTCTATCCCTGGCATTTCTTCATAACTCCAAGAAAAAACATCGCGGAAAGTTTTGAAGTAGGAACTATAGAACTCCGTTTCGAGGGGAGTACATGTTTTGCCAATGTGTACGTTTTCCACGATACCAAGCTTCACTGAAATATCAATGGGAGTGGTTGCCATAAGATTAGCCAAGTTTCCTTCGGAAAATACCTCGTTGAGGGAAGTAGGGAACTTGGTTTCAACCATCCCAAGTGAAGTGCTAGGTTTTGTATCAGGCTCAAGTGGCTGAATGGTGGGGAATGAAGATCGATGATGAAAATCTCCCCACGGTGGCTCATCACCGCACATAACCTCCATAATTGATTCGTCCGTGGGAAAAATCAAATTGAGAGGATCGAAGAGTGGTGGGTATGGATGAGTCTCAGCCGAGAGCTGTGCCACGGAATGATGAGTAGAACAGTCGACCCAATCGGTGGCTGATTGGACTGCGTTATATGCTGCAAGGTTTCTGTTCAGCGGCATAGAGTTGCTGTAGTCTTCAATTTGAGAGGGACTCGGAATCACCCATGAATCATTGGATGGGCTGATATTCGATGCAATCATGTTAACTGGTTGAATATGGGTTCCCAGCTCTAGAAAAACTCCAATAAGGGATGAATCCTTCATGAGACCAACACCAATGTCTTGGAACAGGTACCGAGGTTGATCCAATAATGGGATGGTGTTGGCGGAGTTTGGATGGGAGTCTGGGATACAGTAATCCAGTTGATTAATAGTGACAATTTTCCCTTCATGAGGAAATTGCACAATCCAGAAGACTGTAGATGCTATGGCGGTCATGGCATAAAACCAGTTCCGTCCAAGGAGAGATTGTAATCCAATGGTGCATCTACGACTTCAACGTGTACGGATACTGTTTTGCCCCCCAGTTTGACACCAATTGAGGGAATGAGTCCATAAGGTTGAAAACCATGTCCATCAAACACCCTGAGAGTAGTAGGAGAGGTGGTGACTTCGGGTGAGCCTAAGGCTCTCCAACAGTTCAAAGACATGATCGACATGGAAGCAACTTCATCTAACACAGTGCGATGGATGATATTTCCATGGATTTTTGTATGCACCTGGAAGGCTAACTGATGAGAAAGCCTAGGTTTGGCGTGCTCCAAGTTAAACATGATGGAGTTAGAAGTATCTGGGTCCATTGCCCCTAGTGCTGAAAGTAGGGTTCTACGCTGCGTGGGGCAGTGTTGGAGAACCTCGAGAGTCAACATGGCGCAAGGTGCTTGAGCCAAATCCTCAACAATGTTGTAGTTTTGGGCAGCTCGTGCATTCGGATTAAATGTCGCCTTTCGTATGGTGCCCTTGGGTGGGCGTAGCACTGTGTCCGTCAGCGGTCTCTCGATATGGAGATGACCGGTAGGGGGGGGAATAGGAATCGTATCTTCAATAGGAGATTTTCCTTTGGCTATCTCCGATTGTTTGTTTGAACTTGGAGGGTTGTCATACGTCTTTGAACGAGTGGTTATATGAACCTCTTCGTTACTCGTCATCAGGATTTCGTGGTTTGTGGACGTCTCTCCGCGGGTGGGATTGGTCGGGTTTCCCCCTTGTGGGGATTCTTGGGAAACCATTTGTTGTTGTTGTTGGGGGAAAGGGTCAGTTAACACTGCCGGGCGAGAGGATCCCTTAACGAACTTGTTGACCTCATCCTTGTAGGGACAGTCACGCGTGTAATGATCATCTTGACAGATTAGGCAGGGAAACTTAGCCTTTCGTCGTGGTTTCTGGTCATTCTGGGTGGGTTGTGGTTTGGGGTTCTCCTGCTGGTTTTTCTTGGTTTTACCACGATTGTTTTTCTTCTTTCCCCCGGATGGTTGTGACGTAGATTGAACTGCGTTCACTTCGGAGGAAATAGCAGGAGAAGTAGTTGTTTTTTAAGCAGCCTGGGTAAAAGCGGGGGAAGCAGAAGCTTGTTGTCCCGTCGAGTTGGTAGCAGGCTGAGCCTTGACTGAACCGACAATACCGTCAATGGGGGGTTCAGTGGTAGGCTTCATTGGATCAGTGTGAACGCGGGAGGCATGTGGAAGAAGTTCATGTAAAGTACCGGATTGAGTATATACCAAATCCATATACTGGGCTGCCGAGATGGCTTGTTCTTCTGTAACCGGCCCGCGCATAGCGATATCTCTGGCTATGGGAGGCAAAAAAGATTTCGTGAACCAATCAGTGAGTAGCTGATCTGGAATGGGTGCCTTGATTAGCCTACGGTGTCGTCGCCACTCATGGATGTGATCCGAAATATGTGTGGAAGTGGTTTGACGCAATGAGGTTAACAGTTCTGTTCCAGTCTCATACCAAATGGGGAGCTGGAAATGAGTCAGAAACTGCATAGCCAAAGTGTTAAAATCACGAAAAGAGTGTTGCCTTATCTTCTTTTGGAGGATAGTAATGCTTAGTTCATTTGAATATCCTTGGTGGTCTTTAAAAATTTGTATTCCTTGTCACTTTTAGTTCTTGAACATTTAATGATTTTTGAAAAAAAAGTTGCATAATAAAAAGAACCAAGAATTTTTATTTTTAGAAACAAACAAGTATCCTAGATTCTAGGGCCTTGGTAGTAGGTTGGAGTGTAAATTTATCCAAGGCCATTAAGAAGAAACTAGGATTTGAATAAAGAGTGTGAAATCCATTAATAACATGAAGTAAGTGTCAAAAAAGTACCTCTAACATAGGCGTCAAGCGATAGGTTAAGGTAGTTCAAGTGGCCAGATTATCCCCTATCACTTGAGTTAGTGGGGTTATAGAAGTCTGGGAATTCTTCAGTTGTCCCAAGTCCTCAACGTGACACCACTAATATATTGAGAATTTCAAGTCTAGGACTTAGTCCTATGTTCCCTTCCCATTCACATAAGCCCTTTCAAAAGATTGTTCCACCCGACTAACAAGTATGAACCAATATCCATAGTTTCTCTTCCTAGGTTCAACTAAGGTTATTGCAAGGGGGAAGTCTTGTGGTACCTGAGGTAGACGTAGAATCTCCATCTCAACTCCTTGGGATGGTATTCATCGAAGGCAAGTACTTGCACCCCTCGTGCTTTTTGTGTGACGATTATCGTAATTGTCTCATTCAAACCTTTGTTGGTTGGTCTTGGGCCCTAATCATCCCGGGTTTACCTCGAGAAGGCCCTTGTGTGGCTCTTCACCAATTGGAACTAGATCTTAATCATCTTGGGATTATCTTTGGAAGGGTTAGATTGCTTTTGTTAAATTAACAGATTAATTGAGAACATGCATACTTTATTTTCCAACAAATTTAATAAGGTAGGTGAAGAGTTTGAATAACAATGGTTAGAGGTGACAAAACTAAGGAATGAGGACAAGGAAGAAGTAATGGGCATAATTTGTGATCACGTAGAAAAAATCATTAACCTAACAGAAAGACTAGATGCATTATCAACACAACCACTAGCAAATAGAAGACCACCACAAAGCCCCGAAAAACAAAATGCAGGTCATCAAAGATATCAAGATAACATGGGTTATTGGAATAAGATCAAGATTGAGCATCCTAAGTATGATGGATTAGACTACCGGAAAGCTATTACATGGGTCAATAAAATTGAAGGAATCTTAGCTATGAACCCACCTACTAACAAACTAGAAAAAAATATCAATGGCATCCATGTACTTAGAAGGTGATGTGTATGATCGGTTCACTTGGTGGTCTAAGAAAACTAGTGGGTTACATGTAAATTGGAAAATGTTCACAAAAGACTTCCTTAAGCAATTTCACGACAACGAATAGGAAGACACCTTCACCAGGTTCACTCATTTGTAGCAGACAGGGGCAATGAATGAATATACTCATGAATGGGAGGTCCTAGCTACAATATTCCCCCAACCTTACGGATTATCAATTGCTAAGACTATATATTTCAGGGTTGAATGCCATCATCCATAGTGAACTTAAACTTTCAAGACCAAGGAATTTAGTGGAGGCTAGAAGCATAGCAAAAATAATTGAAAGAAAGCTTAACACTCATCATGAGGTTGCTATTATGACAAAATCATCCAATTATAGCACATCAAGATATAACAACAAATATACCCACCCAAAAAAGCACAAAACGAAGGGAAACCCTTGTCATAATTTTGGGAAACATTGGACTCCAGGGCATAGATGTGAATATGTGTCATTATGTTACTATCGAATAGAGAATGGAAAACAAGTAGAAGTCTCAAATCTAGACAATGAAATCATAGTAGCCTACAATTCAAATTCAGATAGTGATGATTCAACGGGAAAAGTATTGCTATCATCAATTTCATGCACATGATCGAATACGAGTTGTTAAGATTTAATATGCTAAGACAAAAAATAGCAGCATTACATTCCATTTCATAATAATAGCATATACAGGATCACTGAAGAAACAACAAGCACAGCATAAACACAAGAGACACAGATTTATCCTGGGAAACCCTCATGGGGTAGAAAACCCAGCAAAGCTTCCTCAATATAGATGACTAGCAATATACAAAGATGCAAACCAAAGACATGATCTCCTCCTCCACCATAGCAGACCTCTCCTCCACAAGTGCGCTACTCTCAAGTGAGTGAGTGTGTGTTAAATGAGGAATACACCTCCTCTATTTATACACTACTCCGACTTGTCTTTTACACAAATCATGTAGGCTCGTATTTAACCATTGAGTTAAATACCCCACTACAACTAACTGGGACGACCCCTCTAGGGTCGTCTAATAACCCTTTGACCCAGATAACACATACAGGGCCGACCCCCACTAGGGAAGTCTAATAACCCAAGTTACCACATTCCGACGGAGGAATAAACATCTCTGGATATACAATAAGATCTTTACGGAGGAATGAAACATCTCCGGAATAATAAAGTACAAATATAATATTCTTTGAAGTTACAATATCTCAACACTCCCCCTTAACGAGAAGGATATTATAACAGCATCTGCACGAGCAAGGAGTCATCAACATCATACATGATACATCTATAAATCATTGGAAGCTTTCTCAACATCATCAGTAACTCAAGCAGTTACTGGAACATCTTCAATACTGGAACATCAACATCTTCAGTACTAAGTCTTTATCTTCTGTAGCACTTGAATAGCTATAACAATATCAACTGGATCCTCGTGATCATCAGCATCATCATCACACGATCATTAGCATCGTCATCATCATCATCATCACACGATCATCAGCATCGTCATCATCATCGTCATCACACGATCATCAGCATCGTCATCACACGATCATCAGCATCAGCAACATCGTCATCTAGATCATCACGATCAACAGCATCGTCATCTAGATCATCACGATCAACATCATCGTCATCTAGACCATCACGATCAGCAGCATCGTCATCTAGATCATCACCATCACGATCAGCAGCATCGTCATCTAGATCAACATGATTAGTAGCATCGTCATCTAGATCAACAGTATTAGTATCCACACCAATACAAGTATACACATCATCCCTCAAAAAAGAGCATGATAAGTTGATTCAAATGGGGTCCATAAGCTCCAAAGATTCATCCCTATATGTTCAAGGACCCAAGATCTCGAATGGTAAAGGAAAGCAAAAGAAGGAGAAGCCCAAATTCGAACCTCACAAGCAAAGAGAGAAAGGCAAACAGACGGATGCACCATCCAGTTCGAAGTTGAAGCAAAAGGGAAAAGAAGGTAACCAAAAATCTAAATTTACTTATTGCAACCGTGGCTTTCATCCCGAAAGTTCATGTATGAAGAAGACTATAGATCAAATGGCCCTCCTTTTGGAAAAGAACAACATAACTCTTCCTGACGGTGCAAGGAAGAAGGATAGGAATGATGATCATGAAAGAGGACAAGCACTCATGGCAAATGTTTCGAAGCCCACTACTCTCTTGATTGATTCGGGTGCATCGAATCATATGGCTGCAAATATTGATTCTTTTTATTCATTCGATCCAAACAGCTCCATCCCCATCCATTTGGTAGATGACTCAAAAATTTCTTCAAAGGGCAAAGGTACGATTCATGTAGATCATGGAAGCTTTCAGAATGTTCTCTATGTGCCTTCCTTGGCTTCAAATCTTCTTTCTATGTATCAAATGACACACACTGGTGAACCGAAGCAAGTTACATTCAGCCCTAATACAGTTGAAATTTTTGATATCAAAAGTGGAAGACTTGTTGCAGTCGGAAAGGCGAACCACACTGCAAAATGCTATGATTTTTCACACTTTATTCCACTTGCAAAGCTCACTGCTCTTCGCACACATGGTAATGAGGTTAGTAGGCTTTGGCATGAAAGATTTGGACATCTTAATTATAAGTATTTGCTGTTGTTATCAAACAATTCCATGGTATATGGTATTGCACAACTCCGTTCCTCGAAGGGAATATGCACTGGCTGCATTATTGGGAAGCACCCTGAGCACAGATTCGACTGCGGAAAAGCTAGCAGAACTTCTACAGTTTTGGGGCTGATACATTCTGATATCAGTGGTTCGCTACCCCATACGTCATTAAATAGTTCAAGGTATGTTTTGACATTTATTGATGATTTTTCCCGCTTTACATGGGTATTGTTTCTCAAAAACAAGTCAGAAGTGCTTGGAAAATTCAAGGATTTTAAGGCTTCTGTTGAGACCGCCACTAAGAGCAAGATCAAAGATCTTAGATCTGATAATGGTAGAGAATATATTAAGGCTGAGTTGCTACAACTTTGTGCCCAAAGCGGAATTCAGATCCAACATACAGTTCCCTACACACCCCAGCAGAATGGTGTAGCGGAAAGGAAAAATCGGTCACTGAAAAAGATGGCTACATGCATGATTGAATCAAAAGGTTTGGCTGCAAATCTTTGGACTGAAGCAATCAATGTTGCTGCATACATATAGAACCGTGTTCTACATTCATCCGTGAAAGGTATGACTCCTTTTGAATCATTCTTTGGTCACAAATCGGATGTGTCAAATTTGAGAGTTTTTGGCTCTACTGCATGGGCTAGAATTCCTTCCAAGAAGAGACGAAGGGAAGTGCACCACATGGATGTGAAGAGTGCATTTCTACATTGAGACCTTGCTGAAGAGGTATATATGCAGCATCCAAAGGGCTACACATCAGATCCATCATTAGTTGCAGATTGAAGAAATCTTTGTATGGGTTAAAACAGGCCCCAAGAGCTTGGTACGCAAAGATGGACTCCTTCCTTCTTTCTTAGAATTTCCAAAGATGCAAATCTGATCTGAATGTGTATCTTCAACGAGTTAAAGGTAATTTGTTGGTTATTGTACTTTATGTTGATGATCTTCTCATTACTGGTAGCACTCTTACTTCAATAAACAAGCTAAAAACTACCTTAAATCTAGCTTTTGACATGAGCGATTTGGGCTTGCTGAGTCACTTTTTGGACTTGGAGATAGCTCAAAATTTTGATGGGATCACTATATCTCAACAAAAATATACTTCCGACCTGTTATTGCAGTTTAATATGGCTGAATGTAAGGCATCCCCATTCCCATTCCTCTCAGGAATCAGTCTTGAGGAGGGAGATTCTACACCGCTTGCAGATTCCAGTATGTATCCACAGTTGATTGGTTCATTACTTTATTTGACACACTCAAGGCCTGATATTTCATATGCCGTGAGTGCCGTGTCAAGGTATATGCAGCAGCCCCATGAGCTTCATTGGTGAGCAGCCAAGCGGATCTTGCAGTATGTGCAAGGTACGAAACATTTTGGCATACATTATGCTGCAGATTCTGAGCTTGATTTCATTGGTTTTACTTATTCAAATTGGGTAGGTGATAGCATTGATCGGAAGTCCACTTCCAGTTATGTTTTCATGATTGGTCATGGTGCTATTTGCTGGTCCAGCAAAAAGCAAGCAGCCATTGCACTTTCTTCAGCAAAGGCAGAGTATCGAGGGGCAGTCAATGCCTGCATTCAGGCAGTTTGGTTGCAGGGTATTCTTTCCGAGTTTGGTTTTGATGGCACTACTTCGAATGTCCTATTTTGTGACAATCAAAGTGCTATCAAGATCTCCACAGATCTAGTTCAGCGGCAGAGGACCAAACACATTGAGATTCATATGCATTACATTCGACAGTTGGTGCATGATCGCACCATCATTCTGCAATATTGCCCTACTGATGAGCAAATTGTAGACATCTTCACCAAGAGCTTCACTGAGAAGAAGTTCTCTTACCTGCGTTCATTGTTGGGGGTGAGTTCCATCATGGTGGAGACATATTGATCCATTATTATGCTTTAGCTTGAGAGGGGCTTTCTTCCCACTGGGTTTTCCCTCTTTCCTCACTTAGTTTATTTTCAGCATTTGTTTTTATTATTGTATTGGGGTGACCTTTGGTCTTAGTTACCAGGGACCCACATTATTTTTTGCACATCATAGTCTAGCTTGAGGGGGGGTGTTTGGATATCCACATCATCTTTTTCAGGATCTTGCATGCAATTAGGGTTTGCATGCATCCCAGTCACCAGGTTGATGCCTCTAGCACCTTAGCCACCTTATTCTAGCACCCGGGAGCTTCTTACATCAGTTCATTAGCCCTCCTAGTCAAGAAGGCACCCACTTCTCACCTGCTTCCAGAGAAGGGCGCACTTCTTCACCTACCACTGCAATTCCACTTCAGTTACACTCAGTTAGCTCTGATTCTCCCTGATTTGAGGCTAGTTTCACTCCCGACTGACTGTTTCACTCCGTTGGACCTCCAGATTGACTAGATGACTTGTTCTGACTTCAGTTAGCCTCCCATGCGCCCTCCACTGAGCCCACTTCCCTATATCAGTGCTACACACTTCAGTTACACATGTTACACTCAGTTAGACTCAGATTGACACCTAGATGATTGGTTCTTGTGCATTGATGACCACCACTGATTGATGATGAGGACTCCTAGTTGGAGTCAAGCTACTCCATTCAGTGATTCGAATGACCTCCTTAGGCAATTTGAATTGCTCAGTAATTGTTACTGTATTGTATTGTAATTATTCACCCTCATTGGGATATTGAGCACTGATACATGTTTTGCACAGTTTTACACCATTTTTCTAAGTTTCATCTATTGTGATTGATTTACTTGTTCATTGGATCTGCTGTGACTAATTTTACAGCGGCCTGTCCATTCAGATTGTCATAAAGATTGAAAAAAAAGTGTTTGTAACTATGTCATGATAATATAAAGAAAGCCCTACTTTTCTCTGTGTCAATATGATTGAAAATCTATGTTATGCAATAAATACCCTAAGTCAAGATTACAAGTAATTGTCCAAAGGCAGCATTAGTTGGGAGTATGACTAAAAGCTACCATTTTTCAAAACAACTTACATGTTTACGGTTCCGTTTTTGCTTGATTCAATTACTTTCAGTCATCTAAGAAGACCATGCTTGAATAAGATTGTACAAGTTCCACAACATTATATAAAATATTGTTTTTGAAGATTTGTGAACACTTATTAACCACCTAAAAGATCTTACTTTTGAAAGTCATAAAAACTTTTAGAAGTTTTCCATAGTGGATAGTTATTTTTATTTTATATTATTATTGTTGAATATAAATATCTTACTAAATGTGACTGAACTTCAATTACCGATGTGATGAACACAAACTGATGGGATGAGAGAGACTTTAGGGCCATGACGACAAAGCTGATAGTTGGATGGTTTGATATGGGACTCAAGACCCAAAGTAGCAATAAAAGAAAGCTCATAATTGCTTGAATTTCTACTCATAAGAAAGATAAAGTGATCGTCTTCCTCATCGCTTGAATGCCTACATGTTGAGAAAGGGAATGAGGATCAAGTAACATTATAAAAGGTGCTACACGTCACCTTTTAAGAGGCGCTATGCCTTGCGGTCGTATCTAAACTTTTTTCCCATGGTGCAGGTAGAACCAAATAGGTATTTGACAGATTTGTCTTCCTCTAGCGAGGGGAGTTTAGGAAGGCTAGAGGAAAGTGAGACATCCAGTAGGTATAGAAGGGTTGTATCAACTAGATGTCAAAAGACCAGAAGAAAATTCCATAAACGCAATGAATTTTTTCAGGGTCGAAGGGGGTCATGTTCCTATGATGATGAGACAATAGACGACATCGAGGTGCCCTTGAGGTACAGACATTTAGTGAAACAATGGGTACCCAAGGATATTTCTCAACCGAACACATATTTTTGTGTGAACGAGAGGATATATCGAATTGCACCGTCGTCAATACATGGTTTCGGGCTATTTTGCATGGATGGCATAAAGGTCTCTTATGACACATGTACAGAATTGATGGAGTATGTTGGACCCTGTTACAACTACAAAGATTGGATGCGCCTGGTCCAATATACAAAAAGTATGCGTAGATATGGATTGACAGCAAACTATTTACAGTTGAACGACAAAAATCAAAATAAAGGAGCAACGTTGTACATGGACAGAAGGCCAAAGGCCACATGGAATATTGCGGGGTTTATAAACAATACACGGCCAGGGTCTTCAATTAAGCAACCAAACTGCGAATTTGAGGGGCGTGAAGGAAACCGTGATTTTTTTGTTGCCATTAAATCAATATCTGTAGGGGAAGAGTTGCTTATTAATTACAATTTGAACCGAGTAGATACAAACAAGGTTACTATGGGAGTGGTACATGTTAAGTTTAAACCAAATAGACTAGCAAGATCACTGAAAGAAACATAATCACAAGATACACACAGAATTTACCCTGGGAAACCCTCATGGGGTAGAAAACCTAGCAAAGCTTTCCTTAATAAGATGATCAACCAAAATACAAGATGTGCTCCCTCCTTCTCTACCTCCTTAGCAGACCTCCCAGACAAGTGCGCTACTTTTCTGAGTTGTACAAGTGTGTCTAATGAGGAGCTCACCTCCTCTATTTATATTAGTTCCCGACTGACTAAAAACCCTAATGGGGCCGACCTCTCCTGGAGAAGTCTAATAACCCCTAAAATATAAGATCAAGGCCGACCCCCACATGGTGGGTCTAATAACCCTAGTTACCACAACCCATCGGAAGAATAATCATCTCCGGATACATAATAGGGTTACCTCGGAGGGATGAAACATCTTCGGAATAATAATGTACAAATATAATATTCTTAGAAGTTACAATATTCAACACTCCCCCTTAACGAGAAGGATATTATAACAACTTCTGCAGGAGCAAGGAGTCATCGACTACATCATACATGATACATCTATAAATCATCGAAAGCTTTCTTCAATTCATCATCATCGGTAACTTAACCAGTTACTGGAACATCAATGTCATCAGCATCGTCATCACACGATCATAATTTTACAGGGTGATCAATCCTGCTCTCTTTAGGACATAGGTCCATAGATGATACAATCTAGATCAAGTTCCGGGATGATCAGTCCTTATCACTTTAAGACAAGTCTCATGTCTAGGGACGATGCAATCCCATCATGTACATTTTGAACCTAGTTCATGGACGATGCAGTCCTCACACGTACCTTTAAGACAAGCCTCATGTGTAGGGATGATGCAATCCCATCACGTACATTTTGAACCCAGTTCATGGACGATGCAGTCCTCACACGTACCTTTCAGACAAGTCTCATGTCTAGGGATGATGCAATCCCATCACGTACATTTTGAACCCAATTCATGGACGATGCAGTCCTCACACGTACCTTTAAGACAAGTCTCATGTCTAGGGATGATGCAATCCCATCACGTACATTTTGAACCCAGTTCATGGACAATGCAGTCCTCACGCGTACATTTAAGACAAGTCTCATGTATAGGGATGATGCAATCCCATCACGTACATTTTGAACCCAGTTCATAGACGATGCAGTCCTCACACGTACCTTTAAGACAAGTCTCATATCTAGGGATGATGCAATCCCATCACGTACATTTTGAACCCATTTCATGGACAATGCAGTCCTCACACGTACCTTTAAGACAAGTCTCATGTCTAGGGATGATGCAATCCCATCACGTACATTTTGAACCTGGTTCAGGGACGATGCAGTCCTATCTTCAATTCTCGGAGACATCATGTCTACGGCTCTCTTTAGGACTGAAGTCCAGGGATGATCCAATCCTCTTTCTTTCTTGGAGACACCTGTTTATGGCTCACTTTAGAACTTGAGTTCAAGGATGATGCAATCCTTTCATGTCCACCAAGGACTTCATTCTCGGAGACATCATGTCTACGGCTCTCTTTAGAAATTGAGTTCAAGGATGATGCAATCCTCACATGTATTCTCATCAATACAAGTACAAGTATCCTCAACCATACAAGTACATTAATCAATACATGTATCATCAAAAGTATGTATTCTCACCAATACATCTATCATCAAAAGCATGTATTCTCACCAATACATCTAACATCAAAAGCATTTATTCTCACCAATACATCTAACATCAAAAGCATGTATTCTCACCAATACATCTAACATCAATAGCATAAGCATGTATTCTCACTAATACATCTATCATCAAAAACATGTATAAGTAAAAACTAAGTATTCTAAGCATAAGAGTCCTAAATCTAAATATTTCTAAGTATCTAGGTGTAGTGAACAGGTAACCTTATCATTGACCTTGTTGTTCGATGAGACAATTTCAGCATTAGTGACTATACTACTCCCCCTTTCGAGGAGGGTCCTTTTGAACTACACCAAGCTTGTCTCGAAAGTATTCAAATTTCACTCGAGACAGAGGTTTGGTCAAGATATCAGCAATTTGATCCTCAGTGTTCACATACTCGAGCTTGATAGCTCCTCTCTGCATCATATCTCGTATATAAAAGTATCGTATCTCTATGTGTTTTGACTTATCGTGGAATACAGGATTTTCTGTCATCTTAATGCAGCTTTGATTGTCACACATAATCACAGTGGGATCCATTTCTAAGCCAAACACTCCAGATAGTAACTTCCGAAGCCACACTGCTTCACAGCTGGCAGAGCAGGCAGCTATATATTCTGCTTCAGCAGTACTGAGGGCCACACTAGATTGTTTCTTGCTGAACCATGAGATCATGGCAGATCCGAGACCATAACATCCACCTGAAGTACTCTTTCTATCTGAGACACTACCTGCCCAATCAGAATCTGAGTAACCATGTAATCGGAGTTCATGACCTCCAAGATAATATAGACCAAAATCTAATGTACCTTTTAGGTACCTCATCACATGCTTTGCAGCTATTAAGTGAACCTTTCTAGGTTCTACTAGATACTGACTCAGGGTATTTACAGCAAAGCATATATCTGGCCTAGTATTTGTTAAATACATCAATGACCCAATGATTTGTCTATATAGAGTTAGGTCTACTAATTCTGATGAGTCATTAACTAATAACTTCAAGTTGGATTCCATGGGAGTGGCCATGACTTTACACTCCAACATATCAAATCTTTTTAGAATCTCCACAGCATACTTACCTTGATTTAGAAAGATTCCTTTTGGTTCTTGCCATACTTCTAGACCCAAGAAGTAGTGCATTAATCCGAGGTCTTTCATCTCGAATTCTGAAGAAAGCTTCTTCTTGCTTTCAATAATCAGTTTCTCATTTCCGGTTAGAAATAGATCATCTACATATAACAACAGTATAACTGGTTCATCATCCATCACTTTAAGATAAAGATTGGGATCAGCTTTACTCTTGGTAAAGCCCATGTTTGTTAAGAAATTGTCAATCCTTCCGTACCAAGCCCTGGGAGCTTGCTTCAAACCATATAATTCCTTTTTCAGTTTGCATACATGAGTCCTCCCGTCTTTAACCTCAAACCCTTGTGGTTGCTCTATGTATACTTCTTCTTCAATTACACCATTCAGAAAAGCTGTCTTAACATCCATTTGGTGTAATTTCCACTTCATCATAAATGCAAGTGCCATGATAGTTCTAATTGAAGTATACCTAGCAACTGGTGCAAATGTTTCTTCATAGTCAATTCCCTCCTTCTGAGAGAATCTTCTGGCTACAAATCTTGCCTTTTATTTTTCAATGCTACCATCTGCAGCATGTTTTATCTTGAAAATCCATTTGGAAGAAACCACACTTTTATCTTTTGGTTTGGGAACTACATCCCAAACATCATTTTTCATTATTGACTGATATTCTTCTGTCATTGCTTATACCCATTCTTTCTTCTGGGTTGCTTCTTCATAGCTAGTAGGTTGTTGATCTACAAGATCACACATCAAGGCCATATAGTTGGACACTAGCTTAGGTTTCTTTCTTTCTCTAGTGGAGCCTTCAGGAGCTCCATATCTTTCAGCTCCTTGAATAATATCTCTAGCCCATGTTGGCCTTCTTTTCTTAGATGAATCTGTGATAGAAGGTTCTTGTGGTTCCAACATGTCATGATCTTCTGGTGAATCATCTTCAGGGATGTGCACAACCTCTGTGATTCTAGGAGGTGTATCTTCTTCATAGATTTCTTCAAGTTGACACTTCCTGGATTTCTTGAGAGCTGCTTCTTCATCAAATGTTACATCTCTACTTATTTCTATATGATGAAAACCTGGTATGTAGATTCTGAAGGCTTTGGATGATTCACAATATCCGACAAATATTCCCTTCTTACCAGAAGGATCCAACTTGGTTCTCTTTTCTTTTGGAATGTAGATGTACACAGGACACCCAAATATTTTGAGATGACTTACCTCAGGCTTCTTTCCTGTAAACACTTCTTCTGGAGTTTTGAATTCAAGAGCACTATGGGATAGTCTATTTTGCACATAAACTGTTGTTTTAGCTGCTTCAGCCCATAGATACATGGGTAGATCTTGATCATGTATCATAGTCTTTATAGCTTCCATGATGGTTCTATTTTTCCTCTCAGCAACCCCATTTTGTTGGGGATTGTAGGGAGTGGTTAGTTCCCTCTTAATTCTGGCTTCTTTACAAAAGTATTCAAAGTCCTTTGAAGTATATTCTCCGCCATTATCTGTTCTGAGAATCTTGATTTTCTTTTCTGAGAGATTTTCTATTAAGGCCTTGAATTCTTTGAATTTTCCAAAGACTTCATTCTTACCTTTTAGAAAGTATATCCAAGTCTTCCTTGAATAGTCATCAATGAATGAGAGATAATACTCAAATCCACTTAGGGAAGTAGTGGGCATTGGTCCACATACATCTGAGTGTATTAGCTCCAGAATGTTCTTAGTCTTTGTTTCACTCTTTGGAAAAGGGTTCTTGACATTCTTCCCTTTCTTACAACCTTTACATGAGCCATTATGATCACCCTTCAGATCTGGTAATCCTATGACCACCTTGCTTACATAGGGTAAGGATTTGTAGTTAATGTGAGCTAGTCTTCTATGCCATAGCTCACTGGGGCTAGAGGTTTCATGAGCAAGGGAAACTTCTGGATGACCCTTGAGCTTATAGAGACCTCCTTCTTCTTCACCAATGATAACTGCATCTTTAATTGATTTTCCTTTGGACCACATGAGTACTTGTCCATCTATGAAAGCCACTCTAAAACCTTTCTTATCTAGTGATGAGATAGAGAGTAGGTTCTTCTTTAAACCTGGAACATATAAAACTTCTTTCATTTTCAAGGGTGTTCCAGAATCAAGCTTGTAGCTTGCTTCACCAATTCCCTTGATGGGATATTGATAATCATCTCCTAGAGATACCTTTTGAGGTGAAGACTTTTCTTCAAGTCTTGAGAGAGATTTCTTTTGACCTGTCATGTGCTTTGAAGCACCACTATCAATGAGCCATGTATCTTCTCCAGGAGACACAAATCCAGAGAGTGCAGAAAATAGGACATATTCTTCTGGATCTTCTTTCTTTACTTTAGATATTTTCCTTTGAGGCCTTTCCTCTTCTTCTTCTTCTTCTTCTTCCCCTACTTCTTCTTCACTATCATCTTCTGCCATATGTGCATGATGTCTTTTGTGAACAAACTTCTTCTTCTTCTTTCCTGGAAAAGAACAGTCTTTAGCATAGTGTCCTAGTTTAAGACAATTATAACATTGGACTGTGGAGAGGTCTCTTTCTGAGTTTGTTCCTCCTTTCCTTTTGAATTTATGAGAGGGTTGAGACCTTTTGTAGTTCACTTTCTTGAAGTGGCCTCTCTTTCCTCTTTTAGTGTGGGTGGCCAAAGCTTGGTCATCCACTTTGAGAAGAGCTCCTATGTTGGCTACCCTAGCCTCTTCTTGAACACAATCCTCCCATACTACATCAAACTTCATGCTTTATTTTGTGGAACACATAGTTTGTATGAATGATTCCCAAGGTCTAGTGAGACCATTTAGGGCAGTCATCACAAGTTCATCTTCATCAAGAGTATCACCAATGGCATCTAGTTGCTCCTTGATTTGGGAGACCCTTGAGAAGTAGTCTTGAATGGATTCTCCTTTGTGCATCTTGGTACTTTTCAACTGAGTCCTTAGGTTCATCTTCCTATTAATGGTCTTTCCTTCATACATTCTTCCTAGGGCATCATACATTTCCTTTGGAGTCTTCTTGGAGGCTACTTGGGGAATCAAGTGGTCTTTAATGGAATCAGCTATGATTCTCTTAGCCCTAATCAAATCCTTCCTATGCTTCTCTTTGGCTTCATCTCCTTCAGGTTTTGCAACATCATCCTTGACATAATGAGCAAGATCATTCTCTTCAAGAATGAGACCAATTCTGTATTTCCATGCCCGGAAATTTTCTATTCCTTCTAGCTTGTCTTCAAGCTTAGTGTTTGGAGCCATCTTCTCTTGGGGGAGTCCAAGAGACAAGAGATAGAATAGAACTTACCTGAAAACTTTAACCCTTTTAATTTTTTCGGATCCTTGGACAGAATTTCTGATTTATCACACTTTTGGTAAAACTAGGGTTTGACTTTCCCGGAGTTCTACCCAACCAAAAAATTCGATCTAGGGCTCAAAAGATTGGTTTTGAGAAGGGCTATCCAGCCATGTAATTAGAATTCAACAATACCAACTTTTTGCAGAAACCAATTTCTGGTTTATCGCACTTTTGGTAAAACTAGGGTTTGACTTTCTCGGAGTTCTACCCAACCAAAAAGTTCGATCTAGGGCTCAAAAGATTGGTTTTGAGAAAGGCTATCCAGCCATGTAATCAGAATTCAACAATACCAACTTTTTGCAGAAACACTAATTTTCATTGGAGAGGGAGAGAGAGATATTCTTACCTTGTGAAAGATGTCCTATTCAGGCTAGCTCTGATACCATGTTAAGTTTAAACCAAATAGACTAGCAAGATCACTGAAAGAAACATAATCACAAGATACACACAGAATTTACCCTGGGAAACCCTCATGGGGTAGAAAACCCAGCAAAGCTTTCCTTAATAAGATGATCAACCAAAATACAAGATGTGCTCCCTCCTTCTCTACCTCCTTAGCAGACCTCCCAGACAAGTGTGCTACTTTTCTGAGTTGTACAAGTGTGTCTAATGAGGAGCTCACCTCCTCTATTTATATTATTTCCCGACTGACTAAAAACCCTAATGGGGCCGACCTCTCCTGGAGAAGTCTATTAACCCCTAAAATATAAGATCAAGGCCGACCCCCACATGGTGGGTCTAATAACCCTAGTTACCACAACCCATCGGAAGAATAATCATCTCCGGATACATAATAGGGTTACCTCAGAGGGATGAAACATCTCCAGAATAATAATGTACAAATATAATATTCTTCGAAGTTACAATATTCAACAGTACATATAACATTTTACCCAACCTTTTATTAATGAAATATTTAACATATTAAGGATTTTTTTCGTTAGTTTATTTCGTTTAAATTTTCCATATTTACTTCGCAGGCTAGTGATCGGGATAAATCCCCGCCAGCAGATGGTCGAAGGAGTACATCTTCTTCGAGGGAGCAGGTATACATCTTTGTAATAGTACAAATATAATAAGAAAAAATAGTTTTTGTTTGCTTTGTTTTTTCATTATTAGTATATTGGTTTTGTTTCTATAATGTTATCTAATTATTTCGTTTACGTAATTTTCTTTATGTTATTGATGCAGTCTGGTTTTGCAAGGGTCACAGTACCCTCGACACAATAGGTATACATCTTTGTAATAGTAAAAATATAATACTTAATAATAGTTTTTAATCGATGTGTTTTTTCATGATTAGTTTTGGATGTGTTTAGGTGACTTTCACTATGTTTTTTATTTAGGTATCTGTAAAGAGGAAGCTCCCAGATATTAGCAGATCGGGGCAAGTCACCTATGACCATCGATCCGATGAGTGGATCACGATCCTCTAGGTTGCAGGTATAATCCATTGGAATTGTACCAATATAATACGTAGCATAATGTTTATTTTGTTATGTATTTTTCGTGTGTATATTGGTTTCGTTGTGATAATGTTTTCTACTTCTTTTTTGCAGGGGCCCGATGATCGGGGCAAGTCCACAGTTGTGGATCAGCTGACACCATCGTCCAGGCACCAAGTAAACCTAGTTGTAATTTTAGGAATCTATCATGATAGATATGTTTTGTTAATATAATTTTAGGAACCTATCATGATAGATATGTTTTGTTAATATAATTTTAGGAATCTGTCATGATAGAACTCAATATTGTTTTATATATTTTTGTTGCAGCCCAGTGAATCGCTATTTGAAACAGCATCGCAAGAATATTCAGTAGATCCTGAAGTGGCTGAGATGCTTAAAGATTCTGACATAATTAGTGAAGCCACAAACCCGTTTAGGATGGTAGACAAAATGTTGGAAAAATATAGTGCGGAAATTGTTTCTCTACTAATCAAGGTTCCACAGACAAGCCAAATTATGGCAAGGATTGAATTGTTGGAACGGAAATCTGAATCCTTACGAGTAAGTTGAGGAATCTTGAATCATAAAATAATTCATTTGTAACTTTATAATTTTCTCTTTTATATAATAGTATTGAACGTATAATACGTGGTTTGTATTTACAGAATTATCAGACACCACACAATAGTGGTCAAGGCAGTGTTGGCCCCAGCGAAGCTCGTGGAGAGACATGGCATCATGAGCAAACGACTCCACGTGCATCGACTCCTTCGCCATTGTTGTCGAATGAACAGTCGGCAACACGTTCTGACACACCACGGACCTCAACTGTGAGCGCACCGGCAGCTAGTGACCAACGCACACCGGATCATCCAGAAGAAGGGGTCGACACCGAGAATCCTGGTAATATTGATATCGACCTAGTTGCATTTCCAGGATCTTCCCGTGTCACTAGCACGGGAACAATGGAGGCCTCATTTTTGGTCGACGAAGATATCGTCCCAATAAAGATCGAGAAGATTCCAGGTAATTAATATACGTTGATCAAGTTAGTGTTTATAATTTCATTATAATATACTGATAAAATGTTTTTTTTCAACTAATTATGATCATGGCGTGATCGTTTTGCAGGAAATGATGTTTTCTATAAACAAATGAATGACGTGTCCTTAGAGATCTTTAGGCCCACCATCCGAACAAGGTGGGATAGACAACCGAAATTTTTAAAAGATGAACTCACTAATCGGTTGGTTGGCCTGTTCGGTGACAAGACCTTCAATCAAGCCAATGTCCTGAAAAAGGCTTGACAACATGTGAAGGTTATCTGAGACTAATATAGGACCCACCTGGAAAAAAACCCTAGGTATGAGCACCCTCCAATGATTCCAGCAATGGAGTTGAAAGCTCTAGTGGAGGATGGAAAGGAGAGGGCTCAGAGAAGAGAAGGAAAGATACCACCAGGCACAGGGAGGTATGCAATACTTTCCGCAATGTAATTCTAAACCTATTATTATTGATTTCTATATCGAACTTGGAACATCTAACGTATTTCAACACTTGCATAGGCTGTTAGACACATCAAAGGCCACAAAGGCAAGATTGGAAAAAATAGGTCAGCACAAGCTTGGGCCTAGTGGATATTCGAATTTGGCGGCATGAATTGTAAGTTTCGAAAAACCAATAATGCATACAAATAATAAATTGCAAATTATTTTTCGTTTTATTGCACCGCAAAATGTTAATTAACGACGTTATACAAATATGAAGGCCGAACGATTCAATGAAGTGGCTACTGAGGAAGACATGAAGCTTGGCTTCAAGCAAGGCTTTGGAGCTGTTGTTGAACGCCGAAAAAGCTTCTCTGGGAAAACACAGTATTCTGGTACCAATCCATCCGGTGCACAGGTAAAAGAATCTATATACTTTAATGAAGATTTATTGCTTGTGCAATCTATTCGTTATAAATACTTGACAAAAAATATTGACTCTGTTTTGAGCAGGAAAGCAATGATCCCCCTAATGTCGAGGAAGGACAACAACAAATCGAATATCATGCTTCGAATCCTGGTAATGAATTTTTTCATATGCTACAATTTTATGTATAGCATTGCAAATGGTGAACATTAATTGTAGTTCACCATATTTCAACTGCAGAGCATGTAGAGGGTGAAACTGTACAGGTTGAGCCTGGAAAAGAACATGAACAATATGATGTCGCCACACCAGGTAAAAAAACACCTTTGTAATGTTTTTTTTAAATGAAATACTTGTCATTACAAAAGCAAAAAACAACGATGTAACATTTTGACATTGTTACAGCAAATCCGAACCCCTTGCCGCAAAATCCACGTCTAGATCAACACTCTAGGATGTAGACATCACCACAAGCACTGGATGAAGAACCAAGAACTGGAAGAGAAAGTCCAGATGTAAATGCTCCTCTTAGAGATTATTTACCACCAAAGAGAAGAAAAACTAAAAAGAGTGACCGACAAAATGTTGTCTAATTATTTTTTATAATAATATATCATCCATGATTTTTGGCCTAATGAATGAATGAATGGTTTAATGAATGGTTTAATGATTCAGTGTAGTAAACTGTTACCTTTATTGAATGTCAGTTTTTATTGAATGAATGTGTTGACAGAATGAATGAATGGTTTATTGAATGTTATCTTTTATTGTATGAATGTGTTGACTGAATGAAACAATGGTTTAATGAATGTTAGGCTTTATTGAATGAATGGTAGATGAAAGTTCATGATGAAATATGGATAAATTTGCACATATTTGTTTTTTTCAAGTACTTGCATTGGGTATGGGGAATTGAGAGTGATGTGAGGGGGGGGGAGGGGCCATAAGAGCTTCCACCCTCACGTGGTTGGCCCTGTTCAGTAGAGAATATTAAATTATTCTCGAAACAGATAGGAGCTCAATGAATGGCTACGATGCTGGCTTTCTACAACCCACTCGCATGTCATCTAAATTTTAACAATTTCTTGGAGCTTGTTGTAATGTTTGGTTTCTCCTCATAACCAATTTTGGGTTTCCAGATGATGAAAGATCACTTGAGTAACTATTTGTGGAGTAAAGATCACTTGAATGTTATCTTTTATTGTATGAATGTGTTGACTGAATGAAACAATGGTTTAATGAATGTTAGGCTTTATTGAATGAATGGTAGATGAAAGTTCATGATGAAATATGGATAAATTTGCACATATTTGTTTTTTTCAAGTACTTGCATTGGGTATGGGGAATTGAGAGTGATGTGAGGAGGGGGAGGGGCCATAAGAGCTTCCACCCTCACGTGGTTGGCCCTGTTCAGTAGAGAATATTAAATTATTCTCGAAACAGATAGGAGCTCAATGAATGGCTACGATGCTGCCTTTCTACAACCCACTCGCATGTCATCTAAATTTTAACAATTTCTTGGAGCTTGTTGTAATGTTTGGTTTCTCCTCATAACCAATTTTGGGTTTCCAGATGATGAAAGATCACTTGAGTAACTATTTGTGGAGTAAAGTGAGATCTTGTTTGTAATGGGTTTGTTGATTCGACATGAAACTCTTAATGAAGATGAAGTGGCTAGTACTGGAATAATATCAGTGTTAATTGATGTCCTTCGAGATAAGCAGGAAAAAGTGAAAATGTTTTTCATGACAACACTAAGCGCTTTTAACTGCCATGTATACCATGTCCTATTAATTGTACACTTGCATGATCCACATTATTCTATTTCTTATCTTATTTCAAATCACTGCAAGGATTCGAAATCAGAATTTGTGCAAGTCACCTATGTCCATGATTGTTTGCATTACCTCATCCAAATTTCCATTATCATTTTGTGATTGACGTAACAAATATCTCAAGATTTGGCTTCACAACATGAAGAATAGAATGGCTAGAAACTTAAATAATACACTCAATGATTCAAGGTTATATTAAATAGCTAAGGTAGCAATATTTCATTTGATCCTAGAGAAGAATCCTCTTTGCATGAGGACATGAAAAAATTTAGGCTTGGGGGAGTGTTGGGTCTGAGTTTTGAAATCTTTTCATCCATTCTATTGGTTTTTTTATCACTCCTATGTTTTTGTATATTTCCATCCCCATACCCTTTGAAACCCTAGATGAGCATAATGAGACTTAACTGCTTATTTATATTTATTCCTCTATTTTAATAAGTTTTAAGGGTTTTTAATGATCAATTTAGCTAATAGTGAATGTTGAGTCTTCATGATTGTTTCCAGTACCAAACATCCCATCACAATGTTTGGGCCATTCACTTCACGTGAATGTCTACCACTCATCTGTTGAACCATCAACACTCCCTCTCACTAAGGGAGACATTCTCCATCATGCCAAGCTTGTCCCTGAAGTATACAAACTTTGCCTTGGACAAAATCTTGGTGAGAATGTCAGTTATCTACTCATTCGTGGATATGTATTGGAGCTTCACTATTCCCTTCTGAACCTTGTCTCGAATGAAGTGGTATTTGATCTCAATATGCTTCAACCTATCATGAAACACTGGATTTTTCGAATTCTTGACACAGCTTTGATTGTCACAATGTATCAAGGTTGTCTCTAGCTCCTAACCAAATAATCCTGTAAGAAGCTTTTGAAGCCAAACTGCTTCACAAATTGCGACATTGGTTGCATAATACTATGTTTCTACTATATTGAGTATGACAGAAGTTTGCTTCCTGCTAAACCAAGATAGCATGGTTGATCTCAAGCTGAAGCACCCCAAGATGCTCTTTTTGTCCACTGCACTCTCTACCTAATTAGAATCAGTATATCCTTGCAACCTCACTTATCCACCTGAGAGATATCTCAAACCATATCCAACTATAACATGCAGGTACCTCAGCACATGCTTTGTTGCAACCCAATATACATTCCTCGGCTCAACCATAAACTGGCTCAAGGTGTTCAGTGCAAGGCAAATATTTGGCCTGGTGTTAACCAGGTACATCAAGGGCCCAATCAACTATTTTTACATTGTGGGATCCACCAAATCTGAATCTAAAGTGGAATCAATCAACTTCTTTAGATTTGTCTTCCTGCATGTAATGGGATCCACCAAATCTGAACCTAAAGCGGAATCACTCAGCTTCTTCATATTTGTCATCATGGGTGTAGCCATGGATTTGTAGTCCATCATCTTGAATCTCTCAAGATCTCAACTGTGTACTTCCATCGATTAAGGAAGATCTCAACTGTGTACTTCCATCGATTAAGGAAGATCTCATCTAGTCTCTGCCACACCTCTAATCCTAAGAAGTAATGCATCAGGCCACGATCCTTCATCTCAAACTCGGAATTCAACGTTTTCTTGAAGGGGGAGGTACTGGGACACCTTCTTCATCATCAACAAATTGTGTTGCAGCTACTCCCTTTGTGTTGGAGCACACTACTCCCTCTACACCTGAGTATCATGCTCCCTCTGCATTTGAACACTCAGCTCCCTCTATATCTGAGTATCATACTTGAAGCAACCTGTTTCCTTCTGCTCTATTGGTACCTGTGTATCCATCTGTGTCATCTCCCACCAAGTGGGTCTACTGGGGTGAGCCTCCTGCTCACTCAAGAACACTGAATACCACTATGACTCTCTCTGATCCTACAACCTGGTTGACTCCATAGCCTATATAATGTGTCATCTGGATTGTGTGCTATATATTATAGATCTACTTGGAAGTCATCACTGACTTCCTCTCAAATCTCGAAACAATCTCCCAGGCATCATTCCTCACGAAGGACCGATACTCTTCCATCATGGCATCTTTCCAAACCTGTTGGTTTGCTGCCCCCTCATAACTAGAAAGATCGGAATCAATGATGTGACTCATTAATGCCATATAACTTGAGAATCTCTGAGGTCTTTTACTCTCCCTAGAAGTACCACTGGGAGCTGCATGCCTCTCTACATCCCAACAGGCCTCTAGATATGACTCACCAGATCTCAGATTCCTGACTCTCACTGTGTACTAACCACCACAAAAGATATAACTCACTCTTGACTTACAGAAGATATGACTCACTTCTGTCACTCACGAGAGATATGACTCTCTCTTGTCCATTCAAGAGATATTACTTACTCTTGATTTACAGGAGATATAACTCATTCCTATTACTTTACAAGGGATATGACTCACTCTCTTGAGCATAAATTGTTAAATTTTGAGAATTACTCTAGGATATTCACTGAGAGAATAACATATACAGTATATCAATGCATAACAATCACAATAAGCATGACAAGCATCACAAGAATCAAAAGCATGAGAGACAAGAGACACAGAGTTTCTGTGGGGAAAACCCTAAGGTGAAAAACCCCACAACTTCCTCAGAGATAGAGAGAGCAATGGCTCAACCAAAATACACTTGAGATAGTCTCCTAGAAGCAGATGATCCTCCTCCTCACTAGTGCGCCACTTTCTGAGTGAGAGAGATATGACTTTCCGAATGATCTAAATAGAGATCTCCTGATCTCTATTTATACTAACATGTTTTCCCAGTGACCTTATGGGGCCAACTTGTCTAGCTAGGTACATCCACAATATAATATATATTTCAGGGCCGACCCCACACATGGTGGTCTAATAACCCATCGGCAAGTACACACACTTGCGACACTTGTCAATCCACATGACGACACTTCCTTATAGAGGAATAACACATCTCTAATAAGGGTACAATAAATATATATGAAATACATTCCGAAGTTACATATACATCAACACTCCCTCTTAACTAGGAAGGTATTTCTCGACACAGATCTGCTAGACAAGTCTTCTTCTCGGGATCATCGTCATCATCATCATCACTATTGCCGCTATCTCAACCAATCTCTGACTCTACTCGTCATAGGAAGTTCTACAGAGCCAGTCCTTTTTCATACTGGATGTAGGCCCACCACCTGCAGGTCTTCATCATCACTGGCCATACTGTGGAAATCTCAGGACTTATTACGTGCGTCACAAAACCTTAAAAGAGTCTCTTGACTAGCAAGAACCCTAAAGAGCATATGAGTCCTTTTTCATCCTGTCCAGATCTCCAGGACTTATTACATGTGACCCCACCACAAAACCTCGAAAGAGAATCCCAGGACTAATTACGAGCACAAGGCTCAACCTATCGGATCTCCCAGGGCACAAATTACATGTGGTCACCACAAAACCTCGAAAGAGCATCCCAGGACTAATTACGAGCACAAGGCTCAACCTATCGGATCTCCCAGGGCACAAATTACATGTGGTCATGGAAAAACCTCGAAAGAGCATCCCAGGATTGATTACGAGCACACCGCTCAACCTATTGGATCTCCCAGGGCACAAATTACATGCCATAGGACAAAACCTCGAAAGAGCATCTACCAGATATCCCAGGGCACAAATTACATGCCATAGGAAAAACCTCGAAAGACTATCTGCAGATCTCCCAGGGCACAAATTATATGTCCTCCCAAGCAAAACCTCGAAAGAGCATTTGCCAGATATCCCAGGGTACAAATTACATGCCATAGGCAAAACCTCGAAAGACTATCTGCAAATCTCCCAGGGCACAAATTACATGCTTATCTGCACAACCTGTTCCACGGCCACAAAGTATCAACCTAATACTCACCATACATCATCCTGATGTACACATGATCATCCTGATCATCATCACTACAACATCCTGCTGCATGTCATCCATGATCATCCTAATCATACAATACATCTACCTGATGCATACCAAGTATCTACCTGATACATATCATCATACATGATCCACCTGATCATACAGTGTATCCACCTGATACAAATACAAATACATGATACATATCATCATACATGATCCACTAGATCATACAATGTATCCACCTGATACATATACATATACATGGTCCAAGCATCCAACATGATGCATATACAAAATACATATAAATGATCCTACTGATCATATCTAGCATCCAACATGATGCGTACATACATATAAATGATCCAACTGATCATATTCAGCATCCAACATGATGCATACATACATATAAATGATCCAACTGATCATATCCAGCATCCAACATGATGCGTACATACATATACATATAAATGATCCAACTGATCATATCCAGCGTCCAACATGATGCATACATACATACCTATAAAAATGTTCCAACTGATCATACCAGAACATCATCCTAATGCTCATCATCCAGCGCTTACATCCACAGCCATGTCAAGGATCCTCCTTCCAACATGCTTGGAATGGCTTCAGCAAATGTGTCCATCACTTCTTCCTCGAAGTGTCATCAATCCGAAGAACACCAAGCCTCTCCCTGAAGTACTCGAACTTCACCCTGGCTAGTGGCTTCATCAGCACATCTGCAATCTGCTCGTCTGTCGCAACATACAAGAGCTTCACAACTCCTCTCTGCACCATATCCCTGATATAGTGATATTTGATCTCTATGTGTTTCGACCTGTCATGAAACAATGGGTTCTCGGACAGCTTCACACAACTCTGGTTATCACAAAAGATACCAGTAGCATCCAATGGGAGATCAAATAACTCAGACAGTAGCTTCCGTAGCCATACTGCCTCACAACTAGCTGAACAGGCTACAACATACTCTGCCTCAGCTATACTCAGTGCTACGCAGGACTGCTTCCTGCTAAACCAAGAGATCACACCTGATCCCATACTGTAGCATCACCCAGATGTGCTCTTCCTATCTGCAGTACTGCCAGCCCAATCTGAATCAACATAACCCTGCAGGTTAAACTTTTGATTCGCCTCATACTTGAGCCCATAATCCACTGTACCCTTCAGGTACCTCAGAACATGCTTTACAGCAACCAGATGAACACTCCTTGGATCTGTCAGGAACTGACTCAATGTGTTCACCGCAAAGCAAATATCTGGTCTCGTGTTCGTCAGGTACATCAAGGACCCAATCATCTGACGATACATAGAGACATCAACCGGCTCAGATGAAGCATCACATAGAAGCTTCAGATTCGATGCCATGGGTGTGGCCATGACCTTGCAATCCATGATCCCAAATCTCTTCAGAATATCTACTGTGTACTTCCCTTGACCAAGGAAGATCCCACCTGAATTCTGCCACACCTCCATACCTAGGAAATAATGCATCATTCCCAAATCTTTCATATCGAACTCGGTAGCAAGCTTTCTCTTAGTATCTGCAATCAATCTATTATCTCATGTTACAAATAAGTCATCCACATACAAGAGTAGAATCACAGGATTCCCTTCCTCAACCTTGTAGTAGAGGTTGGAATCCGCTTTACTCTTGGTAAAGCCCAAACTAGATAGGAAATTGTCCATCCTACCATACCAGGTTCTGGGAGCTTGTTTCAAGCCATACAAAGCTTTCTTCAATCTGCACACATATGACTCCCTATCATGTATTTCGAAACCGAGTGGCTGCTCCACATATAATTCCTCTTCAACTACACTATTCAAGAAAGCAGTCTTGACATCCATCTGGTGTATTTTCCATTTCATCGCTGCAGCCAGGGCAAGTACTATTCTGATGGAAGTATACCTGGCTATAGGTGCAAACATTTCTTCATAATCTATTCCCTCTTTCTGAGAGAAGCCACGAGCTACGAATCTTGCTTTGTATTTTTCTACACTGCCATCTGCAGCATGCTTGATTTTGTAGATCCATTTGGAAGTCACAACAGACTTCTCTTTAGGTCTTGGGACAACATCCCAAACATCATTCTTCATTATTGATTGGTATTCCTCAACCATGGCATCCTTCCATTCTTTCTTTTTCGCTGCTTCTTCATAACTGGAAGGCTCTTTGTTCATAATGTCACAGAGTAAAGCAACATAGCTGATATGTGATCTGGTTCTCTTCTTTGCTCTGTGTTCTTCTTCTGTAATGCCAAATCTTTCTGCATCTTGAATGAGCTCTCTAGCCCATGCAGGTTTCCTCTTGTGAGAGTTATCCTCACGGGGTGGATCTACAGGTTCTTATGGATCTTCAAACTCATGAACAACTTCTGGAACTGCTTCAGTCATGGTAGTGTCTTGAAATCTAGTTTCCTTAGGTTCTTCATAAACTTCGATAGGTGCCTTCCTTGATTTGATGAATGTTGAGTTTTCATCAAATGTTACATCCCTGCTGACATCAATCTTCTTGAACCCTAGAAAGTATATTCTGTAAGCCTTCGAGCTTTCACTGTAACCCACAAAGATACCCTTCTTTCCTGAAGGATCTAGTTTAGTCCTCTTTTCCTTTGGGACATGAGTGTATACTGGACAACCAAATATTCTGAGATGGTTGACTTCAGGTTTCTTACCAGAAAAGACCTCTTCTGGTGTCTTGTGGGGTGTTTTGTTCTGCACATATACAGTTGTTCTAGCTGCTTCTGCCCATAGATGCATAGGTAGATTCTCCTCATGCGGCATTGCCCTTGCTGCTTCCATGATTGTTCTATTCTTCCTTTCTGCAACTCCATTCTGTTGAGGATTATAAGGAGCAGTCAACTCCCTCTTAATCCCTGAATCACTACAAAGCTTCTTGAAGTCACCTGAGGTGAATTCTCCACCATTGTCGGATCTGAATGTTTTGATCTTCTTATCAGTTTGATTCTCCATCAAGGTTTTGAATTCCTTGAATTTATCGAACACTTCATCTTTGTTCTTCAAGAAGTATACCCAAGTCTTCCTGGAGAATTCATCAATAAATGAGACATAGTAAACATACCCACTCAGAGAACTGTATGACATAGGACCACATACATCTGAGTGGATGATTTCCAGGATGTCTTTTGCCTTGCTTTCACTGCTTGGGAAAGCCTTCTTAATGTTCTTACCTCTTGCACATCCTTTGCAAACACCTTCATGTTTGGTCTTGATTTCAGGAAGACCCTCTACAGCCTTGCTTGCAATTGGAAGTGCCCTATAGTGCATATAAGCAAGTCTTCTATGCCAAAGTTCACTTGGCTCCATGGATTCATGTGCCATGGCATGTTTAGGTTGTCCCTTCAATTTATACAACCCTCCCTCTTGCTCTCCAATCACTACTGCATCATCTATGTTCTTTCCCTTTGGCCACATTAGGACTTGGCCATCCACAAATACAACCCTCATACCTTTTGCATCCAATGCAGAGATGGAGAGTAAGTTCTTCTTGAGCCCAGGTACATAAAGGACTTCTTTCATCTTCAAGGATTTTCCAGAATCTAGGTTGTAGGGGGATTCACCACTTCCTTTGATTGGGTATCGATAATCATCCCCAAATTTCACCTTATGGGGTGATTCATGTTCAGATAGATTCACAAAAGATTCCTTAAACCTAGTCATATGTTTGGAAGCCCCACTGTCAATCAACCAATCATTACAACCATGGGAGATAGTACCTATGAGAGCAGAAATTAGAACATATTCTTCTTCACTTGATGAGTCATCATCACTATCACTTTCTGCCCTAGCCTTCTTCTTTGGGGGTTCATCATCTTCGGCAGCATGAGCATGATATCTTCTTTTGTTATTCTTCTTCTTCTTATTGAAGTTGTTGTTGTTGTCTTTCTTCTTCTTGGGACAATTTGAAGCAAAGTGTCCCTTCTCATTGCAATTGAAGCATCTGAGATCTTTCTTATCTTTATGATAATGGTGGTGTGAGAATCTCCTGTTATGAGATGATTCCTTCTTGGACTTGCCTTTCCTGGCATGTGCTGTGAGAGCTTGATCTTCATTTCCCATCTTTTCTTCTCGGGCCACAAGCCTAGCTTCTTCTTGAGAGCATTCTTCCCGCAATCTGTTGAAGGAGATCAACTTCTTCCTTGCACAAATTCCTTGAATAAAGGAATCAAATGACCTGGGTAGGCCATTTAGAGTGGTCATCACCACTTCACCATTCTCCACCATTTCATCCACTGCTTCTACTTGTTCCTTGATCTGGGAGACCCTTGAAAAATAAGATTGAATGGTTTCTCCATTCTGAAACTTTACTTTTTTCAATTGGTTCCGCGGGGTCATCTTCCGATTTATGTTCTTCCCTTCAAATAGCTTGGTCAAAGAGTCAAACATCTCCTTGGGTGTCTTTAGAGAAGACACATGGGGTATGAGATGGTCTTTGATAGAATCAGCAATGATTCTCTTTGCCTTGACCAAGTTTTTCTTAAGCAATACCTTAGCATCTTCATCCTCTGGGATAGGGATGTCTTCTCTTACATATGAGTCCAACTCATTCTCTTCCAGGATTAACCCAATCCTATACTTCCAAGCTCGGAAGTTATCAGCTCCTTCAAGCTTATCCTCAAGCTTGGTGTGGTGAGACATCTTAAAGAGTACTTCAAGTGGAAATAGAAAAGATTTAGGTCTTACCACTTGAAATGCTGAAAACTTGATCTAGTCCCGGATTAGGGTTTGTCGGAAAAACTCTAAAAATTCAAAATGTGAATTTCAATTTTCTGAAAGGATAGAAAGATGCGCCTTGATGAGCTGATCAGCCTGGTGTATTCATAATTTGAGATCAGCAAAACTTTACCCTTCAGATTTTCCTTTTTGTCCTCCCGGGTTCACTAGGGAGAGCCCTGAATTAGGGTTTGAGTTTCCCGAAGATCTACCCAGCCAAAAATATCGATCCAAAGCTCTAAACTTCGATTTTTGCAAGGAGCTTCCCGCTATGTCTTCAAATTTCAGAAATTCCTATTTTTGTGGAAACCCTAATTTTTAGGGCCAAATCTGAAAATGCTCAGAATTGAATTATGATTGGACAGACAGATTCTCCTTGATGAGTAGAATCAATCTACTATACTGCTTTTCCAAAATCTGTGGAGAGAAACCCAATAAACAAGAAACTCAAGTTTCCGTCACTGCAAAATGTCTTCTTCTCAGGTTAGCTCTGATAACATGTTAAATTTTGAGAATTACTCTAGGATCTTCACTAAGAGAATAACATATACAGTATATCAATGCATAACAATCACAATAAGCATCACAAGCATCACAAGAATCAAAAGCATGAGAGACAAGAGACACAGAGTTTCCGTGGGGAAAACCCTAAGGTGAAAAACCCCACAACTTCCTCAGAGATAGAGAGAGCAATGGCTCAACCAAAATACACTTGAGATAGTCTCCTAGAAGCAAATGATCCTCCTCCTCACTAGTGCGCCACTTTCTGAGTGAGAGAGATATGACTTTCCGAATAATATAAATAGAGATCTCCTGATATCTATTTATACTAACCTGTTTTCCCAGTGACCTTATGGGGCCGACTTGTCTAGCTAGGTACATCCACAATATAATATATATTTCAGGACCGACCCCACACATGGTGGTCTAATAACCCATCGGCAAGTACACACACTTGCGACACTTGTCAATCCACATGACGACACTTCCTTATAGAGGAATAACACATCTCTAATAAGGGTACAATAAATATATATGAAATACATTCCGAAGTTACATATACATCAACATAAATTGTCATACCGGATGCCTTTGCTTTGACAGCCTTCATAATGAACCTGTCAATACACGACAAACATGTCCACAAGTGTTAACCAATACTAATCAAACAGTTATTCTATCCATCAACAAAATATCAATTTAACTTAAGTAAATAAAACTCATTACTTAAAACATTGAATACTTATCATTGTTGTTGACTCCCTCTTAATCTTTGCCTCCTTGCAAAACTCATGAAGTCCTTGGAGGTATACTATCATCCATTGTCTGACCTCAACACCTTGATTTTCTTTTTCGTCAAGTTCTCTACCTGAACCTTGAACTCCTGGAACCTACTAAAGACCTGTTATCACACCATAGTAGCTGGACTACCATGTCAGTAGAGCAGATATCCACACTTTTCAGAGCTTTTCCTTTACACTTATTCAGTGAGATCAGCTATGATGAGCAGCATTATTATATATCACTTACACATCAGAGCATCCTTATATCAGACAGTGTGTAGACCTTGTGCCAAGGCTGAGCCTTAAGACCTCAGATTTGATGAACGATATGACCTTTTGTTCCATACAAATGCAGTGCAGTTTTCAGTATTTCAATATAGTGTTCTCAGTAGTTATAGTTGGTTCAAATAGCAGATTTTGATATATGACCCATTATATATGTGATGTGCATTGATGTTATTACCTTGTTGTTTAGGTCATTTTGATAGCACTGACTTAGTATATGGCAATTATGGTCTGGCAGTATATTAATGTTAAAATGGAATTGGTTGTTATGGACTATATGTATTGGTTGTATTACTGACATTTGGAAACTCTTGTTGTATACTTTTTGGTCTTTACCTTCATATGAATGGAAACATGATCATTTAGTGTCTTCCTGACCTGCTAGCTTAGGCACCATTTTCACTTGTGTCCATCCATCCATTTGTCCTTTCCCACTTATTGATTTTCACCCTGACTTACACCTTAACTTGTGATATGGAGGATCTCCCTGCTTCTGCCTCTGTGTTGGACTTGCATCAGTGTTAGTTTTGTGTCTCGGCTCTGAGTTGGCAACAGAACTTTCCTTTGGTTAGTTGGATTTTATGTTGTTATCATTCTAGTCGGTTGCCCCGATGTGTGGTTTTGAGCGGAATTCCCCCTAGTTGCTTGAGTTGTTGGCTAAAACTTGAAACAAATTGTACTACCTTGGAAACTATTGCAAGCCCAATGAAAAGGGCTATGAAATGTAATGCAATGAAATGCTTTGAAATGCACCCTGGATGAAAGTTGCGATTAGATTTGCTTATTAGCGCATGTGAAATCCCAAAGGGGTTATATTAGGCCTAAAAAGCAATGGATAAATGTATGCTATATCTAATGATTGCTAGCCATGAAATTCAATGAAATGAAAAGTCCTAAAAAGTGGTGGTTAAACAAATGCTAAATCTAAAGACTGCTGATCTTATATGGAAATGTACCTCATTAAGCCTACGGATTATGATTTGAGATGGAGTAAGGGACAGCTAAATCAAAGTGTCCCCTAAAGCCACAAGTGACGGTTCTAGTAGTAGACTTTTTTCCAAGTTTGAATAAGCACTTCTCGAAACAACTCATCCATTTGTGAGACACTGCCATTCCTTGTGTACTTTTGTCTGACACATACTTAAGTGTGTAACACCATGTCCTTCATCCAAAGTATCACAGTGTCAAGTCAGTCAAGTACTCCCATTCAGCCTAACCTTGTTTACTCAGCCTTCACCCTTTGCTAGCAATTTGATCATGTTTTCAAACAAGTATACTCTTGAGATTCCTCTTGGAAGTAAATTATTTAACTAACCTATTATTGCTCATTAACTGCCAGTGAAATGATACTTAATACTCCAGAGTGTTGCTATGAAAATGATTTAGAGATCATTCTTAACCATTTTCACTTACAGCAGCATGGCCCTTTAGGCTAGGGCTATATTTTGATCAGTTTGACCGATCAAACCTAGTTTGACCAAGGTCAACCTTGGGATCCGTGATGAGATGGACCAGTGTTGTTTTATGATATTGATCTATGGTCCTTTGTATACCTTTTGATGATTCCATATGATGGGCACAAGCTTCAGATGATGATTGATGCAGTTTTTCATGATTATTATTATTTCCAGATCATCACATGTTTACTTGTCCGGGTATGGTGGGCCCTACAGATGATCTTACATATTACCATGAGGTGTATCAGTACTCATCTCTAGTGGATTTGAGTCTTCTGGATTCATTGAGACACTTATGTTTCAGTTTTAGGCACTCCCGAGCATGATTTGAGCCGTTTTCCACCTATGGACCAATTTGGCCATGCTGATGTGGCATGTCCAGCTAGAGCATTGGAGGCTAGTCATTTCCTAGGGAACTACAGAGGAAGGGGGTGGTCCAGCCACTTGTTATTACCATATTACCCCACTTCTAGACATGATGGAACAATCAGTTTGGCAATGCAGGCACCTGGAAGTCAGTTATGGGCAGTTTCAGGGTTTTTGAGGAGGATAAAAAATGGAATAAAAAGGTCATTGAGGAATTCGATTTCGGCAATTGAGGCAAGGTTTTGGCACTTGGTCTACTCATAGGTCATCCATGGTGTATCCAACTCCTTCCAGATCATTTTTCAGCATTAGGTGGGGTCCACATGGTCTACAGGAGGTCTTTTCATACATTCTTCTCTCTGATGATGGGGACGGGATTTGATCATTTGTGTACTTGGACATGTCATTGAGTCATATATTATGTTATTATGCCATGGGGACATGCTAGTGAAGGGGAATAATACCTCCTAGCCCCACCATGTGCTTCTAGTCACTTATCCTAGTCGTATTTTTGTGGCACTTGTATCTTTAGCCACCCCCAACTAGTGTGCACCCCCTACTAGTCTTCTTTTGGTGAGGTTGCACTCCTTCATGTGAGTGATCCATGTGATAATTGTATCGAATCATCTTAGCCATTGATTATATTGTTTTATCGTTTGATCTCAACCACTAGTTTTCAAAAGTGGTTTAGGGTTTTGGTCTCCTTCATCCTATTTAAGGAAGAGACCCCCCCTATTGTAAAGGCATCTAGAGATTTTTGGCTCTTGGCTACCGGAATAAAAGAAATATTTTTTGGGCATCTTGGATCTTGATATGGATGTTTGGTTGTGATGATTGTAAATTCTTTTTCCATTGCAGTGGAGGATATCTTGTAGTTATCTTGCATCTTTTGCCATATTTTTTATTTACAGGTGAAGAAGACGTCTTGGGAGGAATGCGCATTGGTGGGGAGGCTTGCCCTGCAACTTTCTTCCAAATTCTGGATCAAACAGGGAGTGGTTTTTTCTTAGTAACAATCATTCTTTGTCATCTATTTCTAGCATGTATCTACCCTTGTCTTAAGACTTTGACCGATTGAGCTTTGTCTCCTTGGTTTTGACAGGTGTAGAGGGGCACACGTGTGGGCTTGGACAATTTGTTTTGGCAAGAGGGATTCAAAATCTTCCTTTTGATCTTTGGGAAAGTAATCCTCGTCACAATTGACATTCATCTCACTATCCAGGTATGCTTGAAAGGTTAGTATTTTTCCTCCTTGGCTTATCCATTATTTCTAGATCTCAAAACCCTAAACTTCAAAACCCTTACCTTTTTTTTATTTTTCAGATCTATGGAGATCTAGCAACTCTTTGGGATTAATAATTAAAACCCACCTCTACATTAGTCACAACTTTCTCGATCTATAATTTAGTGGACATCCGACTCCATTTGCCCCTTCAACCAAGGCACTAGTCCTCCTTGAGGCAAGTCGCACTCCTTGGGTCGATGGTCTTTTGCTAGAGCCCACATGTGGGTATTTCCAATTCTTCATTGATCCATTAGATCCACTCATTTGCAAACACCCTAGTGCCTCTCTTCTTATATTTTCACCTTGTGGGCCCCATTTGGACCATTTTCCTTATTTTAAGGGTGGACCCCACTTGGATCTATTATTTGGGCACTAGATCTATCTAGATCTATTATCTTAACCCCATAGGTGGCCTTCATCTCTCCTTGGTTGAATATTTATCTTGCCTTAAACCTCTTCAACCAAGCCCTAACTCATTGGGCCCACCTACCCATCCTAGATCTAGATCTAATCTTGATCTTCCTTTCTCATCATCACATATCCCTAGGATATCTTGATTTGATTCGCTAGCCTTCGGTGGCTACGATAGGGTCTCCCCCTTGGTCTTGCTTAGGCTCGATCTAAAGTGAAGAGTGCCTCGGTTAGCGTGACACCCATCTTGTATTGGGAACCGTGGCATTTCTTGGGTCACCTCTTTAGTTGTCTACACCTCCACTGTCCTGGATAGGATACCTTTAGAGACAACTACAAGTTGTGTGATAACAAGACCTTATCTTTGGTCTTCATGAAGCAGATCCATATATTTCAGGAAAACATCAAGAAGTCACATAATACACAAGATCCAAGATCCTCTTGGATCTACCATCACTATTCAAAATATCCCTTGGCATTCTTTCCAAGTGTACAACCTCTTATCTCTCCAAGAAACTCTTCTACGTTGCAGCTCAAAGATGCCTGGTAACTTAATGATTTTCTCAATTGGATCAAGTCGAATGACTAACACAAGGTTTACTTAGTCAAAGCATGCATAGATATATCAATGGACAAGGCTTTTAACTAATTATGTTCAGAGGTTTTTGAATAAAGTATATGGATGGACACATCTTATACTATCAGCAGAAACATAGATAAACAATATATATGAATGGTCAATGCTATAAGCAAATGATACTTGCAAAACTCAGTCAATCAGTGTAATGAAAAAGATGACAATGCTCAGACACTAGATCAGCTAAGGAAATGAAATAACTCATTCAAATACAAGCATAGAATGGACAAGAGGTGAAACTGAACATAATAGGCAAAATAAGCTTAGATTATGATATGCTATGAGAGGTCTGAAAAGTACAATATGTGTGTCAATCTCCAAAATCGAACAATCTACGCATTGGACACAGACTTTGGAGCATGTATTCTGCAAATAGATAATTCTCAGCCAGCACCTTTGTAGCTCACAAAGCCTACTTGTAAGCAATCTGAAGAAGTAACCACTGCTGTCTGGAGTATGTTTTTTGATGGTGCCAATACTCAAGCCTCAGCAGGTGCAGATGTAGTTTTGATCTCTCCTTCAAAGGATACTATGCATTTGTCTTATCAACTAGATTTTAAGACTACCAACAATATAACAGAGTATGAGGCTTTGCTGTTGGGAGTAAAGGCTGCTAAAGAGATGGGAATTATGTGTCTGAAGATATTTGGAGATGCAAATCTCATCATACAACAAGTGAACAACACTTTCCAAACAAAGAATGTCAGGCTAAAAGCATACAGAGATGAGGTATGGAAACTTAGGGACTCTTTCATGATTTTTGACATTTCTTATATACCTAGAGCTATGAACCACCTAGTTGATTCCCTTGATGTCTTCGCCAGTATGTTCATTCCTCCTATGCCTCCTAAATTGAACTATGAAATCCAAGTCAAATACAGGCCATCCCTACCTGATAATGTCAAATATTGGAAAGTCTTTGAGCATGATGATGAACTTAGTAGATTTCTCCAGGTCGTTGATGAATTTTCTGATATGCGTATTGACCAAGAAAATCTAAATGTAGAGGAATCCCAAAAGCCTAATTTGAAAGGGAAAATGGGTCAACACAATATTGTTCAGTTGCCAAGCAATCATATACCTCGAGGTCTAGTACCTCTTGAGAATCTTTTTGACCATAATGATGTCCCCTTCAAACCTGTGAAAAAGGAGAAAGACCCTGTTGTCCATGAGCATAATATAGGCAGCCAAAATCATCCTAAATTCATAAATTTGTCTACTGAGTTGACTGTTGATCAAAGGTCAGAATATTACAATCTTATGAAAGAATTTGCTGATGTGTTTGCTTGGGAATACAGTGATCTGAAAGCCTATGATACAGATATCATTCAACATAAAATTCCTCTAGAAAAGGACACCATCCCTTTCAAACAGAATTTAAGACCTACCAGTCCTCTCTTGTTACCTATGATTGAGAAAGAAATCAAAAAGATCCTTGATGCTAAAATAATAATCCCACTAAGATATTCTAAATGGATTGCAAATTTAGTAATAGTGAGGAAGAAAAATGGTGAGATTAGGTTATGTGTCGATTTTAGAAACCTAAATAAATGCTCCAAGAAAGACAACTACCCCCTACCCAAGATGGAGGATCTGTTGCAAAGAGTTTCAAGAGCTAGAGTCATGTCATTTCTAGATGGCTACTCAGGCTATAACCAGGTTTCTGTACACCCTGATGATCAAGAGAAAACCTCTTTTACCACTCCTTGGGGTACCTTCACGTACGCCAAGATGCCATTTGGGTTGATGAATGCCGGTGCCACCTTTCATAGGGCCATGGACATAGCCTTTGTGGGATTAAAAGACAAGTTTGTCCTCATATATCTTGATGATGTCACTGTATACTCAAACAGTTATGAAGAACATTTGCAGCACCTAAAAAAGGTTTTTCTGAAATGTAGACAGTTTGGAATCTCTCTGAACCCTAAGAAGTCTCAGTTTGCTCTCAGGGAGGGAAAACTCCTAGGACACATAGTTTCAGCAGAGGGTGTAAAGATTGATCCAGATCGGATTGAAGCAATTCAGAAACTGTCCATACCACGGTCAAAGAAAGACATTCAATCATTCCTTGGTAAAATAAACTTTGTCAGGAGATTTATTCCAAATTTTTCTAAGTTAGTGAAACACATAACTTCCATGTTGAGGAAGGAATCTAAAATTAAATGGACAGACAATGCAAGAAACTCTTTTGAAGCCATCAAGCAGGCTATCATGGAAGCACCTACTTTAATTAGTCCAGATCTCACCAAAAGCTTCTATATTTTCTCTTTTGCTTCCCATGATACAGTGGCAGCAGTCTTGTTGCAGAAAGATGATGAAGGCCTTGATCACCCAATTGCTTTCTTCAACAAAACATTGAGGGATGCTGAGCTAAAATATGACCCCATAGAAAAACAAGCTTATGCCCTTATTAAGTCACTGAAAGCATTCAGAATTTATATTTTACATACAAAAGTCATTGCCTATGTCCCTTCATCCTCTGTGAAAGATGTTTTAACCCAGCCTGATATTGATGGCAAGAGAGCCAAATGGATTGCTAAGCTGATTGAATTTGATATAGAAGTAAAGCCCACCAAGCTAGTAAAAGGCCAAGGCTTAGCTAAGCTTATGGCTGAAGAAAATTGTGAACTACTAGACATGAGTTTCATCAGGATAAGTTCAACAAGTTTGCAGACAGAGGTAGCAGCAGAAGAGCAGCATGAGAGTCAGCAGGTGGCTGAGAATTTGTTTTCATGTGAGTGGTATTCAGGTATTATTCATTTTTTGCAAAATTTAGAAGTTCCTCCTAAACTTAGCATAACTCAAGCATGAGCTCTTAAGCTTAGATCTATTAAATTTTGCATAAGTAACAATCTGCTGTATTGGAAAGATCCTTCTGGTATTTTGCTGAGATGTCTAAATCAAGAAGAATAAGTTCAAGTCATGCATCAATTCCATTCAAGCATATGTGGAGGCCATCATTACTGGAAAACTACAGCTCATGAGATTCTAAGGGCTAGATATTATTGGCATGTTCTTTTCTCTGATGTATACACCTTTGTAAAGTCTTGTGACAAATGCCAAAGATTCACAGGAAAACAACAACTCAAATCCTTGCCCCTGAAACCTATTATAGTTAATGGTCCCTTCCAGCAATGGGGTCTTGATTTCATAGCTGAGATTAATCCTTCATCCAGTGGTCAACATAGATGGATCCTAGTAGCCACTGATTATTTTATCAAGTGGAAAGAGGCAATTCCCACAAGGAATGCCACTCATCAAGGCATCATGAAATTCCTCTATGAAAACATCTTTATCAGATTTGGTTGCCCAGAAAGGCTAGTAACTAATAATGCAGCAGCTTTTAAAGTTGATGCATTAGTTGACATGTGTGAGTCAATGGGCATTCAATTGGTACACTCTACTCCCTACTACCCTCAAGGCAATGGCCTTCCTGAGTCATCCAATAAGAGTCTAGTCAGAATCATCAAAAAGCTATTGGAAGAAAATCAGAAGAGCTGGGATTCTAAACTAAAGTTTGCTCTTTGGGTTGATAGAGTGACCAATAAAAAATCCATAGGGACTTCTCCCTTTAAATTGGTTTATGGTACTGATGCCATTTTCCCAATTCAGCTAGTTCTGCCAGTAGCTAAGTTCTTTCAGGATGAACCAAATGACATGATGAGAAGAATGCTCAACTTGGTTGAATTACAGCAGAATAGAGAACAATTGGTGGAGAAGTCAGAAGCTCACCAAAAGAGGATCAAAAATACTTTTGACAAGAAGGAAAAGGTGGAAAGTTTTCAGGTTGGAGACTGGGTTCTGAAATGGGATGCTACCAGGCAAGACAAGGGAAAGCACAGTAAATTTGATTCTCTGTGGACAGGTCCTTTTGTGATAACTCAAGTGCAGCAGAACAACACTTTCAAACTGCAAAGTCTGGAAGGTGAAGAAATGTTTGATGGCCCAGTCAATGGGCGATTTCTGAAACTCTATTTCATCTAAGGCTTCAAAGCCTTGTCATTGTAAATATAATTTTTGTTTTTGTTTTTGCAAAATAACTCCATGCCCAATGGAACACTAGAAGATAGGTTTGAATTTTTGTTTTACAGGAAAGGCATTTGATCTGTGGTTCTTGGCACATCACAGGGAGGATTCCACCCCCAAGTAGGAGCCAGATGTTATCTCCTCAAATAACATAGTCAAGTTTGTCATTTTAGGTGATAGGAAGTCATTGAAAAATACATTTTTTAAATTTATTTTTGGTTCATTTTTTAGAGCTTTAAGCAGGTAATAAATTTTGTAAAAACATTGGATTTCAATTTTTTCTTCAAAAAGAAAACTCAGGTTTCGATGGCTTAGGCGGACATTTCAACTGTTCATTAGCCACTGAAAACCCAGCTTTCGGCAGCATACAACATGAATGTGAGACCCTTCAAGCTACCGAAATGAAAGGAGGTTTCAAACGGTTAAAGGTCAAATCAAAGGTAGAATCCTAGAAGTTTGAAAGAAGCTCATCTTTTCCTTAGCCGCCGAAAAGATTCAAGGCTAGCTAGACACGATCTGAATAATTCAAGCCTACTACAATTATGTTATGTTATGATCTAATCCTAATTGATTGAACCCTGCACCTATCCTATCAATCCGAAATTTAAAACTGCGTATCCCTTCTAATTATGGAGAACTTCAATTTTAAATTTCCCACGTGTTAGTATAAAACCTCCATCTACCGAAATTGACAAGTCCGTTAAACTCTCATGATCAGTCTATCCATCCACATCCCTCAAAGTCAGGTTTTTATCCGAACACGTCCTTCATCTCTCTCTTTTACCTATCTCCAAGCCTACTCTTCCCTTAATTCGTGTCGACCTTTTCTCCCAAGCTTTAATTTTCCGATTGCAGGTGTCAAGAAGAAGTTAATAGATGAAGAAAGGAGGAGGACTGGTCCTCAGAAAAGAGCTCGATGACATTTGTTATCTAGAATCACACCCCGAGGTGTGTCAATTTTTCAAGGACGCATGCTGCTATAAGTTTTGTGAAAAACTATAGGGATCACACCAGCAAGTAGCAGAAGATTTTGTTATGACCTTTGATGGCAGAAAGGTAGTAATTGGCAAAGACGAATTCGAGGTGGGCGAAGCTCTCATAGCTGAATTAACAGAACTTCCAAGGACAGGAGAAACCTGGTTTAAAACTACTGCCACAAAAGATATGGAATTCAGGTCCTACATGAAGCCAGAAAACAAAAATCTTATATGGAAGAAGGACATTCCCACGTCCTATCTTGAAGAAAAATGGTAGCACATGTTGAAGACAATCCTTGTCTACATAACCTGTGAGGGTAGATATAATAGAGTAATGATTTATCATTTCAAATTGATGAATCACTTCACTGGAAGAAACCCCTTGAACCTGCCTTTTTATCTACACAAAAGCTTGACTAAGATGGCTCATCAAGTCCAAGCTAAGCCAAGCAAAGTTGCAGGCAGGTTATCTCTGATGAATATGTCTATGGTTGTCATTGATGACAACATTAATGACAAAGACTTGAGGAATGGAAAAGAATATGATGATGTGGATGGCTTGAAGAACACACATAAAATGAAGGTGATGGGTTTTGGACCACCTAATGAGCCAAATGACCCATTCTGTGGTCATTTAGAGATGGCCCTAATACCCTAGATGATGAGGTGGACAAAGGTCATGGTTGAATGATAATCTGGACAAGACAAACAAGACAAGAATGAGTGATGGGCCAGAAGCAAGAATGACTTAAGTGACAGGGCAAATAAAAAAGGACAAATGCCAAGCAAGCGTAAGCTTGTGGGTATATAAATGGCAAATAAATATGCATGATGGAAACCCTTACGGGTATCTAAATACACCAGCTACGAGCATCTCTCCAAGCCCCTGCGGGCATCAAAGATCACTCATATAAACCCTAGTGCGGGCATACTTAACCAAACCTGCGGGCATATTAAGTCACCATTGCGGGCATGTTAAATGAAGTAGTGCAGGCATCCTTGATAAAGTGGACATGAAGGTCTTGCAAGCATGAAGTGTTGATGAAAGCATATCATTTCGATGGGGTCCTTGAAGGTTTAATTAAAAGACAGTCCAGCAGCCCCTCTCACATTTTGCATGATGAAAACACATTCTTAAGGTGTCATGTTGGAGTCACAAGACAAGTCGAGCTGCTAAAGAAGGGTTAACTCTATCTTGTTCAAGCAGCTAATTAAAATCTTAATTATTAATCTTCATGAAGGAAATCGGCCCAGCTATATTTAAGATTATAATAATCGAAAGATAAATTCAATTGATACAAAGTCGGCTCCATAATCCAAAAGAAAAATAAAAAATACAAGTCAGCCTAGATTAATTTTCTACACTGGAACAAGTATAAATAGGGGTCAACCCCTCATTCATTAGTAAAAAATTTCGGTGGCTTTTTTTGTGAGCTCTGAATTTCGGGGGTTTTAGCAGTAGGAGGACAGAAGTTCTGATTTCAGGTCAACATGAGGACAGGGTCGAGGAGCAGCAGAAAATTATTTTTGTCTTGTATATCTAGACATGATGTGACAGTAGATGGAGCACTCAAAAAGACACTTGAGGACATTATGATGACTATGGATGAATAAAATGTTGGGCAGACTGTTGAAGACATGATATGTTTGGGAACTTGATGATATGATGATGATCTGATTTTTTGTATGATACTAATCTGATTTTTTGATATGATGCCGATATAACTTTTAATATGCTGAACAATTGATGTTGAACATTTTGCTGGACAAGCTGAGAACAAAATGATGAAGATGTTGCCTGGAACTTGAATCCTGTATAGATGTGTTGGTGATATTGATAATCAGAATAATAATGTTTGATGAGGCTAGGCAGTTGGTGAACAATGAAGACAATGATGAGATCATATGAATGGACATAATGAAGCTTTTCTGGCAGTAGCATTGAATGTGAGGACAGAAGCATGATAGTTAGAAATACAAGAACAATTGTGATAATAATATGTTGAGACAGAGACATGTGTTAATGCTAGGACAATGAGTGATGATGTGATATATGTTGATGAGAGAAGTTGTTTCTTGTTTAAGAGTGTATGTAATTTGTAATCTGAAATTCGTATAGGGAGGTAGGGCGGAGCTAGGGAAAGGCTTATTGGTCTTTTGGCAAGTTGAAGCTTGTATGGATGTTGTAGCATCCCAGTCAATTGTAGCTGATTGATTCATTCTAGTGGGTGGTGCCACCTTATGGGTTGTAGCCCATACTGGAGATTGAAGTCTCCACTTATATAAAATTTACAAAGCTACATCTTGTGCAATGTATTGATGTTGATGTGTTTAAGTTGATAATTCAAAGATGAATATGATATTGATGTGAATGAGAAATAATGTTTAAAGATTTAAAGTTGAAGCAGCAGAAATTTGGATTTAGTGTAGGCTCACTAATTCACCCCCCCTCTTAGTGAGCCATTGTGTCTAACAATCTCATCATGGTTTGATCAAGCTCTTGGTTGGTGAGTTACTCCAAAGAAGGAACATTGGCTGGACATTTTTTCTGTTCTGGAATGAGTTTGAAATAGAGCTACTGCCAAAAGATAATAAGAAATCCTCTTCAAAGAAATCTTCCATTCCCAGAAGTGGAAAGAGGAAAAGGAGAGCCATTTCTCTAATTGCAATTGATCAACCCTCTCCATCTTCCAAGCCTAAGAAGGCTAAAAAGAAACTAGATTTCAGTAAGGGTATAAAGGGAGAAGTTTCTCCAAAGGTTAAGAACATCCTAAACCTCCCTTACACAGATTCTGAGGGTGATGAACAGCAAGAAGCTGAAGCAGAACATGAGGAAGCTGCAACAGGACAAGAATTTCAAGAAGTAGCTCCACCTGGAGAACAAAAGACAACATATGAAGACTTTCCTTCCCCTACACCTAAGAAAGAGCAAGATCAGTAGGTTGCTGAAGCATGAACCAGTAAGGCAAAAAGGTTTTCATCACAGAAGATAAATCAACTTCTCAGACAAGTATATGAACTCGAAATACTTCAAAGAGTAATTAAGAAGAGGAATGAAAGGTTGACTGAAAGAAATACTGAATTGTATGTCTCCTTCCAAGGGCTAACTAAAAAGCATAATAAGTCAAAGGAGAGAAATATAAGGTTGATAGGAGACAACATCAAGTTGGATAGGAAGGTCAAATTATTGAGAAGCAAGAAGATGTCTCCAAGGCCCCAGCCTAAGACACCCTCAAACCTTGAAACCTTAGCAACAGCAGCCATCAGTCTTGCTGGCAGTCCAGACCTAGCTCAGGGTGCAAAAGATCTCAATTAGCAAAAATAATGACCAGAAGATGCAGGGCCACACATTTTTGTGAAGCTTGCAAGCTACACCAAACAGAGCTTTTGGTGGCTTAGGCGAACATGTCGAACTGTTCATTAGCCACCGAAAGCAGAGCTTTCGGTAGCTAACAGAATTAAATCCTATCCTTTCTAGCCACCGAAAATACAAAATAATGCAGAAAGCTGTCATTTTTGCACAGATCCAAGATTCTTAAGTCCAGATACCTCGAAGATGATTTCTAATGCAAGGTAAAGAGCAGATGTATAAATATTAAAGGTTTTGTTTCGGTTTTGTAGATGCCAGGGAAGTGGAAGTAGTAAGGCTTCTTGCCTATTTTTAGTAAAGGGATGAACTGTATGCCAAGTAGCATTTTCGACCCCCTCCATCAGCATCTTAAGATCATTGCAGCTGTCGAAAACCCTGAAGATCAGTTGAAGATAAAGTTTTGACCATCAGAATAGGATCTATTCCTAGTTTTTTGTAATCTGTTTTTGACTGTCTATTTTTAGTAAATAAGATCCAGTTTCTTAGGATCTGGAACTGTCTTGTAAAGGATATAAAGCCTAAAACTTCAGAAGAAGTAGGGGTTCGATTTTGGAGATTGACACACATATTGTACTTTTCAGACTTCTCATAGCATATCATAATCTAAGCGTATTTTGCCTATTATGTTCAATTTCACCTCTTGTCCATTCTATGCTTGTATTTGAATGAGTTATTTCATTTCCTTAGCTGATCTAGTGTCTGAGAATTGTCATCTTTTTCATTACACTGATTGACTGAGTTTTGCAAGTATCATTTGCTTATAGCATTGGCCATTCATATATATTGTTTATGTATGTTTTTGCTGATAGTATAAGATCTGTCCATCCATATACTTTATTCAAAATCCTCTTAACAGAGTTGGTTAAAGGCCCTGTCCATTGATATATCTATGCATGCTTTGACTAAGTAAACCTTTTGTTAGTCATCTGACTTGATCCAATTGAGAAAATCATTAAGTTACCATGCATCTTTGAGCTACAACCTAGAAGAGTTTCCTGGAGAGATAACATTTTGGCGCCGTTGCCGGGGAGAGAAAGTTGAAGCTAGTTTCCCTGGGAGAACGACATAAGATCCAACTTTGATGATAGACAAAGTGTGGACAGTATTATGGTTGTAATCATCTATCTGGCGACTCCATTGGAACAAAGTGGCTTCGAGAAGACCAAGTACCAGAACAAATCCTCAAAGGCCACCAGTGACACCTGTTTCAGATCCTGAACAGATTATAAGGAGAGGAAGAGCTTCACAAAGACAGATTTCCAGATCTACAAGGGGAACCACATCAGGTACTTCTAGAGGTACTTCTTCTGTTTTATCAAATAAACCTCCCTTTAAATCTTCTTCTATCGAAACATCTAGTTCTCAGAAAATTATAAGTGAATCAAAAAATTTGAAAGTTGAAGAATCTTCAACTACTTCTGCTGTTGAAGATCCGATTTCTGAACATGTTGCCCAAGCTGACTTAGGAAAAGAAGTCCTGGAATCTATCAAAGAAGAGGGTTGTTCTTCTTTCCCGAATCCCTTACAAACTGAGCCTGAAGAAAGTTATTCTTTTGTTCATACCAACTTACCTGCCATAGAAAATATCTTCCAAGAACTTTTAAATAAACGTGCAGAGAAGTTGGCCTTATTACTTGGACAGTTCTATAAGGCTTCCTATTTTCCTTATCAGCCAACAGATCTTCTCACCTCAATTATTGGCGACTCCACTGAGGTAAACCCACCACCTATACCTCCTCAGCTACCACCCACACCAACAACATCTTCTTCTGCCCCTTCCATACCCACATCTACTATGGTTGTCCCTCTGACTAAGATGGAAAAGATCCTCGTTGCCAAATATGCCCCTCTAAATTTGCCTAACCCCCTTTCTGCTATGCCTACTGGAGATTACCAAAAATATATGCCTAAGTTTACTGGAGAGGGAGACTTTACAGCTGAAGAACATTTAGAGGCATTCTAAAGTTATGCTAAGAATATAAATATTGAGCAAGAGGATGTGTGGACTAGGGTTTTTGTGCAGAGTTTGGATGGTCAAGCTAGGAAATGGTTTAAAGAGTTACCTAATGGATCAGTAGCTGACATTGAAGCTCTAGATGACATATTTTTTAAGCATTGGGGAGAAAGAAGAGACCACCTTTACTATATCACAGAATTTAGTAATTTGAGGAGAGAAAATGGCGAGTCTGTTTCAAATTTCACAAAGAGATTTAACAAAATGTTCAGCAAGATCCCTGCTGAGATCAAACCTACAGAGACTTCAGCCAAAATCACTTATGCAAATGCTTTTGATTCCGAGTTGTGTCTTCTTCTCAGAGAGAGAAGATCTGCTTCTTTATCACTCATGCAAGATGCTGCTCTTGAAGTTGAATCTAATATTGTTGCATCTCAAAAACTTAAGGGAAAAATGGACAGGAAGAAGCAATATTAAGATCCTTCTTCTTCATCAGAAACAAAAATGGAAAAAATGGCCAAGATGTTGGACAGCTTAACATATGAAATGTCTAAACTGAAAGTTCAAGGTCAACAACCTGCAAGAGGTAAAGGGCCAAATGACTTTGTTCCCAGAAACCCTAATACTTTCCCTTACATAAGAAATAACCCACAGGCTCAGATCCTCCAAAGGGATAGGAACCCAGCTGAAGAACAAAGAATCAGAGCTCCTTTCCAAAATGCTATGTTGGAAGAAGAACAAGAGCTTACTCAGGGAGAAGGAGAAGAAGAAGACAATATCAATTGCATGGAAGATGAAGTTGATCCCTCTTTCTTGACACAATCAGATTATGAGGAAGCCCTCATGAACGAGCAGATCACTGAAGAAGCCTTGTATCAGGCAGATGATCAAGGAGGTTACAATTTGAGTTCCAAGCCTACTGCTCAAAAACCTTTGCTCGTTGCTCCTGGAAAGAAAAATCCTGTCCCTACAAAGCAGTCTGCTCGTCCTACAAAAACGATTGTTGCTCTTGCAAAAAAGATTGTTTCTCCTTCAAAACAGCAGCAAAGTCCATTGCAACTTTCAGTCCATGATCAGATTCAGCTTAAAGCTCCATCAAAGAGGTAAGAACTTCTAACAAATTGTCTTACTCTTTCAATCTTGCATCAAAAATTCAGAAACTGAAAAATCCCTTTTCCATTGATAGAGCTTATGAAGAATGACTCCTTCAAGTCATCTATACTGAAATCCCTTCAACCAAAGACACCCATAGATGCTGACTTTGTAAATTTGCAAGATGACAAGCCCACAGTAACCCTAGGTCCTATGGTTGAAGAACTGTATGAGTCTTGTCCACCTTTCTATATATCCCTAAACATCCATGACAAGATACTTTACAATTGTTTGCTAGACTCTGGAGCATCCACAATCTTATGCCAAAAGCAGTGATGGATGAGCTTGGGCTTAACATCACAAAACCCTACCATGATCTTTTCTCTTTCAACTCTAGGAAAGTCAAATGCCTAGGCCTCATCAAAGACCTTGTCATAAACCTCTCCCAACTGCCTTCAAAAAGCATAGTGATGGATGTAGTAGTTTCTGATATCCCACCCAAGTTTGGCCTTCTCTTGTCCTGTTCATGGAGTAAAAGGCTAGGAGGTACCCTACAGATGGATCTTGCTTATGCTACAATCCCGATGTTTGGAGGTGAAACCAAAAGACTCTATAGAGAAAATCAGCTTTCCTACATCATCAGTAATGAAAAGAATTCCGTAAATCATCCCATCTACGCATTGGACACAGACTTTGGAGCATGTATTCTGCAAATAGATGATTCTCAGCCAGCACCTTTGCAGCTCACAAAGCCTACTTGTCAGCAATCTGAAGAAGTAACCACTACTGTCTGGAGTATGTTTTTTGATGGTGCCAGTACTCAAGCCTCAGCAGGTGCAGGTGTATTTTTGATCTCTCCTTCAAAGGATACTATGCATTTGTCTTATATACTAGATTTCAATACCACCAACAATATAGTAGAGTATGAGGCTTTGATGTTGGGAGTAAAGGCTGCTAAAGAGATGGGAATTATTTGTCTAAAGATATTTGCAGATGCAGCTCTCATCATACAACAAGTGAACAACACTTTCCAAGCAAAGAATGTCAGGATAAAAGCATACAAAGATGAGGTATGGAAACTTAAGGACTCTTTCCTGATTTTTGACATTTTTTATATACCTAGAGCTATGAACCACCTAGCTGATTCCCTTGTTGTCTCCACTAGTATGTTCATTCCTCCTATGCCTCCTAAATTGAACCATGAAATCCAAGTCAAATACAGGCCATTCCTAACTAATAATGTCAAATATTGGAAAGTCTTTGAGGATGATGATGAACTTCGTAAATTTCTCCAGGCCGTTGATGAATTTTCTGATATGCATATTGACAAAGAAAATCTAAATGTAGAGGAATCCCAGAAGCCTAATTTGAAAGGGAAAATGGGTCAACACAATATTGTTCGGTTGCTAAGAAATCATATACCTCGAGGTCTAGTACCTCTTGAGAAGCTTTTTGACCATAATGATGTCCCCTTCAAACCTGTGAAAAGGAGAAAGACCCTACTGTCCATGAGCATAATATAGGCAGCCAAAATCATCCTAAATTCATAAATTTGTCTACTGAGTTGACTATTGATCAAAGGTCAGGATATTACAGTCTTATGAAAGAATTTGTTGATGTATACGCTTGGGAATACAGTGATCTGAAAACCTATGATACAGATATCATTCAACATAAAATTCCTCTAGAAAAGGACACCATCCCTTTCAAACAGAAGTTAAGACCTATAAGTCCTCTCTTGTTACCTATGATTGAGAAAGAAATCAAAAAGCTCCTTGATGCTAAAATCATAATCCCACTAAGATATTCTAAATGGATTGCAAAATTAGTAATAGTGAGGAAGAAAAATGGTGAGATCAGGTTATGTGTCGATTTTAGAAACCTAAATAAATGCTCCAAGAAAGAAAACTACCCCCTGCCCAAGATGGAGCATCTATTGCAAAGAGTTTCAGGAGCTACTGTCATGTCATTTCTAGATGGCTACTCAGTCTATAACCAAGTTTCTGTACACCCTGATGATCAAGAGAAAACCGCTTTTACCACTCCTTGGGGTACCTTCATGTACGCCAAGATGCCATTTGGGCTGATGAATGCCGGGGCCACCTTTCAAAGGGCCATGGACATAGCCTTCGTCGGATTTAAAGACAAGTTTGTCCTCATATATCTTGATGATATCACTGTATACTCAAACAATTATGAAGAACATTTGAAGCACCTAAAAAAGGTTTTTCTGAAATGTAGACAGTGTGGAATATCTCTGAACCCTAAGAAGTCTCAGTTTGCTCTCAAGGAGGGCAAACTCCTAGGCCACATAGTTTCAGCAGAGGATGTAAAGATTGATCCAGTTCAGGTTGAAGCAATTCAGAAACTGTCCATAAAACGGTCAAAGAAAGACATTCAATTATTCCTTGGTAAAATGAACTTTGTAAGGAGATTTATTCCAAATTTTTCTGAGTTAGTGAAACACTGTAACATCCCGAAATTTCATAAAATTTAAAATTTTTTATAACAGCATTAATTATGATAATAATAATTGTGGAAATAATAATTGAGATTACGAAAGCATTAATTGTAAAGTTGTTGGTACTAAACATGCTTTAATTTCTATTTAGCAGCAATATGACAATGACAATTTTAATAAAGTAGTTAATGAACATGATAATGATGACAAATGAATTAAACAGATTGGGAATATGATGCGACACTTTTTCTCTTGCAGTGATACTGACAGTTTGACCTTTGATGCACAAGGGTGTCCTACGAGGTACCCTAGAGCTTACTTAGCTGCAATGCTGAAGCAAAACGAATGTTTTACTGTGCAGACGACAGGTAAGAGCAAAGTACGTATATAGTTCAGTCTCAATGTCATAACTAAATAAAATGTATAAATTCTGTTGCGACTCACCAAAAGTGTGCATGTATGGATTTCATAACTATCATTATTGTTTCTCAGATGCATATCTTGTAACTCCATAATGTTTAAAAATAAATCGTCTATGTACGTCATCCTTCTGATAGTTTTATCACTGTAATTCTTGTTATTGTCATAGCTGGCTTTGTCGTCGTTTTAAGATAACTCATACCTGTACCGTATTAGTGTTATGATTTTATTGCTACATGTCATATGCATTGTGATAAGAGTCAAGGTATGAAGTTCAAGACCATAGCATGATTTTATAATTGCTGCAAACATTGGTCTCGTTAACAAATCAAAGTTGTAAACCCTACATTAAATGACCTTTGTAAAAGGGATAATAGAACTTATGGTTATTCTACTAACCATACCATTTTTATTGTTTGAAAACCTATATAGTAATTTATAATGGCAACTATTCTTAATATAAATTTATATATGAAAGTTTGCAATATTTCAAATGTTATGAAAATGCAATATTATAATTGTCTTATATAATGGTTCACAATACCGAAATAACATGAAATTTAATTTTTTTATTATATCGCTTAAACTTAAGCCTTGATATTCTAATTCGAAATTATATAGTTAGAACCTATATCTACTATGCAAACATAACAATAACGTTATTGAATTTATGAATATCCATTGGAAACTATATCGTAAATCTTCATGGCAGTGACACGCATTAAATGTTGACAGGGTTCGAGTTGCTGGTTCATTAATGTGACATGAACGTTGAGCTATCGTGAAGAATTGTCCTTCGATTCTGCATTAATGTCTTGAATCGACACTCTAGCTGACATGGATTGCCAGCGATCCACATAATAAGAGTTTAATGGAATCGTTGCTGCGGTTGCCAATGTGTAATGGTTAAGTGTTTTTGAAACGCCTTCGAACTAGTTGTTGATCGATTCTCCGTGTGCCAAAGTGGCGATGCCAAGCTTGTACTGTGGTGTGGGCATTAAATGTATGGTTGCTCGTCCCAATGCTATTTCGCTGGCACTGTTGTGATCGTTGATGGTGATGAATTGGGACCGTTAGATTGAAACCCTAACATCTGTCGTTGATTTTGGTTTATGAGTTTGAATGTTGTTCATTGTTTCTATTGTCTTCGGTCTGTGTGGCCGACAAGCTGCCGAAAAATCTAGGATTAGCAAATTTGCAGGAGGTCTCGACCTCAAGTCCTGTAGATAGGATTTGCAGGTTCTAAACTATTGAATGGCATTGAAATTTAAGGATTGGGTCTTCTGGTTTGGAGTGATATCGAGTTAATGTTTAAGCTTTTCGTTTTTAGAAGAGGAGTGAAGGATACACCTGTTGGCACCCCAACAACTCCCCTTAGATTTTTGCAAAATAAAGGGGCCCCATGCAAACTTTTGTAAATATTTAGCCTTTAGTTTTAGTTTGGTTCCGCTTGTTTGATTCTACCCTTTGATTAGATAGTTTCGATTTTCATTTCTTTGAATTGGTTTTCGTTTTGCTTCATTCTCATACCGGACAGCCAAGCTTCAGCTATCTCTCCCTTCTCAGTTTCTCCATTGAAAGTTCGAGGTCTAATCTTTTTGAACTCCCCAGAAATCTGCTCATATTCCGTATGATTTTTCTTTCTGGGTTTGAAATCTCCTTCGCTGCTATAACTGGTGTAGTTATGTTTCTTTCTACGTGTTTCAATAGCATCTCCTGATGAGGTTGAACTGTCGTTCACCTTGCTGGTTTTCATTTTCTTATTTTTATCAGCATGAGGCAGATCCTCAACTTTGGAAATATCTTCATTATCTTTCTCTTGTTCCTCAGTTTGGCTCTGTTCAAATAGCACTTGGTTTAATTGTTCCTGTGCTTGCAGAATCCTTTCATTGTCTTGTTTCACCGATCTGATTTCTGCTTTTAATTCATGAAAAGCACGTAACAGTTCTGTTGAACTGTTATTTAGTTCACCGTGACCTTCTGCTACATAGTGTTGTCCCGAGCTGTGACTGTTTGGCTGAAATCTGTCGCATATTTGTTCAGCTGAGTTCTCCATACCTGTAACTGAAAATAATTTCTGGAATAACATAATAATTAAATTTTCAAGTTAGTACAATTTTCTGCTGTATAAAAAATTTCTACTACGTGTTTTGGACCTCATTCAGGCCTAGAGTTTGAATCTGAGCTCTGATACCACATGTAACATCCCGAAATTTCATAAAATTTAAAAAAATTTATAACAGCATTAATTATGATAATAATAATTGTAGAAATAATAATTGAGATTACGACAGCATTAATTATAAAGTTGTTAGTACTAAACATGCTTTAATTTCTGTTTAGAAGCAATATGACAATGACATTTTTAATAAAGTAGTTAATGAACATGATAATGATGACAAATGAATTAAACAGATTGGGAATATGATGCGACACTTTTTCTCTTGCAATGATACTGACAGTTTGACCTTTGATGCACAAGGGTGTCCTACAAGGTACCCTGGAGCTTACTTAGCTGCAATGCTAAAGAAAAATGAATGTTTTACTGTGCATACGACAAGTAAGAACAAAGTACGTGTATAGTTCAGTCTCAACGTCATAATTAAATAAAATGTATAAATTCTGTTGCGACTCACCAAAAGTGTGCAGGTATGGATTTCATAACTATCATTATTGTTTTTCAGATGTATATCTTGTAACTCCATAATGTTTAAAAATAAATCATCTATGTACGTCATCTTTCTGATAGTTTTATCACTGTAATTCTTGTTATTGTCATAGCTTCCTTTGTCGTCGTCTTAAGATAACTCATACCTGTACCGTATTAGTGTTATGATTTTATTGCTACACGTCATATGCATTGTGATAAGAGTCAAGGTATGAAGTTCAAGACTATAGCATGATTTTATAATTGTTGCAAACATTGGTCTCGTTAACAAATCAAAGTTGTAAACCCTACATTAAATGACCTTTGTAAAAGGGATAATAGAACTTATGGTTATTCTACTAACCATAACATTTTTATTGTTTGAAAACCTATATAGTAATTTATAATGGCAACTATTCTTAATATAAATTTATATATGAAAGTTTGCAATATTTCAAATGTTATGAAAATGCAATATTATAATTGTCTTCTATAATGGTTCACAATATCGAAATAACATGAAATTTAATTTTTTTATTACATGGCTTAAACTTAAGCCTTGATATTCTAATTCAAAATTATATAGTTCCTATATCTACTATGCAAACATAACAATAACGTTATTGAATTTATGAATATCCATTGGAAACTATATCGTAAATCTTCATGGCACTGACACGCATTAAATGTTGACAAGGTCCGAGTTGCTGGTTAATTAATGTGACATGAACATTGAGCTATCGTGAAGAATTCTCCTTCGATTCTGCATTAATGTCTTGAATCGACACTCTAGCTAACATGGATTGCCAGCGATCCACATAATAAGAGTTTGACGAAATCATTGTTGCGGTTGCCAATGTGTAATGGTTAAGTGCTTTTGAAACGCCTTCGAACTAGTTGTTGATCGGTTCTCCGTGTGCCAAAGTGGCACTGCCAAGCTTGTACTGTGGTGTGGGCATTAAATGTATGGTTGCTCGTCCCAATGTTATTTCGTTGGCACTCTTGTGATCATTGATGGTGATGAATTGGGACCGTTATATTGAAACCCTAACATATGTTGTTGATTTTGGTTTATGAGTTTGAATGTTGTTCATTGTTTCTATTGTCTTCGGTCTGTGTGGCCGATAGGCTGCTGAAAAATCTAGGGTTAGCAAATTTGTAGGAGGTCTCGACCTCAAGTCCTGTAGATAGGATTTGTAGGTTCTGAACCATTGAGTGGCATTGTAATTTAAGGATTGGGTCTTCTGGTTTGGAGTGATATAGAGTTAATGTTTAAGCTTTTCATTTTTATAAGAGGAGTGAAGGATACACCCTGGAGTAAATGGACATAGGGTTTTCCTGTCTCGTCTACAGTGTGGAAAATCATCGTTTAACTGGTGAAAGTGGAAAGCTTTGGTCGCTTACAGCAAGGTAATAGTTCTTATAAAGAATAACGATTTTCTATGTTGCATTTTATCTTTCAGTTTGAGATGTAACAGTTGTCTAAAGCCGAACCTTGTTTTGTCAGCTTTGCAAGTTGTGAAGAAGAGAAATGAGCAAGGGTTTGCAAAGTATGGCGAGCTTCCATTCGGGTAAGCTCCGAGTCTTCCAAAAACCCTCGTAGGTGCACTGTGACTGTGGTTGATGGGGTTTCAAGGGTTGTGTAGCTGGTCCTGCCGTGACTCATCGTGGTTGTAATTTGAAGAACTTTGAAGCACATTTTAATATTCAAATGTTGTTTGTTTAGTGCTGTGACTCTCGTTTGATTATGTAATACTTGGATTTATACCTTGATACTTATCTCCATCAATCCTTGTTAAAGTCGAGGGTTTAAGAACCCATTTCAATGTTTGAACTTGGGAATATCATTATATGATTTTGTTTTAGAAATCATGTTGTAATTTGTTTTCTGAGAATGGAACTTGTACTAGTTAAAGCCTTTGAGACACGACCTGTTTTGTTTAAGTTATAAGAAATAATACAAGGAGCCGAGGCTCGTTTATAGTGAATACGATGCTCCCTTCTCGTCAATGAAAAAGTATGCTAATTATCTCTGTGTAAAATCATTTGTGTTATAAAACGTAATGTTGTAGGTTGACATCGTGATTTTCGTTCTATACTAGGGTTTGTGAACTTGTCTTAGATGTTAATTCTGTAATAAGTGATGTTTGGAAATGAGTTCAAATCGTTGAAATGGAAATGAACGCGCCATACCCTAGTTTGCGTTTTGTTTGAAAAGAAATTAAATGTTTGAAATGAATTTTCAAAAGAACTTTGGTTCGATCCAAAGCCTGTGTAGATTGAGTTTGCAAAACAATAATAACGGAAATCGAAAACCTAACTAGGTTTTGATATGAGTCTCAGTTTGGAAATCGACACTTTCAGTTAGAATATCTATTGTATAAAATGACTAATGGCAATAAAATATTTATAATATTTTCATTATCTGTTTGAACTATAAAATTATAGGCAATGGTTATAGTAAGAATGAAAACAATGTATGTATGTGCAATGTGAAAGACTATGTGATGACTGTTATATACAGCCTTGATAAAATGAACACCTATTTATTTATTTGCAGCTATGATATTATATTGCAAACATAATATGTTAGATAGAAATATGCATTCTATTTATTTCATATATCCATAGTAATGATAAGAATAATGCAATGTAAATGTACAGAAAATAATCAATATATAGAAAATTGGATTCTATTTATTTCTATAAACATAGTAATGATAAAGGAAATACAGTATTACTATACAGAAGTTATACAATGTTTGTTTTTCATCAAACTAAGGAAACATTCTATAATATACATTAGATATTATACAGAACTTTCTACTATTATTAATTATAGGACAGAAACTGATAAACATTTAATTACTATTTTTATCTATCGAATTCAATGGCAAATTGCCTATCCTGTAATCTATTCTTAATTTGCGTATCTATACTAGAGTACGATGCATAAAACAGCATGTGGAAAAATATAGATATTGGTTTATCAATTCCAATTCATCATTAAACTTTAACATTCAGACTTTAAACAAATCTAGAATTAAATTCTTTTTGGAAACAGAAAATAGAAAATACTAACTATACAGAACAGAACTACTAGCCGAGATAAAGTAGAAAATTTGTAAAACCTGGGTAAATCTGTAGAGCAACAAACAACCCAAGAAGACTGTTCCACCCAACCAAATCCTGAAGACAGTCAAGTGCTTGCCTTAGGACCCCCGAGCCTGTATCACTGAACCACCAGGAGGAAGAAACTATAGGAATTAGGACTTCTTGCAATAACAAATAACTTATGAATCTTCAATAGCTAGCAGTCCAATAAACCTGCACCAGTATCTCTAGTTCTTCTCAGCAATATGCAGACTTAAGATTGCACTCACAACTAGCCTCCCTATTCGAATATCTCAGTGATCACCTGATGCACATGAGGAAAATATTTTTGCAGAAAATATTGTGTAAGAGCTTCCTGCTCAATTCGAATTTGCCTTTTGTAGGCTGCCTAGGCCTTTTCAGATGTTACTGGGTCATTAAATGAGTTGCCTGCTCACTCCCTCCACCCGGGGGATAATGCCACATTTTTAGGGGTAGTTGTCCCATAACCAACAGCTAGTGGTGTGATGCAATTGCTGCCATCTGTCCCATACCTTCCAACAGCTTCCATTCCTCCTAGTGGGTCAGTGAACACTCATTTAACAGTCCCCTTGAGTGTTTGTCTCCTAATTAATTTATTTAAATAATAATATTCAGTAATTACATTCATCCTTGATCAAAACTGATCATAATTACAAAACTTTGTAATTAAATTTAACATAAAGTATTTTGCAAATAAAATAATAATTTTCAGAAATTTGGGTAGGTGACATACACCCCCCCTTAAGTCTCAACATCGTCCTCGATGTTGGTTAATCACTCCTTGAGTGTTCCTGAAACAGAGTTGGGTATGCTGCCTGCATACTACTCTCCAACTCCCAGGTTGCCTCTTCTGGGCTAAGGTGCTTCCATTGCACCTTCACTTGCCCAATGTTGCGATTCCGGAGAATAGTTTCCCTCCTTCCGAGGATACAATCCGGTTCCACCGGAAAATCTCCGTCTTGTCCCACCTTCAATCTCTACCATGGAGATTTGATGATCTGCTTACCTGTTGTCAAGTGCTGCATTGATTCTGGGCATTTCCCTTGCCACATCTCCCACCGTAGGTTCAACCTGTATAGAGTTGATGTTGTTTGTTTTCCGCTTCCTCAAGGAACATTTTGATGCGTAATGGGGGTCTTGACATTCAAAACATTTGATAGGTGCCTTTGGCTCACTGGTTTTGGTATTATTAGGTGCATTTCCGGTTGCTGTAGAATTCTACTATGAATTGTTTATGGAGTTGTTCCCTTGATAATTCCGATTCTGAAAAATTTTCTTTTGAAACCCAAAATTTCCGATGAACCTGAAATTTTTCCGTTTCTGCTCAAAGTTGTTGGGCTTATGACTCTTCCAGTTTGGCATTCCCTCTCTTTTTCGATTTGTGTCATAACAGAAAACTGCCTTTCTCATTGCCTCTTCCAAGGTCTTAGGACTGTCATACTCGATTATGTCCTTAATATTGAAAGGTAAACAGCTCAAGTACCTTTGAATTTTCGATTTCTCTTCTATGAGGTATGGTACATATCTTAGTAAGTTCGGAAACTTACTGTTCATTTCCTTCATGTTCATACCTCCTAGCTTCAAATCGTAGAACTCTTTGGACTTTTCTTCATAATACTGTTCAGATAAATACTTCTTCTTAAAATATCGTTTAAAAGTACTCCAGCTTACATCTTTATCTTTGATGGCCTTTACTCTTTTGATGTCCTGCCACCAAATATCCGCTTTTTCGGTCAAGTTATATATAGCCAGTTTTGCCTTCAAAGACTTTGAATAGTTATAAATATGGAAGTATTTCTTCATACCAGACAGCCAAGCTTCAGCTGTCTCTCCCTTCTCAGTTTCTCCATTGAAAGTTGGAGGTCTAATCTTTTTGAACTCCCCAGAAATTTGCTCATATTCCATATGATTTTTCTTTCTGGGTTTGAAATCTCCTTCGCTGCTATCACTGGTGTAGTTACATTTCTTTCTACGTGTTTCAATAGCATCTCCTGATGAGGTTGAACTGTCGTTCACCTTATTGGTTTTCATTTTCTTGTCTTTATCAGCATGAGGCAGATCCTCAACTTTGGAAATATCTTCATTATCTTTCTCTTGTTCCTCAGTTTGGCTCTGTTCAAATAGCACGTGGTTTAATTGTTCCTGTCCTTGCAGAATCCTTTCATTGTCTTGTTTCACCGATCTGATTTTTGCTTTTAATTCATGAAAAGCACGTAACAGTTCTGTTGAACTGTTATTTAGTTCACCGTGACCTTCTGCTACATAGTGTTGTCCCGCACTGTGACTGTTTGGCTGAAATCTGTCGCCTATTTGTTCAGCTGAGTTCTCCATACCTGTAACTGAAAATAACTTCTGGAATAACATAATAATTAAATTTTCAAGTTAGTACAATTTTCTGTTATATAAAGAATTTCTACTACGTATTTTGGACCTCATTCAGGCCTAGAGTTCGAATTTGAGCTCTGATACCACATGTAACATCCCGAAATTTCATAAAATTTAAAATTTTTGATAACAGCATTAATTGTAAAGTTGTTAGTACTAAACATGCTTTAATTTCTGTTTAGCAGCAATATGATAATGACAATTTTAATAAAGTAGTTAATGAACATGATAATGATGACAAATGAATTAAACAGACTGGGAATATGATGCGACACTTTTTATCTTGCAATGATACTGACAGTTTGACCTTTGATGCACAAGGGTGTCCTACGAGGTACCCTGGAGCTTACTTAGCTACAATGCTAAAGCAAAATGAATGTTTTACTGTGCAGACGACAGGTAAGAGCAAAGTACGTGTGTAGTTCAGTCTCAACGTCATAATTAAATAAAATGTATAAATTCTGTTGCGACTCACCAAAAGTGTGCAGGTATGGATTTCATAACTATCATTATTGTTTTTCAGATGTATATCTTGTAACTCCATAATGTTTAAAAATAAATCGTCTATGTACGTCATCCTACTAATAGTTTTATCACTGTAATTCTTGTTATTGTCATAGCTGGCTTTGTCGTCATCTTAAGATAACTCATACCTATACCGTATTAATGTTATGATTTTATTGCTACACGTCATATGCATTGTGATCAGAGTCAAGGTATGAAGTTCAAGACCATAGCATGATTTTATAATTGTTGCAAACATTGGTCTCGTTAACAAATCAAAGTTGTAAACCCTACATTAAATGACCTTTGTAAAAGGGATACTAGAACTTACGGTTATTCTACTGACCATACCATTTTTATTGTATGAAAACCTATATAGTAATTTATAATGGAAACTATTCTTAATATAAATTTATATATGAAAGTTTGCAATATTTCAAATGTTATGAAAATGCAATATTATAATTGTCTTATATAATGGTTCACAATCTCGAAATAACATGAAATTTAATTTTTTTATTACATGGCTTAAACTTAAGCCTTGATATTCTAATTCGAAATTATATAGTTAGAACCTATATCTACTATGCAAACATAACAATAACGTTATTGAATTTATGAATATCCATTGGAAACTATATCGTAAATCTTCATGGCACGGACACGCATTAAATGTTGACAGGGTTCGAGTTGTTGGTTCATTAATGTGACATGAACGTTGAGCTATCGTGAAGAATTGTCCTTCGATTCTGCATTAATGTTTTGAATCGACACTCTAGCTGATATGGATTGCCAGCGATCCACATAATAAGAGTTTGATGAAATTGTTGTTGCGATTGCCAATGTGTAATGGTTAAGTGTTTTTGAAACGCCTTCGAATTGGTTGTTGATCGGTTCTTCGTGTGCCAAAGTGGCAATGCCAAGCTTGTACTGTGGTGTGGGCATTAAATGTATGGTTGCTCATCCCAATGCTATTTCGGTGGCACTATTGTGATCGTTGATGGTGATGATTTGGGGCCGTTAGATTCAAAACCCTAACATCTGTCGTTGATTTTGGTTTATGAGTTTGAATGTTGTTCATTGTTTCTATTGTCTTCGGTCTGTGTGGCCGATAGGCTGCCGAAAAATCTAGGGTTAGCAAATTTGCAAGAGGTCTCGACCTCGAGTCCTGTAGATAGGATTTGCAGGTTCTAAACTATTGAATGGCATTGTAATTTAAGTATTGGGTCTTCTGGTTTGGAGTGATATCGAGTTAATGTTTAAGCTTTTCATTTTTAGAAGAGGAGTGAAGGATACACCTGTTGGCACCCCAACAACTCCCCTTAGATTTTTGCAAAATAAAGGGGCCCCATGCAAACTTTTGTAAATATTTAGCCTTTAGTTTTAGTTTGGTTCCGCTTGTTTGATTCTACCCTTTGATTGGATAGTTTCCATTTTCATTTCTTTGAATTGGTTTTCCTTTTGCTTCATTCTCATGAGGAATTGATGAGTTGACTAATCTTTTTCCGAAGCTTTTGACTTCCTAGATGTTCAAAAAACATTTGCATGCTTCTATTGAATCTATTTGACTTGACAATATATATCGGTTTGCAAAAGTTTGATTAGGATAATATTTCTACGATCCCATGAGGTTTTGACCTTCAATGCATTTTTTACCATTATGAGAGATTAAAACGTATTACCAAAATACCTAATATATTATGTTTTCAATCTTCCTTTTGGAATAATGTGTTAATAAATGAGGGTGAGACCTTTATATTAAGTTAAACTATTTATCAAATTTTACAAGTCTTCATATTTATTGAAAAATAACATACTTCTCACTTTTTCACATATTTTATTTGAGGGATTAAATACATTTTATTCTTTCTACCCCTTAAAAGAATATATTGAAAATATGCAAGCAAGCAAATCTTTTTCCATTTAAACTGAAGAGTCAAATTTTGTGAATTATTTACTTTTATCAAGATGACTACTCTCTTTGAATTCCTAATAGTTATCCAACTTATTGCACATAAGCAAAAGCCTTAGAAAAATATGGAATAGAATTATTATTATGAATAATACATTCTACTTTTCCAATTCATTAATATCATAACTTTTGAATAGGGGTAAAGATCCTTTCACATGTGGAGAACGACAAACCAAAAGTGCCACCTTTAAGCTTTAAAATAATAAGAATGAAAAGTTTTTAGTAACCAACAAAAGCTTAAATTTTATAAAATTAATGATAGCTTGTGTTTGTCTTTGTTTTTGCAGAAGGGTTTACGCATCTATGAATTCAATGCATTTTAGAGTTGGACTAAATCGCAAAGAAGATTTAAAATTTGGTATTACACGATAATGATAAAAGAAGCCGCGTTAAAGTTTCTAGCGAGCTCGACGTAGAGGAATTGCCACGTAATTACTGAACCGGAAGCAGCTGGAAGCTATTTACCTACCAGTCAAGAGAAAAGAAAGAACCACATCCATTCATTGCAAACGGAATCCAGAATAAGGTTTCAAAACTGACAACGTGTAAAGTCATCAATTTGCAATGCCTAGTTGCAGCCACATGTAGAAAGAGCCAATTCTGCCGAATCTTCTCCGCAATACTTGGACCGTTTCATTTTGCGTAAAATTCAAGGAGATGATGATGACAGATATGTTAAGCGGCAATCACAACTGGTTACCATTAGATTATTACTTCAAACGGTTGCATTCTAAATGGGGAAAATGACAGATAGCCAGATCAATGCAGCATGATTGCCACGCAAGGAGTATCACCGATATCACCAAGGATTCTGTATCTTGTTATCGCAGGGAGCTCAACGCGCAATAAGAAAAGGAGACCGTTGCAAAGAACTGCCAACGCGTTTCGAAGTTCGAACTTCTACCCCACAGAATCTGCCACGTTTTCTTGTGGATAATTTTTCTTGTATAGCGCATCAGCCAGAATTCACGCCAACACAATTTTAGAATCATTTTCCGAGATCACCTGCAGATATTAAGCTTTTATCAAATCGATGTTACCAGGCGAGAGGAACCCGAGGTTAATTTAAAATCTCACCAGAATGCCAGCGTTATGGGTTGAAAGACTACGCACTAAAATCGCAAAGTAAAAGCTATTCATCTTCTGCATTTTATCTAACAGTTACTCCATGTTGCGCGAGATCAAACATATGTTGGGTTTAAAGAGATATTACCATTGGAACAATATCCGCTCGAATATTTTCCATGAAATCGCCAATGCAAGGAATTTTGGGAGTTGAACGTACAATAAAATCAGAGCTAGTGTGTAACATCCTCCAAAATTGATTTATTATTATTTTTGTAAAATATAATTGTAATTTTGTAAAAATAAGGATTATTGTAATCGTTTTTGGTGAGGAGCTCAAGGCCAAGACCCCACCAGTAAACGTGGTGTCTAATAATATTTGTTTTATAAAGAATTGTAAAAAAAAAAGAATTATTTTATCTTTTACCATTAAAATTCTTTCTTTCATGGTTTAAATATTATTATTTCTTCTATAATATTCATTTCGTTATATTTGAATGTGCAGGTTTAAGGTGAATATTATTTGATGAGTTAAAATTATTTTACAGGAGTATGATATTATTACACAGTCAAAGCAGCATGACATCCCAAGCGCCAGGCATATGAAGAACGGATTCAATAAACAATACGCCGAAAAAGTGAAGAAGACCACGGGATTCCCGTCATTCTTCAACAGTTGATTTTCGGCAACAAACTGGGAGCAAACTAAGGCGATAATCAACATTCCGAGACATGGGTTTTTTGCAGAACGGATCCAATTACCCGACTACTCTGGAATTTCCTGAAAAAGTGAACCGTTTGAGAGTTTTGTTTGGTTCTCTGAACACGTTTTCTCTAGTTGCGGCCAGCAAAGAAAGCGAGTTAAGTTTTTGTTGATTGTATTGCTTATTTAAACCATGGTAGTACTTCATCCTTGGGGGGGGGGTCTCGACAGAAGAAAGAAACCTTGTTTTCTTGATTCTGTTATCTATTTTGTAAAATTTATGTTTGTAGAGTGGAGGAGACACTGCCATGGAGGAGGATCTGTAAAGGTTGAAAGGAACTTTTTCCCAGAAGCTTTATTATTTTCTCCTATTGGTTAGATTTCTAAGACATCGGAGAGCTCTTATTATACAGTAGTACTTTTTATTCTGTATACACAGACTGTCTCATGAACTTCTTCTGATACTGAAACTTTAGCTAAGTTTTGGATATCAATACTGTGTGATTTATCTCTCCCTTGTTATCTTGTTTTTTTTCATATATAAATATCTTCATATTATATGTGGAATGTTTAATGAGAAATTCGAATGTTTATGTTCACCTGAATCATAAATTGATTTTCCTTCTTATTGATGTTGAAGAACTTTTTCATGATGTCAATAGTTGTTAATCAAATTTTGTAATTATCTAATTTGCAGGTCAGTGTTGTTCCAATTGCAAGTTAGTTTTAATTATATTTTTCAAATTTTGTAATTATCTAATTTGCAGGTCAATCTTGTTCCAATTGCAAGTTAGTTTTAATTATATTTTTCATGTTTCAGAATGACATGTCCTGTTAGTAAATTTTGGCTTTAGTTTGAAGTTCTTATATATAAATTATTTTACAACAGTTTTGTTTTATATGCTGTGAAGTAATTTAAATTTATTTTTTATAGTTTGGTATGTTTCTTACTAAGCTTTAATTAGTGAATATTTTCCTTGCTTAGTCGAATAAGTCAATCTTTGCTCTTGGCCAAGATAGGAAACTAACATGTTCCAATAGATTATTAACATTTACTTTATCATAGGATAAATTTAGGAGCTACTAACTTTTGATTTTTTTAGTGTTAGTTCATCGTTAGGAGTAGACAATTGTTAGCCAAATTTTCCTAGTTTGTCAGCAGATAATCTTAATTTGAGACACACTCACTTCAAGAGACTCTCTATCTTTGAGAGCATAACATACAGGCAGCAGGGCCTAAATCCTTTGGGAAACACTTACTCCAAACACATATAAGACTGTACTAAGTCGAGTGTGTGGACTATTTTTCTCTTAATTGGCCTAAGACAGTTCTCCTGGCCAACAACACCCTGTTTTCCTGTCTCGTCTACAGTGTGGAAAATCATCGTTTAACTGGTGAAAGTGGAAAGCTTTGGTTGCTTACAGCAAGGTAATCGTTCTTATAGAAAATAACAATTTTCTATGTTGTATTTTATCTTTCAGTTTGAGATGTAACAGTTGTCTAAAGCCGAACCTTGTTTTGTCAGCTTTGCAGGTTGTGAAGAAGAGAAACGAGCAAGGGTTTGCAAAGTATGGTAAGCTTCCATTCGAGTAAGCTCTTCCAAAAACCCTCGTAGGTGCTCTGTGACTGTGGTTGATAAGGTTTCAAGGGTTGTGTAGCTGGTCCTGCCATGACTCGTCGTGGTTGTTATTTGAAGAACTTCGAAGCACATTTTAATATTCAAATGTTGTTTGTTCAGTGCTGTGACTCTCGTTTGATTATGTAATACTTGGATTTATACCTTGATACTTATCTCCGTCGATCCTCGTTAAAGCCGAGGGTTTAAGAACTCGTTTCAATGTTTGAACTTGGGAATATCACTATATGATTTTGTTTTAGAAATCATGTTGTAATTTGTTTTCTGAGAATGAAACTTGTACTGGTTAAAGCCTTTGAGCCACGACCTGTTTTGTTTAAGTTATAAGAAATAATACAAGGAGCCGAGGCTCGTTTATGGTGAATACGATGCTCCCTTCTCGTCAATGAAAAAGTATGCTAATTGTTTCTGTGTAAAATCGTCTATGTTATAAAACGTAATCCTGTAGGTTGACATCGTGATTTTCGTTCTATACTAGGATTTGTGAACTTGTCTTAGATGTTAATTCTGTAATAAGTGTTGTTTGGAAATGAGTTCAAATCGTTGAAATGGAAATGAACGCGCCATACCCTAGTTTGCGTTTTGTTTGAAAAGAAATTAAATGTTTGAAATGAATTTTCAAAAGAACTTTGGTTCGATCAAAACCCTATGTAGATTGAGTTTGCAAAACGATAATAATGGAAATCGAAAACCTAACTAGGTTTTGATATGAGTCTCAGTTTGGAAATCGGCACTTTCAGTTAAAACATCTATTGTATAAAATGACTAATGGCAATAAAATGTTTATAATATTTTCATTATCTGTTTGAACTATAAAACTATAGGTAATGGTTATAGTAAGAATGAAAACAGTGTATGTATGTGCAATGTGAAAGACTGTGATGACTGTTATATATAGCCTTGATAAAATGAAACCTATTTATTTATTTGCAGCTATGATATTATATTGCAAACATAATATGTTAAATAGAAATATGCATTCTATTTATTTCCTATATTCATAGTAATGATAAGAATAATGCAATGTAAATGTACAGGAAATAATCAATATATAGAAAATTGGATTCTATTTATTTCTATGAACATAGTAATGATAAAGGAAATACAGTATTACTATACAGAAGTTATACAATGTTTGTCTTTCACCGAACTAAGGAAACATTCTATAATATACATTAGATATTATACAGAAGGTTCTACTATTATTAATTATAGGACAGAAACTGATAAACATTTAATTACTATTTTTATCTATCAAATTCAATGGCAAATTGCCTATCCTGTAATCTATTCTTAATTTACGTATCTATACTAGAGTACGATGCATAAAACAGCATGTGGAAAAATATATATATTGGTATATCAATTTCAATTCATCATTAAACTTTAACATTCAGACTTTAAACAAATCTAGAATTAAATTCTTTTTCGAAACAGAAAATAGAAAATATTAACTATACAGAACAGAACTACTAGCTGAGATAAAGTAGAAAATTTGTAAAACCTGGGTAAATCTGTAGGGCAACAAACAGCCCAAGAAGACTATTCCACCCAACCAATTGCTGAAGACAGTCAAGTGCTTACCTTAGGGACCCCGAGCCTGTTCACTAAACCACCAAGAGGAAGAAACTCTAGGAATTAGGACTTCTTCTTGCAGTAACAAATAACTTCTGAATCTTCAATAGCTAGCAGTCCAATAGACCTGCACCAGTATCTCTGGTTCTTCTCAGCAATATGCAGACTTAAGATTGCACTCACAACTAGCCTCCCTATTCGAATCTCTCAATGATCACCTGATGCACATGATGAAAATATTTCTGTAGAAAATATTGTGTAAGAGCTGCATGCTCAATTTGAATTTGCCTTTTGTAGGCTGCCTAGGCCTTTTCAGATGCTACTGGGTCATTAAATGAGCTGCCTGCTCACTCCCTCCACCTGGGGGATAATGCCACATTTTTAGGGGTAGTTGTCCCATAACCAACAGCTAGTGGTGTGATGCAATTGCTGCCATCTGTCCCATACCTTCCAACAGCTTCCATTCCTCCTAGTGGATCAGTGAACACTCATTTAACAGTCCCCTTGAGTGTTTGTCTCCTAATTAATTTATTTAATATTCAGTAATTACATTCATCCTTGATCAAAACTGATCATAATTACAAAACTTTGTAATTAAATTTAACATAAAGTATTTTGCAAATAAAATAATAATTTTCAGAAATTTGGGTAGAGATGACAAACACATAACTTCCATGTTGAGGAAGGAATTCAAAATTAAATGGACAGACAATGCAAGAAACTCTTTTGAAGCCATCAAGCAGGCTATCATGGAAGCACATACTTTAGTTAGTCCAGATCTCACCAAAAGCTTCTATATTTTCTCTTTTGCTTCCCATGATACAGTGGCAGCAGTCTTGTTGTAGAAAGATGATGAAGGCCTTGATCACCCAATTGCTTTCTTCAGCAAAACATTGAGGGATGTTGAGCTAAAATATGACCCCATAGAAAAACAAGCTTATGCTCTTATTAATTCACTGAAAGCATTCAGAATTTATATTTTACATACAAAAGTCATTGTCTATGTCCCTTCAGCCTCTATGAAAGATGTTTTAACCCAGCCTGACATTGATGGCAAGAGAGCCAAATGGATTGCTAAGCTGATAGAATTTGATTTAGAAGTAAAGCCACCAAGCTAGTAAAAGGCCAAGGCTTAGCTAAGCTTATGGCTGAAGAAAATTGTGAACTACTAGACATGAATTTCATCGGAATAAGTTCAGCAAGTTTGCAGATAGAGGTAGCAGCAGAAGAGCAGCATGACAGTCAGCAGGTGGCTGAGAATTTGTTTCCATGTGAGTGGTATTCAGGTATTATTCATTTTTTGCAAAATTTAGAAGTTCCTCCTGAACTTAGCATAACTCAAGCACGAGCTCTTAAGCTTAGATCTATTAAATTTTGCATAAGTAACAATCTGTTGTATTGGAAAGATCCTTCTAGTATTTTGCTGAGATGTCTAGATCAAGAAGAATCAGTTCAAGTCATGCATCAATTCCATTCAAGCATATGTGGAGGCCGTCATTAATAGAAAACTACAGCTCATGAGATTATAAGGGCTAGATACTATTGGCCTGTTCATTTCTCTGATGTATACACCTTTGTAAAGTCTTGTGACAAATGCCAAAGATTCACAGGAAAACAGCAGCTCAAATCCTTGCCCCTGAAACCTATTATAGTTAACGGTCCCTTCCAGCAATGGGGTCTTGATTTCATAGCTGAGATTAATCCTTCATCCAGTGGTCAACATAGATGGATCCTAGTAGCCACTGATTATTTTACCAAGTGGATAGAGGCAATTCCCAAAAGGAATGCCATTCATCAAGTCATTATGAAATTCCTCTATGAAAACATCTTTATTAGATTTGGTTGCCCAAAAAGGCTAGTAACTGATAATGCAGCAACTTTTAAAGTTGATGCATTAGTTGACATGTGTGAGTCAATGGGCATTCAATTGGTACACTCTACTCCCTACTACCCTCAAGGCAATGGCCTTGCTGAGTCATCCAATAAGAGTCTAATCAGAATCATCGAAAAGCTATTGGAAGAAAATCAGAAGAGCTGGTATTCTAAACTAAAGTTTGCTCTTTGCGCTGATGCAGTGAACGTATCCATTCACTAAGTTAATAGTCGAATCTGACTCTCAACTTGAATAATAGATAAGAATAATATATTTGATGATGGGATAAAAAATACAATAAGCTCGCCTTTATAGGGCTTGAGCAAGAATAGCGAAGGGTTACACCCTTTCGCTTATTAACCTAATAGTCTATTTAATATATAAATAATAACATTAATTAAATATTCACAACATTGCCTTCCCCTTTTGGAAAGCTTTGTCCTCAAAGCTTGAATATTTTCCTAATGTCATCCTTCATTCAAATTCAGTGTCGGTATTAGAATCGGACATGATTTCTTATGTAGAGACTTGCACTTCCTTTCCATTGATGATTTTGCATTGTATTGTCTGATTGTTCCTACATTTATGGCCTGGGATCCAATCATCACCGCATCGACGACATATGTTTTTCTTCTTTTTTCTATTATCAGAGTAACTGTTAGATGACTTTGATCTATTTTCCATTTCATAGGCATATGATTGAGGTTTGTGTCATCGATGGCCGGGTGACCAAGTATCTGCACAGTACCTACATTGTGTCTCTTTTTCTTGTCGATAATGGTTATCACCTCTTGTTTTTATTCCTTCCAATTTGCGTTCTGCGGCTTTTGCTTTATGTCTTGCTACCTCTACGTTAGGTATGTCATGTAACTTTAACTCTTTTTGGAGGTACAGTTTTAGACCTCCTAAATAGGTTTCGAGTCTTTGTTTGTCGGACAACCCAAATACTCATGTCAATAAGGATTCCCACTGATGTGTGAATTCCTCAACGCTTCCAACCTGTTGTAATCTGTTAAGTTTACTGAAAAATTCATCTTCTTTGATACCTTGAAACCTATTAAAAAAATTATTTTTGAACAAGTTCCAGGTGTAGGCAAAATTGTCTCTCTTCCACCATAAGTACCAATTATAGGCGTACCCTTCCATATGCATTGACGCATATTTCACCTTCTCCTCATCAAATTGAATATTGTAAATGTCGAAGTATTCTTCTACTTTGTTTAGCCAAGCAACGCATTGGTCTTCACTTCCATTGTATTTCGACAACTCTATTTTTGTCTTAGGTGGGTACACTATGTAAGGGTGATATTGATTCCCTTTTGCTTTATGGTTTGATGGTGGATCGGAACTACTGGATGACGTAAGTGACATATTTGAACTGCTTCGTTGTTGGCGGTGATTTTTATCTTTTTTATTCTCTACTATCTTAGTGATAGCTTCTATTTGGTTGTTTAATCGTGCCTCCATATCTGGCAGTACTTTTGTTTCTATATCTTGCTTAAGCGTCGCATTGTTAATCTTTATTTCTTTTTGCAATTCTTCTTGATTCTTGGCAAGTGCTTCCTGTGTGAAAATATGAAATGAGGCATCTAGAATGTCTGGACTGCTGACTTGGTCTGTCTTAGGCGTTAGTCTTTGTAACACCTCCATTAATGTATTATGGTTCTGTGTCATGGTGCTCAAGTTCTGGGTTATGGTGTTTATGTTTTGAGTCATAACACTCGTTCTTTTGTTTTTCGTTCAGAGTGTCAAATTTTTCACTCAACCTTCTTTCTAGTACCAGAACAACTTCATCTTTGATTTCCTTTTCAAGCACGGCATTGTTATTTTTCATCTCTTCCTTTAAATCTTCTTGAAACATTTTCTCAAGTTTGTCCATTCTGGAGTTTAGACCTTCGACGATTTTTAAATCTCTAATTTGGTCTTTTTCTAATTTTTCTAGTCGGTCTCGTAACTCGGCCATGGTTCTTGACCCGGTGTGGGGAGGTGAATATTTGGGAGTTATTTTGGTTTATGGATAAGGGAAAAGACAATTAATGTCTTATACAAAATCTTCAAATTTTCTTGAATAATAATAAATATTAATTAATTAATTAATAGTATTATTGTTTTTATAAACTATATAAATAGTTTGGTATATAGTTTTTTTTTAAAACTTATATATATTAAAATAAATATTATAATAATAATATTATTATTATATTTTATTTATTTTATTGAAAAAAATGACGGGAGTAATTTTTTTTTGTAGGGTTTTAATGGAGTTTGGCGTGTAGGAGGAAGGGCATAGGTACAATAAAAGGGTGTCGCCGTGGAGGAGCGGAGTGGTGGTGCTGGAGAGGGGAAACACGGGGGAAGGTGATGAGGGAGCTGCGTGGAGCAGTGCGGGGCAGGGAAGGAGTTTGGTGTAGAGGAGGGTTAGCACGGAGGAAGGACGTGCGGCTGATGAGGCTGCGTGGAGGAGGGTAGCATGGCGAGCTGGAGGCAGGAAGGAGGAGGTGTGGCTGCACGGTGGAGGAGTTGTGAGGGCGTGAAGCTGTGAGGCATGAGAGTGTGATTGGAGTGGAGGCACGTGATGGAGAGGTAGGAAATGGGAGGTGAGATGTGGGAGAGTAGAGTGCAGTGAAAGGAGAGAGACGTGTGAGCAGGGATATGCGTGTGAGAATGGAGTATGGGAAGCTGATATGTAAGCAAAGAAGGGTGGTGGAAGAAGAGCCAAATCCGAGCTCAGGCCGAAGGAGCGAATCCGCTCTAAGTTGGAGGTGAACCAAAACCGAGCTCAGAGGAGCGAGACTGCCGCAACCGTATCCGGTTGGATTTGAAGGGAGAGTCGAAACCGAGCTCTGATACCAAATGCAGTGAACATATCCGTTCACTAAGTTGATAGTCGAATCCGACTCTCATATTGAATAATAGATAAGAATAATATATTTGATGATGGGATAAAAGATACAATAAGCTCACCTTTATAGGGCTTGAGCAAGAATAGCGAAGGGTTACACCCTTTCGCTTATTAACCTAATAATCTATTTAATATATAAATAATAACATTAATTAAATATTCACAGCAGCTAACAGAGTGACCAATAAAAAATCCATAGGGACTTCTCCCTTTAAATTGGTTTATGGTACTGATGCCATTTTCCCAACTCAGCTAGTTCTGCCAGTAGCTAAGTCCTTTCAGGATGAATGAAATGACATGATGAGAAGAATGCTCAACTTGGTTGAATTGCAGCAGACTAGAGAGCAATCGGTGGAGAAGTCAGAAGCTCACCAAAAGAGGATAAAAAATACTTTTGACAAGAAGGCAAAGATGGAAAGTTTTCAGGTTGGAGACTGGGTTCTGAAATGGGATGCTACTAGGCAAGACAAGGGCAAGCACGATAAATTTGATTCTCTGTGGACAGGTCCTTTTGTGATAACTCAAGTGCAGCAGAACAACACTTTCAAACTGCAAAGTCTGGAAGGTGAAGAAATGTTTGATGGCCCAGTCAATGGGCAATTTCTGAAACTCTATTTCATCTAAGGCTTCAAAGCCTTGTCATTGTAAATATAATTTTTGTTTTTGTTTTTGTTTTTGTTCTTGCAAAATAACTCCATGCCTAATGGAACACTAGAAGATAGGTTTGAATTTTTGTTTTACAGGAAAGGCATTTGATCTATGGTTCTTGGAACCTCACAGGGAGGATTCCATCCCCGAGTAGGAGCCAGATGTTATCTCCTCAAATAACATAGTCAAGTTTGTCATTTTAGGTGATAGGAAGTCATTGAAAAATACATTTTTTAAATTTATTTTTGGCTCATCTTTTAGAGCTTTAAGTAAGTAATAAAGTTTGAAAAAACATTGGATTTCAATTTTTTCTTCAAAAAGAAAACTCAGGTTTCGGTGGCTTAGGCAGACATTTCAATTGTTCATTTGTTAGGATATTCCTATACTCCATCCTAGTCCTCCTAACGTTTTCTGTCATTTTCATTTTCAGTCATGCATGCAAAATTAGGGTTTGCATGCATTTTGCATGCATCCTAGTCATCAGCACCAGCACCTAGTCCTCAGCAAACTAGCCCCCGGAGCTTCTTTCGGATCAGTTTCAGCTCTCCTAGAGCTTAGTGCGCCCTCCTTTCACCTACTGCGTGAGAAGGGCGCCTTTCCTCACCTACCAGTCCAGTTTAGCTCAGTTATCTTCAGTTCTTTCCTTGATTTAAGGATTAACTGACCTTACCACTCCGATGGACCTCCAGTGTGACTAGACAACCTGTTCTGACTCCAGTTAGCTCCATCTGCGCCCTCCACTGAGCCTCCTTCACTACATTAGTGCTTCCATGTACCAATTACACCAACCACACTCAGTTAGACTTAGTTTGACTCCCGATTGACCATTACTTGTGCATTGATGACTTCACTGATGAGAAGGTGGACTCCTAGTTAGGCATTGATGACTCTCCACTGATTATGGATCTGTGCATGAAGGCCAATTTGAATTCAACCTAGTGAATTCGAATCCTCATACTCAGCATTGTATATTTACCAGTTTATTATTTTGTTAATAGCAACATGTGTAATTATTCTACCTCAATCAGAGTTTCTTTGGATCTAAGTTCTATTGCTTGTCTCTTCTTCTATTATTCCTAAATTCTTTCATTGTGAGGTTTACATCATCTCTTTGGATCTTATGTGGTCAATTTCACATCATTAGCCACCGAAAACCCAGCTTTCAGCAGCGTACAACATGAATGTGAGACCCTTCAAGCTACCAAAATGAAAGGCGGTTTCAAACGGTTAAAGGTCCAATCCTAGAAGTTTGAAAGAAGCTCAGCTTTTCCTTAGCCGCCGAAAAGAATCAAGGCTAGCTAGACACGATCTAAATAATTCAAGCCTGCTACAATTATGTTTTGTTATGATCTGATCCTAATTGATTGAACCCTGCACCTATCCTATCAATCCGAAATTTAAAACTGCGCATCCCTTGTAATTATGTAGAACTTCAGTTTTAAATTTCCCACGTGTTAGTATAAAACCCCCATCTACCGAAATTGACAGGTCAGTTAAACTCTCATGATCAGTCTATCCATCCACATCCCTCAAAGTCGGGTTTTTATCCGAACACGTCCTTCATCTCTCACTTTTACCTGTTGCCAAGCCTACTCTTTCCTTAATTCACATCGACCTTTTCTCCCAAGCTTTAATTTTCCAATCGCAGGTGTCAAGAAGAAGTTAATAGATGAAGAAAGGAGGAGGACTGGTCCTCAGAAAAGAGCTTGATGACATCTGTTATCTAGAATCACACCGCGAGATGTGTCAATTTTTCAAGGACGCAAGCTACTATAAGTTTTGTGAAAAACTACAGAGATCACACCAGCAAGTAGTAGAAGCTTTTGCTATGACTTTTGATGGTAGAAAGGCAGTAATTGGCAAAGACGAATTCGAGGTGGACGAAGCTCTCATAGCTGAAGTAACAGAACTTCCAAGGACAGGAGAAACCTGGTTTAAAACTATTGCCACAAAAGATATGGAATTTAGGTCCTACCAGAAGCCAGAAAACAAAAATCTTATATGGAAGAAGGACATTCCCATGTCCTATCTTGAAGAAAAATGGCGGCAGCTGTTGTAGACAATCCTTGTCTACATAACCTATGAGGGCAGATATAATAGAGTAATGATTTATCATTTCAAATTGATGAATCACTTCACTGGAAGAAGCCCCTTGAACATGCCTTTTTATCTACACAAAAGGTTGACTAAGATGGCTCATCAAGTCCAAGCTAAGCCAAGCAAAGTTGTAGGCAGGTTATGTCATCATGGTTTGATCAAGCTCTTGGTTGGTGAGTTACTCCAAAGAAGGAACATTGGCTGGACATTTTTTCTGTTCTGGAATGAGTTTGAAACAGAGCTACAGCCAAAAGATAATAAGAAATCCTCTTCAAAGAAATCTTCCATTCCCAGAAGTGGAAAGAGGAAAAGGAGAGCCATTTCTCCAATTGCAATTGATCAACCCTCTCCATCTTCCAAGCCTAAGAAGGCTAAAAAGAAACTAGATTTCAGTAAGGGTATAGAGGGAGAAGTTTCTCCAAAGGTTAAGAACGTCCTAAACCTCCCTTACACAGATTATGAGGATGATGAACAGCAAGAAGCTGAAGCAGAACATGAGGAAGCTGCAACAGGACAAGAATTTCAAGAAGCAGCTCCACCTAGAGAACATAAGACAACATATGAAGACTTGCCTTCCCCTACACCTAAGGAAGAGCAAGATCAGCAGGTTGTTGAATCATCAACCAGTAAGGCAAAAAGGTCTTCATCACAGAAGATAAATCAACTTCTCAGACAGGTATATGAACTCGAAATACTTCAAAGAGTAATTAAGAAGAAGAAACAAAGGTTGACTGAAAGAAATATTGAATTGTATGTCTCCTTCCAAGGGTTAACTAAAAAGCATAATAAGTCAAAGGAGAGAAATATAAGGTTGATAAGAGACAACATCAAGTTGGATAGGAAGGTCAAATTACTGAGAAGCAAGAAGATGTCTCCAAGGCCCCAGCCTAAGACACCCTCAGACCTTGAAACCTTAGAAGCAACAACCATCAGTCTTGCTAGCAGTCCAGACCTAGCTCAGGGTGCAGAAGATCTTAATAAGCAAAAATAAAGATCAGAAGATGCAAGGCCACACATTTTTGCGAAGTTTGCAGGCTACACCAACAGAGCTTTCGGTGGCTTAGGCGAACATGTCGAACTATTCATTAGCCACCGAAAGCAGAGATTTCGGTAGCTAACAGAATTAAATCCTATCCTTTCTAGCCACCGAAAATACAAAATAATGCAGAAAGCTATCACTTTTGCACAGATCCAAGATTCTTAAGTCCAGATACCTCGAAGATGATTTCTAATGCAAGTAAAGAGCAGAGGTATAAATATTAAAGGTTCTGTTTCGGTTTTGAAGATGTCAGGGAAGTGGAAGTAGTAAGGCTTCTTACCTATTTTTAGTAAAGAGATGAACTGTATGCCAAGTGGCATTTTCGACCCCCTCCATCAGCATCTTAAGATCATTGCAGCTGTTGAAAACCCTGAAGATCAGTTGAAGATAAAGTTTTGACCATCAGAATAGGATCTATTCCTAGTTTTTTGTAATCTGTTTTTTACTGTCTATTTTTAGTAAATCAAATCCAGTTTCTTAGGATCTGGAACTGTCTTGTAAAGGCTATAAAGCCTAAAACTTCAGAATAAGTAGGGGTTCAATTTTGGATATTGCCACACATATTGTACTTTTCAGACTTCTCATAGCATATCATAATCTAAGCTTCTTTTGCCAATTATGTTCAGTTTCACCTCTTGTCCATTCTATGCTTGTATTTGAATGAGTTATTTCATTTCCTTAGCTGATCTAGTGTCTAAGAATTGTCATCTTTTTCATTATGCTGATTGACTGAGTTTTGCAAGTATCATTTGCTTATACCATTGGCCATTCGTATATATTGTTTATGTATGTTTCTGCTGATAGTATAAGATCTGTCCATCCATATACTTTATTCAAAAGCCTATAAACGGAGTTGGTTAAAAGCCTTGTCCATTGATATATCTATGCTTGCTTTGACTAAGTAAACCTTGTGTTAGTCATCTGACTTGATCCAATTGAGAAAATCATTAAGTTACAGGCATCTTCGAGCTGCAACCCATAAGAGTTTCCTGGAGAGATAACACAGCCCTTACTAATATCTTCAAACTCTATTTAGATCTCTGGAAGACCTCTTTATGAAGTGTGCCTTGGTATGATAGCTGGTATGCAAATGTAGACTTGCTCCTCTGTCAAGACTTATTCTTATTTATCAAATTTTGTCTTCTTCTGTGGTGGATGCTCATCAATATCAGTTGTTGATGCATGTTGCTTTCTCTTCATTTTCCTTTGACGTCACTAAGAAACATAGTGACCAAATTTGTGACAATCATAGCATTTGATCTTTGAAAGATCTTTCTTCTTTTGTTTTGGAGCTGATCTTCTACTTGTATTTTTCTTCTTCTCGCCATTTCTTCTTCCTTTTCTTTTCTTCTGGGGACATTGAAAAGAAAATTGACCAAACTTACAACAATTGAAACAGTTTTCCTTTGAGAAATTATTCTTCCCTTGATCTTGAACTGGGGTTGATCCTTCACCTTTATTTCTCTTTTGTTCTTGAACTATCATGTGCCTGCAAGTACCATTGTACACTGACCAAGTATCACTACTATCTGTAATAGTGCCATTAAGAGCGGAGACAAAAGAATACAGGATTTCATCTGCAATCTCAACATCATCCAACTGTCTTCTTCTCTAAGATTGAACACCATCTTGACAAAATCTAAAAATCTGATCCAGAAACCCTAGACCCAAAAATTAGGTCAAGATTGAAATTTGTCAAAATTGAAATCTAAATCCACAGATAGATGCGACCTCCGGAATGGTAGGATCGAATCCAATGTGTGGCCAGAAAGGTCCACAACTAAAAGCCCTAGTTTTCAGACTTAGGGCAAAAAGTTGTTGAATGGTTTTCTTTCAAAACTGCTATGATACCATGTTGAATTTTTAACTATTTCCAGATCTTGACAATTATTTCACAATGATTTCAAGCATTCATTTCATCCCACACTAAAAATATCAACTTAAATTGCGGCAAAAGCAAAGGATCATAGAAAGATTGCCATGCATAAGAGACAAGAATTTTACGCTAGAAAACCAAATAGGGAGAAAATCGAGCCAACTTTTATTAGAAGAAATCAATCCAATTCAAGTACAATACCATTCATGAAGATGAACCCTAGCACATGAGAGGTTCGCCCTCCTTCACAAGAAACCCTAACAAGGGTAGCGAACTTCTAGAGAGAATAAGAGAACCCAAAAATTGTTGCTTCTTGCCTTTGCCAGGCCTTCTTTGGAGGTGCACACAAGTGGAGAGAGAAGAGAAGATGATGTGATGATGTGAAAATGAATTGTCAGAGCACTTTATTTATATTCTTCAGTTCACTTCACTTTTTCCACATTGGGGCCAAGTTGTCTTCTTGTTGGGGCCGAATTGTCAATTTTGATCTTCATCTTTTATTTAACTTCAAGGTCGACTTGCTATTTGTCTTCAATCTTTCTTCTAGGACTTCTTCAATGTTGTATGAGACTTCTTCAATGGTTGACTTGACTTCTTGGTTATTTCTTCATCATAGAAAAGTTGTCCTTGTTGATGTTCATCTCCTCACATACAGATCTTTTTCATCCATAGAGCTCTAATTTTGATTTGACCCCACTCTAAGAAGCCCCGGACACTTCTTGGAGCCTATGTCAAATCGAACCTTAGATTAGACTTGTATATTCGACAAGGGGATAAAATCCCTTATTAAATAAACAAGTCAACTCACTCTAATATAGAATAGATCACTCATTCTCGGAGAATGCAATGTGACCTCTGAGCTTCCGTCTCAGAGCGCTCTTTCTCAGAGTAAGCATCTCGAGCCTTGTTTACTCTTAGTCACTTCTCATGACTAATCAAAGCTACACTGGGGCCATCCTCTACCAACCATTGGTCACTTCTCATGACCTCTCTAGGAGAATATTTGCAAAATATTGCCCGATGCTGCAACCATGGGGAAACATCAACAAATATATGTGGAGAACAGGGTCCTGGGAGAGATGATGTTGTAAATTTCCTTAAAATCCACTCTAGGGCTAGAGTATGATGGATTAATTAATAAACCCAAATTATTACTGTTAACCACACATGGATTTCTTCACCAAAATAAAATGTAGTCGAAATAAAACACTGAGAGAAATATCAATCACACAATAGACACAAATCTTTTTGCATATAAACCCTCAGACAAAACCCAAGACTGGAAAACCAATGCAGCAGTCTGAGAAGATATTTTATTAAGAAAATATGGAACAATACAATTCAAAAAATCGATTTATGCCCAATCTGGCAAAATCGAACCTCTACAACTCACTGAGAAAACCCTGCTGGTTTGTATGGCCTCCTGCGCAACTGTACGGCCTGTTGCTGCTGTTGTACGGAATCCGCATGGTCCACACGTGCGGGCTGTTATACGGGCTATTGTGCGGTTGTTGTATGGTAGCCTCTGCAGATCAAACCAACCCTCTCCTCTGCGAGTTCGTGCGGTCTGCTTCTCTTCCTGGATGCTCTGTCAATCTTTGAATCTCTACTCCTCCGTCTTCTGTGCAAAACTCTCTCTCTCTCTCTCAAACTTTTCTTCTCACTCTCCAGTTGACCGCTATGAACAAGAATATCTATGTCGGAATGTGTGTGTATCCTCTCCACCAATTGATCCTCCTTTTAACTCATTGGCTAAGTGAAAAACCTATTCTCACTATGGATCAATGGATGAGATCCTCCGGTGAGATCAATGGCCAGTATTAGATTAGCCATCACTTAAATATTTTTCACTTTCACTTTATAAAAAAGTGTTCCATTAAGTCAATTAATAATTAGATCACTTTAATATATTTTCCAAAGTAAAACTTAGGAAAAATACATTAAATACAATTTGGCTTCCTCATTTAAGTCTTTTGCATGCAAGGACACATGCAATGCAAAAAGACATTCCTTGTTGTCACTTTCTAACACTCCCTCTCAATAAGGAAGGGATTCGGTAACAACCCCAACTTGTCTCTGAACTTTCCAAACTTGAGTTTTCAAAGTGCCTTGGTGAATATGTTTGCCACCTGCTAATCTGTCTTAATGTACTCCAACCAAATGGTTCCTCTTTGAACACAATTTCTGAGGAAGTGATACCGGATGTCAATGCGTTTACTCCTGTCATGGAACACTGGATTCTCAGAAAGGTTGATACCACTCTGATTATCACAGTGAACTATAGTAGTCTCCAACTCACTCTCGAACAATCCTGAGAGCAACTTCCTCAGCCAAATCCCCACACATGCAGCCATGTTGGCTTCCATGTACTCAGCCTCAGCTGAGCTCAATGCAACTGACTTCTACTTTCTGCTGAACCAAGAGACAACCCCTGATCCAATGCTAAAGCAGCAACCTGAAGTGCTCTTATGATCCTCTACACATACTGCCCAGTCAGCATCCGTAAAACTTGCCAACTATATACTCCCACTGTGCTCATAAACCAAACCATACTGTTAGATTTTCACAATTTAATTCAATATTATCTAGGATCTTATCTACGAGAATAACATGCACAGCAATAAACACAAGGGACAAGAGACACAAAGATTTTTCTCGGGGAAACCATAAAGGAGAAAACCCCGCAACTTCCTCGGAGATAGAATGAACACCAATACAATAGCAGAAAAGTAAAACTCAAATATAGAGATGGTCTTCAGCAACTTCTCTCTTCTCCACTTGTGCGAATTCCTCCTCTCTCTCACTAATGCGATTTGAGTGAGTGAGTGAATGATCCAAATGCGAGAGGCACCCTCTCTATTTATACTTTAACTTTCACTTGACCTTTACCTAACTAGGTCGACCCCTAGTTGTACCTGACTGTGTCGACTTCTCTAGGAGAGTCTAATAACCCATTAACAACTTAGCTCTAGGGTCTAATGCCCCGACTTACAATGGAGGGTTAACCTCAATGACTTTATATGACCCAAATACAATAATGACTTCCCCGACCGGAGGAATAAACATCTTCGTCGGAGGTACAATAATAAAATACAAATACAATATAAAATATACACGTGAATATCTTCTGAAGTTACAATTACATTAACACTCCCTCTTAACTAGGAAGGTATTCTCTTGACACAATCATCAGTACAAGTCTTCGTCGTTGCATCAACAATACTGGAACATCTTCATCAACACTGGTTCATCGTCGTCACTGCTGCTGCAATCCTCATCATCTCGATCATAGATTCGTGCTATCTCTCAGTTCTACTCGTCATAGGAAGTTCTACAGAGCCAACCCTTTTTCATGTTGGATGTAGTCCTAGCCTCCATGTAGGTCTTCATCATCTATGCGAGCAAGCCATCAAGTAGGTACAGCCCAGGACTTATTACATTGCCTTGCAAAAACCTGACACACAGCCCAGGACTTATTACATTGCCTCTGCAAAAACCTGAAGGAACATCCTAGGATTTATTACATTGCCACTGCAAAAACCTGAAGGAACATCCTAGGACTTATTACATTGCCTCTACAAAAACATGAAGGAACATCCCAGGACTTATTACATTGCCTTTGCAAAAACCTGCGTCTCCTATTGTTGGCTCATCACGTTGAGATCATCTCAACGTCAACGGAGTGTTAGTTTTTCACAATTTTATTCAATATTATCTAGGATCTTATCTGAGAGAATAACATGCATAGCAATAAACACAAGAGACAACAAACACAAAGATTTTCCTCGGGGAAACCATAAAGGAGAAAACCCTGCAACTTCCTTAGAGGTAGAATGAGCACCAATACAATAGCAGAAAAGTAAAACCCAAATATAGAGATGGTCTTCAACAGCTTCTCTCTTCTCCACTTGTGCGAACTCCTCCTCTCTCTCACTAGTGTGAATTGAGTGAGTGAGTGAATGATCCAAATGAGAGAGGCACCCTCTCTATTTATACTTTAACTTTCACTTGACCTTTACCTAACTAGGTCGGCACCTGGTTGTACCTGACTAGGCCGACTTCTCTAGGAGAGTCTAATAACCCATTAACAACTTAACTCTGGAGTCTAATGACCCGACTTACAATGGAGGGTTAACCTCAATGACTTTACATGACCCAAATACAATAATGACTTCCCCGACCGGAGGAATAAACATCTCTGTCGGAGGTACAATAATAAAATACAAACACAATATAAAATATACAAGTGAATAACTTCTGAAGTTACAATTACATTAACACTCCCTCTTACCTAGGAAGGTATTCTCTTGACACGGACATCAACACATATAGACACAAGTCTTTAATGCTGGATGATCATCAATGTTGGATCATCATCAACGCTGGATCATCGTCGTCACTAATGTTGCTATCATCATCATCTTGAGCATCAAATGGTGACATCTCTCGAATCTACTCGTCATAGGAAGTTCTACAGATCCTGCCATTTTTCATGTTGGATGTAGGCCTAGCCTCCATGTAGGTATTCATCATCTCTGCGAGCAAGCCATCAAGTAGGTACAGTCCAGGACTTATTACATTGCCTTGCAAAAACCTGACACATAGCCCAGGACTTATTACATTGCCTATGCAAAAACCTGCATCTCCTATTGGCGCCTCATCACGTCTAGATCATCTCAACGTCAATGGAGCACATCCCAGATGCACATCACACAACACTTACATCAACCGACATAGGAGGACAAACCTACCACCATTCGAGAAAGGCTCGGCACTTACATCTACGCCATGGGAAGACAAACCTCAACCATGCGAGAATGGCACAACACTTACATCAACAGCCATGGGAAGACACACCTCAACCATGTTGGAATGGCTCAACACTTATATCAATGACCATGGGAAGACACACCTCAACCATGTCGGAATGGCCCCAGCCCTTACATCTACACCATGGGACGACACGCCTACCACCATGTGACAATGGCTCATGTGCATCTACGTCTTCCGAACTCATCACTTCCCCTTGGAAGGAGCCTCGATCTGGAGTACACCAAGCTTCTCTCTTAAGTACTCAAACTTCACTCTGGCCAGCGGCTTGGTCAACACATCGGCTATCTTCTCATCCGTCACAACATACTAGAGCTTCACTGCTCCTCTCTGCACCATATCCATAATATAGTGATACTTGATCTCGATGTGCTTCAACTTGTCATGGAACACTGGGTTCTCAGACAACTTCACACAACTCTAGTTGTCACAAAATATACAAGTCTCATCCAACTGCATATCTAACAAATCAGACAGTAGCTTCCTAAGCCATATTGCCTCACAACTAGCCGAACAAGCTACGACATACTCTGCTTCGGCTATACTCAATGCCACGCAAAACTGCTTCCTGCTAAACCAAGAGATCACACATGATCCCATACTGAAGCAGCATCCCGAAGTGCTCTTCCTATCAATGGCACTACCTGCCCAATCCGAATCAACATAACCCTCCAGGTTAATCTTCTGATCCGCATCATACTTGAGCACATAATCAACCGTACCCTTCAGGTACCTCAAAATATGCTTTGCAACAATCAAGTGAACATGTCTCGAATCCGTCGGGAACTGGCTCAATGTGTTCACAGCAAAGCAAATATCTGGTCTCGTATTCGTCGGGTACATCAAAGATCCAATCATCTAACGAAACATCGTGGCATCAACCGACTCTGATGATGCATCACTTAATAGCTTCAGGTTCGATGTCATAGGTGTGGCCATGGCCTTGGAATCCATCATCCCGACCCTCTTCAGGACCTCTACTGCATACTTCCCTTGTCCAAGGAATATTCCATGCGCTCTGCCACACCTCCATGCCTAGAAAATAATGCATCATGCCCAGGTCCTTTATCTCGAACTCGGCAGCAAGCTTCCTCTTCGTGTCTGCAATCAACCCATCCTCACCTGTCACAAACAGGTCATCTACATAGAGTAGGAGTATCACCGGGTTCCCTTCCTCAACCTTGTAGTAAAGGTTGGAATCCGCTTTACTCTTGGTAAAGCCCAAACTAGTCAGGAAGTTGTTTATCCTGTTGTACCACGTCCTGGGTGCCTGTTTTAATCCGTACAAGGCCTTCTTCAATTTGCACACATGAGTCTCCTTGTCATGTGTCTCAAATCCAAGTGGTTGCTCCACATAGACTTCCTCTTCCACTACACCATTCAAGAAAGTTGTCTTGATATCCATCTGGTGTACCTTCCATTTCATCACTGCAGCCAATGCAAGTACTGTTTTGATGGAAGTGTATCTGGCTACAGATACAAATGTCTCCTCATAATCTATCCCTTCCTTCTAGGAGAAGCGACGTGCCACAAATCTTGCCTTGTGTTTCTCTATGCTGCCATCTGCAACATGCTTGATCTTGTATATCGACTTGGATGTCACAACAGACTTCCCTACTGGTCTCGGGACCACATCCCAGACATCATTCTTCATGATCGATTGGTACTCCTCGATCATGGCATCCTTCCATTCTTTCTTCTCTACCGCTTTGGAAGGTTCTTTTCATGAGGTGGATCTACAGGTTCTTGTGGTTCTTCTATTTCACAGTCTTCATGATCTTCTGGAACTGCTTCTTCCATCTTGAACCTAGGAACTTCGGGTTCTTCAATATATTCAATAGGTAGTTTTATTGATCTTCATCGCTTGTTCTTCGAAACAAATCTCCCTTGTAGGTGATGCTACACGATCTTTCCTACAAGACAAGTTCAATTGCAAGATTAGAAACATCTCATAGTTTTCAGAACAAATTCTTACGCATAAAGACATCGGTCATACAGTCATGCAATTATCTTAGCCAAAGCTTCAATACAACATTCATCCATATCCCATAACTTTCTAGATGCCTTCCATTTCTACGGGAACATTCAGAAAATAGTAAGATCCTTCATCACACAGAAACAATTCAGAACAGCAAAGAAAGATCTCACAGTAGTGTCAGAATGTCATAAGAATAATCCAGCATACATCCAGTCCACATTTCCAGGCAAAACAAATGTCTCCCTCAGGCTCTTTATTAGGCAAAATCACTTTCTTAGAGCTAGTTACAAAGTAGTTCGTACAAGCTCAGAAGCTTCTTTCCCTGCCCCAAAAGTCCTTCTCTATTCCTTCTAACCTTCTATTTATAACTTTACAAAGCGCCCCTTGGGCTGACAAGTGTACCCTAATTCTATAGCCTCCTTCCTTGGCTTTCATCGTATCCTTACAAAGCCTATGAATACGTGGAAGAGCTTACATATAGGACAAAAATAGGGGACAACTGTCCTTTTAATGCATTTATACAAAGGTAGAATTTCAGCTTCTCCACTAGATTAAAACAAAATAAGAATGATCTGTCTATTCTACTGGGGCTTCTGCCTGTTGACTTGAAGACACGTCTCCACCAACCGGCTCGCTTGAAATTACCGGGCCATCAATACTTTGAATGTATGAGGTCCATTGGTTGATATCCTTTACGATAAGCTTGCTGCGGGAAGATACTGTTGCCTGGGACGCTATTTCATGCTTGCGTAAGTCCGATTTGATCAGTGCTTTTCCCTCCGTGGACTATTTTGCCATCGCTTCTAGGAAGTAAATATGTATTGCAGGTTGGCAAATGAACTGTTGAAATTCATCCTGAGTTAATACTTCTATCTTCTTGATATAAGCCAAGTCTTCGTCCAGCTCGTTCTGCAACTCGAACAATCGGTCTTCTTCTTTTGGGAAATCATAAATGGAGGCGGGAAGAACCAGATGACACTTGCTAAGCGATTCCCTGAGTGTGGAGTAGATCGAACAACACTTGCGGACCATCTTTTTTATTTCCAAACTTAGCTTAGCGCCGCAATCCTTGGCGAAATCAAGGATTCCTATATCCACGTCCAATTCATCTCCTATAGCAGCGCGTAAGTGTGAAGGGAGTTGAGATTTTCCCTTTTTCCACTCAGATTGTTGTTCCAGCTCCTTTACATGATTTGCAAACCTTTCTCGGGTCTTTAGGGCTTTGGTTTCAATTGTTTTCATTTTCTTAATCATCTCTTTCATGCTCCAAATCTCTTCCGAGATCAGTACTAGCAGCTGATGGATTTTAATCCGCATATCACATGCTTGCTTGTGAAATGTGGACAAGTTTTGCTGGTCCTCCGCTGCCTCTTTGAGTTGTCTTGTTAGTTGTTCCTTTTCTTGAATCAGCCCTTCATATTCATGCTGGTGGAGTTGAATCTGTTGAGCCCTGCTTACTTCGAGTTCCTCAAATTCTGTTATCCGAGCCTTCAGATTCTCCAGCTCACCTTCAGAGATAGCCAACTGCATTTCTAAGGAGTTCTTCTCATTCTCGAGCTGGAGAACTCCTGAATTTAGTACCAGATGCTCTTCTAACAACTGATTGTATTTCTCCTTCAGTTTGTTTGCTTCCAATACCTCCCTCTTTCTATCATCTTTGATCTTAAGGCATTGCTCCCTGTAATGCTTTATCTTTTCTTTCAAAAAATCAATATTGACTTTAGTTGCCTTAGCTAATGCCATGGTGCATTGGGCTTGGAATGTGGGGTCAGCATCAGTTCCTTGGACCAATGTCTTCTCTGTTATCCATAGTTCATATTCATCCTCCTCAGTTTCCAAATTCTTTGTCTTGCCTTCCATTTTCTTTACCCTCCTATCAATGATGGCCCTTTTCTTCTCACTAAAATATACAAATCCAGGTTTGCTATTTTGCGCTGCTTCCTGGGGTTATATGGGGTTGGTGCTAAGCTCCTTGAATAGGCACCTTTTTCCTGAGTTCCCCCTGGGGTGCATATCAATGGTGGGTCCACCTTCATATCTGTCGAAGTAGATGGCTCCGACTCGGGAGACTTTTCTGTCTGCTCTTTATCCTTCTCTTTTGCTGACTTTTCTTGCTGTGACTGCAATCCATCTGCTCCTTCAGACTCTCCTTGCTGTGTCTGTAATCCATCAGCTCCTTCACCCAGGGGCCTTTGCTCCTCCTCATGCTGCTGCTTGGAAGCCTGCTCTTGGGATACCTGATCTTCTCCTTCTTTTTAGATCCTGGCAGCCTCTTCTCGTTGTTCCAACTGAGAGGCTTGCTCCTGTTGTTTCCCTGCATTCTCCTCTTGTTGAAGCTTGGAAGCTAGCTCACCTTGAATCCTTGCTTGTTCTTGGTCCTGTTGTTGCTTGAGAGCTTGCTCTTGGAGCATTCTGTCCTGCTCCAATTCTAATGAATCCCCAGATTGTGAGGCTAATGCCTCCCGCTCTCTTTGGATCAAACCGACAGGTTTGGGGCTCGGATCTTTCACAACTTTCGTATTGTAACGCTTTCCTAACTCAGTTAGGTTGCGGGTGCTCCTGAAGAATTCCTCGTCTCGGTCCGCCGCATGAGCGTATTCAAAGGAGATCTTGAGGTCAAGACAATGCCTGCTTACCGCGTCGTTGGGGTCATGCCTTCTGAAAGGGACTGAGCCGAAATGGAAAACTTCTAAGCCTTGAGCGTAATTTTCCCCGTCTCTTGCTCTTAGGAGGCTGTAAGCTCCTATAGTAAATGGCATGGGAGGATACATGCCCTTCCTCCGGTCTGTTAAGAACTTGCTTATGGCACCGGTGCCGAAGAGTTGTTTCACAGTCTTCTTATGAATTACAAAGTCTGTAACATACCGAGGGAACAGAAATGGCTCACGAGTTCCTCCACTCATCCTGATATATGTGCCTTCTGCACTGTGATAATAGTCCCCGAATTGTTCGATGATAAGCATTGCATTCTCCAACATACAATCTGGTTCTTGTACAAAAATGAGTTGGTACAATAGCATGATAAACCTCTCGCAAACCATCTTGTAGTGGTTCGCGTACTTACTTGCCCATGTGCACTGATAAGCTATGAAGAGAGCTGTTTCATTTGACTTCCATGAGCAACCCAAGTCCGAGAACGAATGCTTGCTTAACAGGCAGTCAATCAGGTATGAAGACATGAAGAAATCTGCCTTCTTTTGGGTCAATCCCCCTTGGGCTGCTGATAATTGTGAGGCCAAGCTATCTGAAATTATTTCAACCCAGTTGAAGATGGTGCCTTTCGTGGCTATGTGAAACATCACCGGCACCCATCCGATCTTAAATACATTGCCATTAGGCATGCCGAAGAGCCAACTCAACATCAGGACAATGAGTCTGTAAGGGGTCTTTAGGAGGTTGCTTTCATATTCATTATTCTGCCTCCTCCTGATCTGCCTGTCATTTATCGTCATCTTACAGGCGGATTCTAGCAAGTCCATTTGATGCTTTGCCATCCATTCATCGTCTAAAGAAGCCCTAGGTGAAGGCAATCTGTAGGCAACAGTAACATGCTCGGGAGCGAGAGATGTCAGGCTCAACCCATTTTTATCAGTCATGAGTCTTGTGTCGGTCCAGATGTTAGGAATTAGCCATCCAACAACTTCAGAACAAGGGAACAGCTCTGGCCGAGTTGTTGCCTTATGCAAACAGGACCTTCTGATGTTGGCATAAACTAGAACGTCCTCTATAGAGGCTGCTGAACTATCTTGAGCCATGATGAATCTGTATAGATCACCCCATTGAAATTCAGGGGCGGCGCTCCCAAGGGAAACACCAGTGGTAGCTTGTGTGTCAGCAAACATCGTGACGAGAGAAGTATCCAATAGAATTTCAACCTCTAAGTCTGAGGTTCCTTTCTGCGTTGCCTTCTTCTTTGCTGACTTCCTATGCATGGTAATCCTGTGGCGAGCAAGGCAATATCACAAAGACTTTAGATAGACCACTGCTCCAAGCATTAGCAACACTCTATAGCAAAGCCAAAATATAACATTTTCACAAAATAGAGGTTGTCTTAAACAATCATAATTATCTTCATTTCATGTTTAAGCTTAATTCAACAATGTCCCTCCATGCTAAAACAAAGACAAAACATCAGGACAACGGGCAAGATCATCTTTGGGTCTGCGCCATTCATTTTCAACTTGCAAGTACCCCCTGAATTGTGACAAACTTGCACGAGTCTAATGAAGATTTCTGCGCTGGCGCCTAAATTAAGCTTTTGGCCGCGCTTGGGATTCTGTGCGCGCTAAGATTAGTGATCTAATCATCGCTGGGGTATAAGCGGGAATTTATGCGCTAAGATTTAAACGTTCCATGCGCCGACGCCTAAGATTATTTGGGTGCCAAGTGATAATGCATTCTCTGTGCTGATACCTAAAATATTTCGCGCGCCAGCACCTTAATTTTGTCCACACGCCAAAGCTAAAAACAATCATGCGCTAGCCCAAACAATTTCGCATGCGCTATCCTGACTTTATTTCTGCGCTAGCGCTTTAATTTTGCTATGCGTCAGTGTTTAAACATTTCATGAGCCGGCAACTGATAGTGGAGGTTGTGTTAAAGATGGAAAAATCCCGCAACCACAAGCCTTTATCGGCTAAGGATCGGGCCTGACTTCGAGTTTCTAAATGGGCTTGATGAGTTAATTTAACACATCCCCATGGCAGCTTCGGCCGAGTGATATGGGTTTTATGCAACCTTGGCATGAATAAACCTCGCTTTTGGTTGAGCAGGATATCTCGGTGCTTATAGCATGAAGCTTTAGCTGCAAGGAGCGAGAAGGATCAGGCCTTACACGCAGAAGATGCTTGGCAGGGAGTTTTGCAAACAAGGCCTTGGGATGCTGCGGCTTCTACGGGTTTGAGCGAAAAAACTCTGTGGCCGCAAAGATACCGCTGGGACGATTCGACCTCATGGCCAGAGCAGGGTAAGAACTTCATACTTTTAGAAAATAGAGACTCCACTCATGGAAGAAGAGCTTAAACAGAAACAAACTATCACGCAACCAAGAAAAACATATAAGAAACTTTCAAATGCGGTTGTGGGGAGACGCGGGTTTCACTTGGCAAACGAAAGCTCTACAAGGAAAACCAGGGAAGCCGAAAACGCGACAGAGGAATTAGGCCTTACACGCAGAAGATGCTTGGCAGGGAGTTTTGCAAACAAGGCCTTGGGATGCTGCGGCTTCTACGGGTTTGAGCGAAAAAACTCTGTGGCCGCAAAGATACCGCTGGGACGATTCGACCTCATGGCCAGAGCAGGGTAAGCACTTCATACTTTTAGAAAATAGATACTCCACTCATGGAAGAAGAGCTTAAACAGAAACAAACTATCACGCAACCAAGAAAAACATATAAGAAACTTTCAAATGCGGTTGTGGGGAGACGCGGGTTTCACTTGGCAAACGAAAGCTCTACAAGGAAAACCAAGGAAGCCGAAAACGCGACAGAGGGTAAAGACTTATGTGCCTGTGAGATGGGGTCGTCTCTGCCCTGGTCCGAAAGTGGTGGCCTCGTATTCTCATGGGGAAAAGAACAGTGACTATCCTATGCCCTCTCTAGTTTCATGCAGAGTAACACGAAGGCCGCTTGAGCTACTTAATCTGTGCGTGGGTGATCTATAAACCTACTAATCCAAGAGCAGGATTGGGAAAGGAGCCTACCTGTCAGTAATGGCGAGCGTTCCAAGGCTTCAACCGTTTGCAACGAATGGCAGTCTCAAACTTCGATGCGAAAGGCGAGTCCCGAATGCAAATGACTAAATAAAAACCCAAAACACCGTTGCATGCGTTAAATAGGGGAAGAGTTAAATGCTCACGTATGTTTAAAGTTGGCGGGGTTATGAGCGCGGGGCTCGAAAAAATTTGTCATTAAGAGTGGCACATGGCTTCATTAAAGGCCCTACCAACTCCGCCGGTGCACAGGGATCGAGGAGGTCTTTTCGCGTCGAGTACCGTTTTAACTTTCGCACCAAGCGGGGAGCGTAATCTTTTGCGCTATGTGGCAAGCGCATGTTCAAAAAATAAACCTCACGCTCAAGCGGCGATCCTGGCATTAGGGTTGCGCTCATAAAACTGCGCCACACATGAGTTATCGTGAAAGACGAAACGCAAGTTTGCAAACGGGAAGGATAAGCGTGCCTCTTGCGCTTGTGGCATCGGCTCTATCATCACGATCTGCATTGGGGAGTAACGCGCCAACTTTTAATTCTTCCAGGGAGGTGAAGCGCAACTCCAAGGCGGAGAAGATAATGATAATTCTTGCGCCTTCGGCGACTGAGAAAAATTATCTCTTGCGCTAACGATGGCCGGCTTATTGTTAAACATGCGCACCAGATAACAGACTTGGGACTTGTCAAAAAAGGCGGTTGAGTTAGAGCCAAGGTACGCGCTAGACAGAGGATTTGTGATTAGAGTTTGTGCCGAGCAAGGAACTTATGGTTAAAGGCGTGTCAAAGCGGCGATGGACTTAAGTCTAAAACTTGCGCTACAGCGGGGAAGTTAAGACCAAAATCTGCGCTAAAGGAAAAGGATGACTTTGCCTTAGACAAAATGAGAAAACTCTTTTGGAAGCAGGCGATGAAATTCTTCCTAGTTAGAGGAAAACCCGAAAGATGAAGTAAAAGCTTGCTACAAAAGTGTTCAAAGGAGGGGCCCCAAATAACTTCAAAATTTTGGGGAAGGATGTTGCAGCAACAACACAGCCCCTTCACGCTTATCCTCAAGCTTGGTTTGGTGAGACATCTTTAATGAGAACTTCAAATGAAAATATAAAATCTTTTAGGTCTTACCACTTGATTTGCTGAAACTGGTTCTAGAGCTGGTTAGCCTAGGGTTTGTTAGAGAAACCCTCATTTTTCAAAGTTGGAATTTGGAACTTCTGATTGGACAGATAGATGCGCCTCCTCAAGGCGAGTTGTCCAATATACTCACTTCCCTAAATCAGTGAACAAAAACCCAAAATATTTGATGCCCTAGTTTTCCTCCGGTAGTAGTGACGGGCCGAAAAATGAAAATTCTTGGAATTGAATTCTGTTTTCACAGGGAGATGTGCCTAGATGAGGCGAGTGTGCCGGTATACTTGGTTTCTAAAGATTCCAAAAATTCACCCTTGAAAATTGACTTGCGAATTTCGGATCTGCAGTTTCTGGCTTTTCCTAGTTTTCTAGTTTTTTTGGTCCAAAGTCAAACTAGGGTTTGACTTTCCCGGAATTTCACCCACTCAAAAACTTCGATCTTGGTCTCTAAATTTCGACTTCGATGAGGAGCACCTCCCTATGTTGATTGCACTCCAAAATTCCACTTATGTGAAAAGCCCTAATTTCCGACAACAATAACAGGCCAAAAAGTGAAAATGCTCAGAATCAACTTATGCTTCGACAGAAAGATGCGCCCTTATTAAGTGAGTTATCCTAACCTCTTTTTGTTGATGATCTGTGGAGAAAGTCCAAAAAATTAAGAAGCCCTAGCTTCCACAGCTGCACAGTGTCTTCTTCTCACGTTAGCTCTGATACCATATTGGTTTTTCACAATTTTATTCAATATTATCTAGGATCTTATCTAAGAGAATAACATGCACAGCAATAAACACAAGAGACAAGAGACACAAATATTTTCCTCGGGGAAACCATAAAGGAGAAAACCCTGCAACTTCCTCAGATATAGAATGAGCACCAATTCAATAACAGAAAGGTAAAACCCAAATATAGAGATTGTCTTCAACAACTTCTCTCTTCTCCACTTGTGTGAACTCCTCTCTCACTAATGTGAATTGAGTGAGTGAGTGAATGATCCAAATGCGAGAGGCACCCTCTCTATTTATACTTTAACTTTCACTTGACCTTTACCTAAGTAGGTAGGCCCCTAGTTGTACCTGATCGGGCCGACTTCTCTAAGAGAGTCTAATAACCCATTAACAACTTAACTCTGGGGTCTAATGCCCCGACTTACAATGGAGGGTTAACCTCAATGACTTTACATGACCCAAATACAATAATGACTTCCCCAACTGGAGGGATAAACATCTTCGTCGGAGATACAATAATAAAATACAAATACAATATACAATATACAAGTGAATATCTTCCGAAGTTACAATTACATTAACACGAAGCACACAGCCCAAATGCACATCACACAGCACTTACATCAACGCCATGGGAAGAAAAACCTCAACCATGCGAGAATGGCACAACACTTACATCAACAGCCATGGGAAGACACACCTCAACCATGCTAGAATGGCTCGGCACTTATATCATTGACCATGGGAAGACACACCTCAACCATGTCGGACTGGCCCCAACCCTTAGATCTGCACCATCGGAGGACACACCTACCACCATGTGAGAATGGCTCATGTGCATCTGCGTCTTCCAGACTCATCACTTCCTCTTGGAAGGAACCTCGATCTAGAGTACACCAAGCTTCTCTTTGAAGTACTCAAACTTCACTCTGGCCAACGGCTTGGTCAACACATCGGCTATCTGCTTGTCCGTCGCAACATACTGGAGCTTCACTGCTCCTCTCTGCACCATATCCTTGATATAGTGATACTTGATCTCGATGTGCTTCGACTTGTCATGGAACACCGGGTTCTCAGACAACTTTACACAACTCTAGTTGTTACAAAATATACAAGTCACATCAAACTGGAGATCAAACAAATCAGACAGTAGCTTCCTAAGCCATACTGCCTCACAACTAGCCAAACAAGTTGGGGCATACTCTGCTTCGGCTATACTCAGTGCCACACAGGACAGCTTCCTGCTAAACCAAGAGATCACACCTGATCCCATACTGAAGCACCACCCTGAAGTGCTCTTCCTATCAATGGCATTGCCCACCCAATATGAATCAACATAACCCTCCATGTTAATCTTCTGATTCGCATCATACTTGAACCCATAATCAACCGTACCCTTTAGGTACCTCAGAATATGCTTTGCAGCAATCAAGTGAACATGTCTCGGATCCGTTAGGAACTGGCTCAATGTGTTCACAGCAAAGCAAATATCTGGTCTAGTATTCGTCATGTACATCAAAGATCCAATCATCTGACGATACATCATGGCATCAACCGACTCTGATGAAGCATCACTCAATAGCTTCAGGTTCGATGCCATAGGTGTGTCCATGACCTTGCAGTCCATCATCCCGAACCTCTTCAAGATCTCCACTGCATACTTCCCGTGTCCAAGGAAGATTCCATCCACGCTCTGCCACACCTCCATGCCTAGAAAGTAATGCATCATACCCAAGTCCTTCATCTCGAACTCGCAAGCAAGCTTCCTCTTCGTGTTCGCAATCAACCCATCCTCACCTATCATAAACAGGTCATCTACATAGAGTAGGAGTATCACCGGGTTCCCTTCCTCAACCTTGTAGTAAAGGTTGGAATCCGCTTTACTCTTGGTAAAGCCCAAACTAGTCAGGAAGTTGTCTATCTTGTCGTACCATGTCCCGAGTGCTTGTTTTAATCCATACAAGACCTTCTTCAATTTGCACACATGAGTTTCCCTGTCATGTGTCTCAAATTCGAGTGGTTGCTCCACATACACTTCCTCTTCCACTACATCATTTAAGAAAGTTGTCTTGACATCCATGTGGTGTACTTTCCATTTCATTATTGCAGCCAATGCAACTACTGTTCTGATGGAAGTGTATCTGGCTACAGGTGCAAATGTCTACTCATAATCTATCCCTTCCTTCTAGGATAAGCCATGTGCCACAAATCTTGCCTTGTGTTTCTCTATGCTACCATCTGTAGCATGCTTGATCTTGTAGATCCACTTGGAAGTCACGACAGACTTCCCTACTGGTCTCAGAACTACCTCCGAGACATCATTCTTCATAATCGATTGGTACTCCTCGATCATGGCATCCTTCCATTCTTTCCTCTCAGTTGCTTCCTCATAGTTGGAATGTTCTTTGTCAATGATGTCGCACAGCAGGGCTACATACCTGGTGTTGAGATATTGTAACTTCTAAGAATATTATATTTGTACTTTATTATTCCGGAGATGTTTCATTCCTCCGTGAAGACCTTATTGTATATCCAGCGATGTTTTATTCCTCCATGGAGAATGTGGTAACTTGGGTTATTAGACTTCCCTAGTGGGGGTCGGCCATGTATGATTCATGTGGGTTAAAGGGGTTATTAGACCACCCTAGTGGGGTCGGCCCTGCTACATTATGTTACGTGATTAAATTGGGGCCAACCTAGTTAATGTAAAATACAAGTCGTAGTTGTGTATAAATAGAGGAGGTGTGTTCCTCATTTAACACACATTCACTCACTTGTGATTAGCGCATAAGTGAGAGAGAGATCTGTTGTGGAGGAGAAGGAGCTCATGGTTGTGGATTACATCTTTGTATTTGTTGGTCATCTATATTGAGAAAGCTTTGCTGGGTTCTCTACCCCATGAGGGTTTCCCAAGATAAATCTGTGTCTCTTGTGTTTATGCTGTGCTTGTTGTTCTTTCAGTGATCTTGTATATGCTATTGTTGTGAAATGGAATGTAATGCTGATATTTTCTGTCTTAGAATATTGAATCTTAACATGGTATCAGAGCTAGCCTGAAGGAAGGCAATGTATGGCACTTACGACACTTGCTTCACTTGCAACAATTTGAAGGTTAGGGTTTTATATAGCAAAAACCAGTGATCGTGGAACTTTCGCTATAAATCCATTTGGGTGAAGGTTCAGGATCTGAAAACTTTACAAGTTGTAGATAGCATCCCCCTGTACCTTGTGTCCAAAGGAAAGCCTCTAATTCGTTGTACTTTGTGATTTATGATCAGTACAAGTTAGGGTTTCTGCCTCTTCCAAACCTCAGTCATACACAGGTGACCTAAGAAAAAAGGTCACAACTTGGGCTAGGAAGCTCCAAATGAAATTTCATAAAAAGTGACAGGTAGAGCACGGACTGCAGTTTCTCAAGTAAGGTTTTCAGAGGCCGAAGTTGAACTAATGACACGTGGCACACCGTACAAGTTCGCTCTCTTGTTTTATCCCATAAACAGGTCACGTTGCGACACTTGGCATAACTCTCTCTCAGAGAATCCAATTGAGGTCAGACCTATGGGGTTGGAAAGATGACAGGTCAGGATACCACAGGCCAAACTTTCAGACCCTGTGGATTCGTAATTTCAGAGATGCACCAGAAACAATCCGGTGCATATTTCTGTCAAAACAGAATTGGATTCTGAGCACCTTCATTCTTGGCTTATCACTGCTGTGGGAATTTAGGGCTTCGGAGAAAGTTGGAATTTTTGGAATCGAAGTCCACAGCTCAATGCTCCTTAGAAAAATCGAAATTTAGAGACCAAGGTCAAAAATTTTGATTGGTCAGAAGGCTGGGCTTGATCAAACCCTAGTTCGAGATTTTGATCTGAAAGGTGGAAAATTAGGGCTTCTACAAAAGTTCGAATTTTTTAAGTCTGTGACCACGGCTGGAAGCCCCTCAGAAAAATCAAAGTTTAGAGCTTTGGATCGAACTTTTTGATTAGGGATAAGGGTGGGCTTTATCAAACCCTAGTTCGGGATCCTGTCCAGAAGATCCAGAAGTTTCAAAGGCAATTTTGAGGGGTCAAATTTTGCAGTTTTCAAAATTGAAGTATACCGGCTTGATCAGCTCAGCAAGCCACATATTTCCATCCATTCAGAAGTTTGAAATTCAAAGTTTGAATTTTTAGGGTTTCGCTAACAAACCCTAATCCAGCTCCAGATCCAGTTTCAGCAAATCAAAGTGGATTGGGTTAAAAGCAATCCTGACAAGTATGACTTGAGGAGATACAGGTATGTGTTGAAATCTGTTCATGATATGTTTGTCTTCATATTATTGAGGTTAGTACAATTATGATTGTTTGATAATGAATGCATGTGAATGATAGAAGACATTCATTGATTAGGGTTATGACACTTATGATTGTACTAATGTACCTATGGTGTTGTATGAGGATGATGTTGTCTGCTAACAAGATACAGGTACATCAAGAAAGACACATCAAATTCTATGACCATGATGACATTGTTAACACCAAAATTGACCCCCACGGCTGAAAGAGGGTAATTCTGGGTAACCACTAACCAATCTTTGGTTTACGCTTCTGATCAAACATAAACAGAGAGGGCTCTCTCTACGATCTCGTGAAACGACTGGAATAATCAAGATTGTCAATAATGAAAAAGGAACACCAGCATTCACGGCTAAGATATTTAATTACAACAATTATACAGAAGATCAAATTTTTGTTTTGGAACGAAAAGGATTCAAGAAATATTTGGTTGAAAGCGCATGAATTTCATTTGGGCGATGGAGTCACATTTAACAAGTTTTGAAAGCAATATTCACAAAGATTCTACAAACGCATTCACAAGGGCGAGGTAGCAAGCAGTTAGTAGTCAAAGAGCTTTAATTTGTGGAACATAAGAGAAAAGAAACAGTCCATCAATGTAAGGCATCTCACAAGGATGAATCCTACATCAACTTTAGCAGAATATATTTGGTGAAATACTTGGAATAAGCAAAGCAGAGCATAATCTCTATGAATTCTACTTAACTATTACCCTGATCCAAGCATGAAGGAAATAACACATAATGGAATAACAAAGAGAGAAACACATTTGCACATGGGAAAAGAAAGGTACAGACTACCAGACCGATTACACAAGAATCCTTGTCAAAACGCAGGCTTCAGCTCTGCAATTTCTATTAAGCAACTCAAAGAAAAAAGTCTTACAAACTGATCATCAAAACACAAATAGCTTTTTCATAAGATTTCCAACCCTTGTGCCTTCGATTACAAACATATTTATAGATCTCTTTGAGCTTAAACCAAAGATGTTTTGCAACAGAATGACACTTCATCAAAGTTTGTTTGTCATAACTGTTTTAAAACAGAAACAGGTAGAGCTGGTCTAACTATTTCTTACAATTGTCGGTATTATCATAGCATGGAATTAATCTTACAGTAAAAACAAACATAGTAAAGATAAAAGTTCCAGCTGGCTATACATTTAGCCACCTCAAAGAATATTATAAAATTTTATCAAAAATTAGAAATGTCTTATGTGTCTTTTGGGCCTTGCAAACAAATACTTGACAACTTATAAAAACTTAAACAGTTACTACAGCTGACGGAGAGCGCATCTCATATTTGCATAGGCATGCACAGCAGTGCAGCGTTTAGCTGAAGGGAGACCGTAATCTGTCATTTCCCTCACCATTACCCGGATTTCAATGTGGTCAGAGTATGAGGCTGGCGGAAGCCTTTCGCCAATGGCAATCAACCTGTTCAGGATTTCAAAGTCATCTTGGATCTTTTCCATCAACGTTTTACCTATGAGCAATTGCTCCATGTGTTTGAACTTCGAATGATCCATTCTCCTAGCCGAGATCTTCTTTTTGTAGGCGCCTTTGGAGAGCAGTTCTAAATTGTCATCCCAAAAAGACAGCAATCCCATTTCATTTAACTTGCCAAATGAACTCCTGAAGTCCGCCACTTCCTTCCTCATGTCTTCTGCTTTGGCCTCCACGCTTTCCACCTGAGCATACTTCCTCAAAATTCTTCGAGCCGTGGCGATTGTCACGATCCGGTTGCCAATGTTTAATCGGACCCTATCTTCTTCTGACAAGTCATTTAAAAAGGCCACAACACTTAATGTTGTTTCTTTGGGTTTTTGGGTCAAGTCTTCTCTCGCAGCTACACAGGCCGCCCAAGCATCACTAATCGTTTTTTCCTTGACTCTTATGAATTCCATATAGGGCCAAAAACTCTCAGCCTCTTTGTATATCTTGTCCCACACCAGATGTCTACACCCTTTGCATAGCAGCATGTCCTGCTACTTGGCGAGTGAGTTTTTTATTCTGTTCAATTGACTCTTTCTGCTTTTCACAGAGGTTGTTTATCTCCTCCTCTTGCTTCTTGTTTTCCTCTTCTAGTTTCCACACCCTTTCTCTTAATTCCTTGATTTCATTGTCCTTCAGGCTGACGTGTGACATAGCCTGTGCCAGATCATTTGTACTGTCTTTATCACCACCTTGACTTACATTGGTAGGCCGCATGTCCAAACTGGACAAGTTACTTTTTAGGTCTTCAAGTTGCTTTTCTAGGCTAGTTTTCTCCCTTTTCCAGTCGTCCTTTTCCCCATCAAGTTTTGTACTACTTCTGCCTCGGGCTCCCATTGTAGCAAGTTCCGTCTCCCGAGTGGCCTCTCTGGCTCCTTGTGTTCGAAGGCGCCCAGATTGCACTCCTTCTGTCTTCTAGAAATAACGTGCAGGGGATTATATTCAACATCTATGTATTTTCTGAACCCCAAGAATCTTATCATTTCCTCTATCTCCGGTAACGCTTTCTTACTCTCCACAATAAAAGGGTCGACCTTCCAAGGATACTTTATGTCAATGCCCTTTTTGAATTGTAGGAACAGTGCCTCTTCTAAACTCAATTTTTGCTTGATAAATTCCAGGGAAAAGGTTCTTAATGTCAGAAAGGCGGGCAAGATGTAGGGTTCCTTCACAAAGCCATACAGCCGGATGACTGTATTATCCTCCGAAAGGAACCAGTCTCCAACGGCTACTTCATCCTTTAACTGCATCATGGACTTCATCTCGGGCAGTATCCTCGGCAGTCCCTCCCCAAAAATGACTTTGTACACAAGGGGTAAAACATAATTGAAGTATTCAAACACATTGTTCAACCGAGCATTGGTTTCAAGTAAAGGGTGAAAATGCGGGCTTTCCGCGTTACTGTACATGATCATCTTCATGAGTTGCGTCTGGTATCTGAAAAACCTAGCATTTGGGAAATTTTCCAACTATACATGCATTCTATTAGCCAAAAATTCATCAAACTTCAGAGGAGGGATGAGTCCTATGTCGGACCTTGCTAAACAAATACTAATTCTAAAAAGTAAACTAAGTTGGACCTCTGTTACCCATTGATCGGTATCTAAACCTAAGAATTGAGCCAACAATGAGAAGACCAACTGGGAATCGTCATCAAAAAGGTTGACGTCCAAGGGGTACGGCTTTTCGGCAACTTCAGAATGGGGTTTTAGGCATATGGCTAGGAAAGTTCGACAGATTTCTGGGGCAATTTGGCGGAATAGGGCGACCACCGACTCCTCTAAAAAGCTTTCTGACTCCTGGTACTGTAGCTCGGGGATAAAAAATGAATTTCTTACAACTGACGCATCTAAAACACAGACCACTTTAGACCTGGAGGCATCCATGATTATCCTTGTGGATTCGGAATAATTCACGGAGCACCATGTTACAAACTCGGGGAAAGAGGGTACCTGGTCTAAGCAAAAGTAAATAAAAGATGACCTAAAAACCCCGTGTATGTCTAAACCCTGTTCATGCAGAGCGTCTAGCTTTGTTTTAATTTTCGGGATAGAGAGCCGAAGGTGTGAGTCGAATACATTTGCGTCCCTATCTTCCAGGGCTACCCTAGCTTTATGGTTGGTAGAAGCTTGTTCCTCTCCCATTTTATGACTTTAAAAATTCAACCTTCAAGAGAGAGGACGGTTACAAGGCCCTACCTATCAGTTTAGAAGCTTTGAGCAGGTTTTTGGAAGTTCTGTCGCCTTCGCCGCCTACCACACGTCAAGGGACCACTAGACTTCTACAATCTTCGAGAACAAATGTCAACCCTCGTGGTTGTTTCTTATATATATAACCGTGCCAACATAACCTTAGCTCATCTTCAATTGTTGTCCTTTGATCTCCATCGTTGGCTTTCTCACGTGCCTCTTTGCTATCGTCAGATCGGCTGCGCCTTTATCTCTTGATTTGACCGCAGAGTCCTCCTTGCCGTCGGATCTAGTTTACCTTTCCATCCACGCCATTCTTTTTGGTCACATTTCTCCATAAGATGGCCTCGCATGCATCCAAATGATCCCTACTATGATTTTCCTCTTCTATGCGACGGGTTCTGAAACTGACACCTAGCAGGCAGGAAACTATCATCGCATTCATCCCTTTCTTATCCGGTGCGCTACTTCTCTATGCGAGCTGCTGTGAAAATCGTTGATGTGTATCCCTCTTACACTCCGAACCATGGATCTTTCCCCCAACTCACGCCATCACATGCGCCCGCTCTTACATACTACTATTTGATCTGTCTTCGTGCGACGACGTCTGCTGCTGACACGTGGCTGGCGGAGAAACCTCATTGCATCTGCTCCTTTCTTATCTCCCTCGCAACTTGGCTGTGCGGGATTACACTCAAGACTGTGGATCTGGTCTCCGCGCCAAATATACGGCGTAGATTGATGTGATGTTTAGCTCTCCATATCTTGACCGGCGGACTATAGGCTATAAAGTGTATTTCTTGTTTATTTTTGCATATACTCCAACATCTTTTCATCCTTTGCACCTCTGGCTCTCTTTAGACCATTTAGCCCTTTCCCTTAGCATCTAGCACTGGAGCATGGAGGATATCTCGATTTATATACCAGGTACATTTTGACTCTCCATTCCTTCCATTCAACTTCATATTGTAGGAAAATATATAGGTGCTAACAAACATGAAGACAAAAGATTCATCCATAATCACATAGAAGCTCTAATTACGAGGTATGTATGACTTTGTTCTACTATGCTTAACCTATGAGATATGCAGATTCTAGCACAAGGTCTCTAAATCATTGAAGAGAACAGAGAAGATATTGTTTGGTATGTTAAGACATAACCAAGCATGATCATCCAGGTATGTTTTCCTATATCAAGTTAGAATCCTACCTTGTGATAGGATCTTAGGTAAGTATACCTGTGTATGAAATGATCATGGCCATACAAAATGTTTTGATAGTATTTAGATTATACTAATGAATGTATGTTTATGTATGAGATCATGAGGATGACACTAGTGCACACTCAAGCATGCATAGTGGGACAGAATGAATAGAAGTTCAAAGACATATAGAGATCAAGCGGGAGGAAACCACTCAACATAAAAGATAAGTATTTGAGTTGTTATTTGAATCTTTGAAATAGTAAATGATATTGCTTGTATGCATATTTGTATTCCTAGAATATATCATGCATAGTGTGAGCATTCATATAGCATTGAACAGTATACTACTAATATGCATATGATGGGTAAGTTGGACAAACATTCCATTGTTGTTTATCTAGAATGAAACCTCTTTGCTGACACGCTGAGAGCTGTGCACGCTCTTGGTAGTATGTTCTGGTAGAGACGGAAGGCATCTAGATAGCCACTGTATGCATACAGGATATGGAAAAGTGTTGTGCCAAAGTATTTGTCAAGATAGTTGCATAACTATGCGAATCATATCTATATGCATAATAGGTTATCATGTCAACATGATTTGATTATTATGAAGTATTACTAATCATGTAATTAACTTTGATTTGTAGGAAAGATCTTGAAGAATGATGAACACCGAACAAGTGATGGATGTTCAACAAGAAGACTTACAAATCAAACATATTATAGAAGGCTCATGGCTAGAAGATTCTCTTAGAAAGAGGAAGAGGATCATGACGAGATGTTTGCTCCAAGTGGCTAGATAAGACCATTCTCTTAATGGTGTAATTGAAGAAGAAGTGTGAATCAGGCTCTGTACAGGTACCCAGGATCGATAGTCATTTGATGAGGTTAATGATCACCATGGGTGATGCGGATTTCAACCTTTGCTACAACGTTGAAGATGGTGTCTATATACAGATGACATTCTTCTCTTAGTTGGATGCAAGAAGTTCGAATGATCCTGAGGCTCATATCAGTAGACCCATCTGACGAGAGATGGCACGGATAGATATGCAGAAGATCACTCAATGCAGAGTGTGAATGATGTTTAGTCACAGAGGAAGAATTGATAGCTTCTTGACAAGCTTGGGCTTTACCAAAAGTAAAGCTGATCCTAACCTTTACCTTAAGGTTATGGATGATGAACCTGTCATACTATTACTATATGTGGATGATCTCTTTCTGACAGGGAATGAGGAACAGATCATGGAAAGAAAGAAGAAGCTACAGAATTTGAGATGAAAGATCTCGGATTTATGCATTACTTCCTAAGTCTGGAAGTATGGCAAGGCTCAGAAGGAATCTTTCTCAACCAGGGAAAGTATGTTGTGGAAATCCTGAAAAGATTTGATATGTTGGAATGTACAACCATGGCCACTCCCATGGATTCCAACTTGAAGCTGTTAGCGGATGACTCATCAGAGTTAGTGGATGTGACTCTGTACAAACAAATTATTGGGTCATTGATGTATCTGACGAATACAAGGCCGGATATATGCTTTGTTGTGAAACACCTTGAGACAGTATCTAGTGGAACCTAGGCATGTTCACCTGATAGCTGAAAAGCATGTGATGAGGTACCTAAAGGGTACGATAGACTTTGGTCTATGTTATCTTGGAGATCATGATTTTAGATTGTATGGCTACACAGATGCCGACCAGGCAGGAAGTGTATCATACAGGAAGAGCACATCGGGCGGTTGTTATTGTCTGGGATCTGCCATGATCTCGTGGTTTAGCAAGAAGCAGTCTAGCACAACTGAAGCGGTATATATAGCTGCTTTCTCTATTAGTTGTGAAGCGATATGGCTTCTGAAGATGTTTTCAGGACTATTTGACTTAGAGATGGACCCCACTGTGATCATGTGTGACAACCAGAGTTGTATCAATTGTTCCATGATACGTCAAAGCACATAGAGATCTGATATTTCTGTATACGGGATATGGTGCAGAAAGGAGCTATCAAGCTCGAGTATGTAAGCACTGACGAACAAGTTGCTGATATATATAGTTGTCTCGAGTAAAGTTTGAGTATTTCCAAGACAAGCTTGGTATAATTCAGAAGGACCCTCCTCGAAAGGGGGAGTGATGTGGTCATTGATGATGAGATTGCCTGCATCGACAGTGAGGTCGATGATATGGATACCTGTATTGGTGATACCGACGATGAGGTCGATGAAGTGGTCCTTAGACTTGGTCTAAGTTGACAAGTGGATTGTATCATCCTTGGACACATGTCCTAAAAGAGATCCGTAGACATATGTCTACGAGAAAGTGGTCCCTTGTGGACGTGATAGGACTGCATCGTCCCTGAACCCTTGGTTCAAAATGTACGTGATAGGACTGCATTGTCCCTGTACATTTGGTTCAAAATGTACATGATAGGACTGCATCGTCCCTGAACCCTTGGTTCAAAATGTACGTGATAGGACTGCATCGTCCCTAGACATTTGGTTCAAAATGTACGTGATAGGACTGCATCCTCCCTGGACATTTGGTTCAAAATGTACGTGATAGGACTGTATCGTCCCTAGACATGAGACTTGTCTTAAAAGGATCATGGATTGCATCGTCCATAGACATGAGACTTGTCTAAAATTGATAAGGATTGATCATCCTGGAAGTAGATCTGGATTGCATCGTCCATAGACATGAGACTTGTTTAAAATTGATAAGGATTGATCATCCTGGAAGTAGATCTGGATTACATCATCCATAGACATGAGACTTGTCTAAAATTGATAAGGATTGATCATCCTGGAAGTAAATCTGGATTGCATCGTCCATAGACATGAGACTTGTCTAAAATTGATAAGGATTGATCATCCTGTAACTAGATCATGTGTATTGCAGATTATGCTACTATGATGATCCAGATGATGTAGATCGAGATGATCCAGATGCTGTAGATCGAGATGATCCAAATGATGTTGTTGATCGAGAGGATCCAGTTGATGATGTGATGCTGTTGATCGAGAGGATCCAGTTGATGCTGTTATGATGATGATCAGTAGATCCAGAGGATAAGGCTGTTGATCGGGTGATCCAGATGATGACGATGTTGTGGCTGATCGAGTGTTGCAGAAGGTGAAGACTCAATACTGATGATGCTGATACTCCAGTATTGAAGACCTGAAGATATTCCAGTGACTGGTTGATTTACTGATGATGTTGAGAAAGCTTCCAATGATTTATAGATGTATCATGTATGATGTTGATGACTCCTTGCTCCTGCAAATGTTGTTATAATATCCTTCTCGTTAAGGGGGAGTGTTGAGATATTGTAACTTCTAAGAATATTATATTTGTCCTTTATTATTCCGGAGATGTTTCATTCCTCCATGAAGACCTTATTGTATATCGGGAGATGTTTTATTCCTCCGTGGAGAATGTGGTAACTTGGGTTATTAGACTTCCCTAGTGGGGGTCGGCCCTGTATGAGTCATGTGGGTTAAAGGGGTTATTAGACCACCCTAGTGGGGTCAGCCCTGCTACATTATGTTACGTGATTAAGTTGGGGCCAACCTAGTTAATGTAAAATACAAGTCGGAGTTGTATATAAATAGAGGAGGTGTGTTCCTCATTTAACACACATTCACTCACTTGTGATTAGCGCATAAGTGAGAGAGAGATCTGTTGTGGAGGAGAAGGAGCTTGTGGTTGTGGATTACATCTTTGTATTTGCTGGTCATCTATATTAAGGAAGCTTTGTTGGGTTTTCTATCCCATGAGGGTTTCCCAGGATAAATCTGTGTCTCTTGTGTTTATGTTGTGCTTGTTGTTCTTTCAGTGATCATGTATATGCTATTGTTGTGAAATGGAATGTAATGCTGATATTTTATGTCTTAGCATATTGAATCTTAACAACTGGAGTATGGCCTGGGTCTCTTACTTTCTCTGTTCATCCCCTCTGGAGCGCCATACTTCTATGCATCTTGCATTGCCTCTCGAACCCATGTTGGCTTCCTCATGTGGGAGTTCTTCTCACGAGGTGGATCTATAGGTTCTTATGGTTCTTCTAATTCATGGTCTTCATGGTCTTCTGGAACTGATCCTAAACCGTCGTCACTTGTTCTACAGAACAAGTCTCGTCATTATTCTCTTGTAGGTGATGGTGTTAGACACCATGACTCATTGAGAGGGGTGGGGGGGGTGAATCAGTGAGCCTACACTTAATCCAAATTTCAACTTCAATGTCTATCTCATATCAATAAATCTTAAATCATTATTTCTTACTCACTTCAATACCATATTCATCAATAAACTATATCAACTAAGCACATGTCATTCATCAATTAAAAACACATCATCAACAACACATTGCACAAGATGTAGCTCTGTAAACTTTATATAAGTGGAGACTTCAATCTCCAGTATGGGCTACAACCCATAAGGTGGCACCACCCACCAAAATGGTTCAGTGATCAACAATTGACAGGGATGCTACAATATCATGCAAGCTACAACTTTCCAAAAGACTAATCAGTCTTTCCCCAACTCCACCCTACCTCGCTATAAGTATTTCAGATTACAAATTTCAATTGATACATCAGACTCTTCCAAAGTCTGCCACAGACACATACATCATAAAATACCAATCAGCAAATCTTCATTCTGTTCATACACCCATCTCTAGCACGTGCTCACAATTATGTCCACATTCTTCAAGCTATCCAAAACAAACCAAATACACTATGTCTATATCATCTTGTACAAGCATATACTCAGTAAATTGTCCATCAATATTCGGCATATTTACATTCTATCCATGAACTTTCTGCAGCCCTAGATCAACATCATGATGTGTTCATCATCATTTCCCTATCATATTAACTTCTGCTCATCACTATGCCCAACATTATGCTCTTCAAACTACCCAATACATTCAGTCAAATTGTCATTTCGGTGAGGCCCAAAATATCAAAAATATAGACATAAATTCTATATGTTTCTCCTGCTAATCCATAGCACCCACTGAAATTTCACTGCACCCACTGAAATCTCCACTGCTACACCGAAATCATTACTGCTCCTTACCACCGAAATCTCCTCATCCTGGCTGTCCCGAAATCACAGCTTCCTCAACCAAGCGAACTCACTCCACTTCACTACCCTTTCAAACCAACAAATGAACTTGTATTTATACTTATCTTAACCATATTTTTGGGAGGCAAACGTGTCCAAATCAATACAAATAACATTTTTATTTCTTATTTTTCATAATACATGGAGGCCGACTTGTCAAAGCATATTTTTATTTGCCATTGTTCTCATCAAGCCGACTTGTCAAACTTTGATCTTATCATTTAATAATTAAATGATATATATATTTCTTATATCAACGATTTACTCATTCAAATATAAATGTGTATTTGATTTAGTTTTCCACGTTGTCATCATTTTCTTTCATTTTATTTTTATGCCAATACATGGCCTTCTCTCATGCCTGCCAGGGCCATCAAGCATGCCCCCATGCTACCTTAAAACCTGCCCGCAAGGTCCTTCTTTAAGAGCCCGCAGTAAGCCTCAAATGGTGCCCGCATGCCTCATCAAGGATGCCCGCACCTGCCATAAGAAATGCCCGCAACCTCTTTTCCTTGTCCACTTCATCTTCCATGTCATCCTTGTTTTCCATTTGCACCTTTCTTATCCACTTGATCATTTGGCCCATTGTCTTCTTTGCCATGTCATTCGTTGTTGTCTTGTCTTGTCCAAGTCATCTTCAAATGACCACAGTATGGGTCATTTGACTCATTAGGTGCTCCAATGGGCTCAATGCTCATCACCTTGTTTGTTTGTCATCATGCCATTTACACCTTTGTCATTAATGGTGTGTCATCAATGACAATCCTATTCATCAATCTCCCCCTTTGCCATTGATGGCAACCAATCTTTCTCTCCCCCTTTGACATTAATGACAAAGGGTTGATTAGCCTTCAAAAAATTTCTTTGAATGCATTCTGAGTTTGTCTGCTTCAGATTTCACATAGATGCTCATCACTTGCCATCTTCATAAATGAACAAACTCCCCCTGTCTGATATGCTACTTCAAAATTAATCAAGATCTTGTCTAGTAAATTCATAAAAGGTAAGCATGCATCATCATCATACTTCAGACCTTTAACTTGTCCACTAGCTTGTAGGTCTGCTCATCTTTAGGTTTTTCATGAACACACTCCCCCTATCAAAATCAGGTTGAAAGGAATTTTCTTCAACAATTCTTTTGCTAAAAGTAACAAGTCTGAACTTGTCCAATTCAACGTTACCAAAACTGATCTGTCAAGTGTAATTCTGTTATGTCAATCTGATTTACTCACTTGTTCAACCACTGTCTGTCATTGAACATATTAAGATTGCTTCAGTTGTTCATCATCTTCAAAACTTTGTGAATGTTTGAACATGTTCCCATTTTACTTCCAGCTGGTGTAGAAGATCTTTTGGATCAACACAAGAGCTACAACTGTGCATTGATGTCCAAGGAGTCATCTTCCATCTATGACCCTGAGGCTGCCTCAATAATCTGGCACTGTTTGTTTGCATGGGAAGAGTTAACTTCGGGATTGCGTATATGCTGACAAAACCCATAAATGTCTTCTTCATTTTCTTGCTTTACATGCCATTGTAACCATGATCCACATATCACTTCTTGACAGAAGGTTGTTATGCAATTTGTTTGCCAAAATATGTCCACTGCCTGGTCATCTATGATTTTGTTGTTTATATTTCTCAAAGACATGTTATTAATTTGTCCATAGTCATGTCAATACCATGTCCACAAACATATCACCAACCTCACATCTACAATCAACTCAATCTTTATCAAAGATGCCAGCTCAAATATTAATGTCTTCAAAGGTTCATACAAAGATTCTGCTCATCATTCACTGTCCCTTTCAAGTCAAGCTATATTATTTTTCAGAGACAAAATATTGTTGCTGCTACATGTCATATTCACAAACTGCTTTAGCTACTCAATCTTCGACTTCATGCCTTTCTTGGATGCTTGATCTCATATTTCCTGCTCCCCCTATCATTATGCTTATCAACCAATGACTTTATGATAAAATGTGGATTCAACTATGGTTGCTTCAGAACTTCTTCTTCATACCAGAATTCAAAAGGAGAAATAAGACCACAACTTCCAGCTCCTGCTGCAAACTTTAGTGTTGTAGGTGTACAAGGTAATCATCAATGCTTGTTGTGTGTGGAAAGTCATCATCATGAGGTCTGACATGTGCAACTTCATCATATATTTATGATTTTCATCAAGGTGTTCATCATCATGAGAAGGTTACCATGCAAGCTTCTCTTGTTCAACCAACCATACTTCATATATTTCAATGAATAGAGTAAGACATGCCCAAAAGAAATCAAGATTAAGTGTACAATCTTATCATATATAGTTGACTCATATTATGCAATTTGTGTATGCCTTCACCATTTGACTAAGTATGTAGCCCAAAATTGCTTCTCTGCTATAGATGTTGTTATATATGTTGATGATCATTAAACAGTAGTCTCAAGTGTACAACCTTCTTCTTTGGGTTCTTCCATTCTTCAAACTGTATTTTCCAAATCTGCAATCTCTACTCAAATATCTATTATTCATCACTGTATGTACCACTGTATATTACATCATAGCATGCATTATGTATGGAATCATCTATGTGTATGTATGCCAATCCCAAACCTCTTTCATCGACTGTACATCACTATAATTTGTCTATCCTTCAATCAATTGTTGATATATTGCAATCCGATCCTCGGACCTGTTACTTCTTGGAGATCCATTCTCTACCATTTGAGTCCATTCTCCAATGATGAACTCATGGCATACTAAAAGTCTTTGGAATACTTCAAGTATGGCTTGCCATATGGAAACCACCTTCACCTTTTGTGCATTGATCCTCAACCTCATTTAGCTCCAGCAAAATATTTTTTCTTACCCATACCTTAGAGTGTCCTTGGCTGAGATTGTTTGTCTTCTGATCTTCAATTTTTATTCCGTTATACTTCTTCCATGATTCATTGGTTCTCCTTGCTGATGTACATGATGGGCTCTTCAATTGTTGTCTTCTAGGACTTGTACAAGTTTGGGCTTTATGACCAAAACCACTGCAATTGGAGCATCTTAAGGTGTGGTAGTTGGCAGCTCTGTGTCCAATTTGGTCACATGTCCAACATCTAATATTGTGTCTTCCATGGGATCTACAATCCATGGCCTTGTGACCAAAATTAGAGCAAGAAAAAAAAAATAGCCATTAAATCTATTTTCATATCTTGGACTTTGATTCCATCTTGGAGTTGTCTTGAATTTGCTTTGAGGTGCAATGCTGACTTCTTCAAACATTTTTTACTTTCCAAAATCTTTGTTGTCATGTGCAGGTGTGTGAGGAGCTTTGCTTTCTTCTTTGGAAGAGGTGGATCCAACTTCAAGAGTCTTGGGGGACTCATTGTCTTCTTCCAGTCTGTCTTCTACCTTTTTATACCCAAGGCCTAATTTGTCAAATGGGGACCTTTGACAATCTAGGATTTCATCTAAGATAGTTGATCTATGTTTGAACTTGCCATATGCATTTTCATTTTTCTTCTTGAGTCCAACAGCCTCCATTTCAAGCTTCTGATTTTCCTTCTCTTTTTCATCTAACTGATTTTTCAAGACTTCTTCAATTCTTTTGTACTCTTCCAATTGAATCTTCAAATCAAGTTTGACCCATCTTGTCTCTTCAAGTTCTTTAGGATTCACATCACTCCCTTTTTGTTCATTTCCTAGTTCATCCTTCAATCTGTTGACCTCAAGATTCTTATCTTCTAACTCACCTTGCAAGTCTTTGTTCTTGAGCTTCAAACTCATGAACAATGCTTTTGTCTCTTCTTGGTATTTTTCAAATGCTCCCATAATCTTCTTTTTAAGCCTTATATTGGATTTGACATCCTTATCCAATAGAGTATTTGCAAATGCCTCTTTGATTTTCAATAACTCATCTTCTTCATCCTTTACTAGAGCAACTTCATTAATTTCAGAATTATTGCAAATAGAAGAGTTCTTACCTTCACTAGTGCTTGATGCTTGAGCCTTCTTCTCTTCTTGTTTTTTCATCTTCAGATATCTTGACTTCCTTTTCTTTGTCAATATTTTGAACCTTCCTTTTGTGCTCACCTTCAAGAGTGCTCCAAAGATCTTTGGTTGAAGTGTACTTTCCGATATTCAACCTTTCCTTCTCTGATTGAGGCAAGCTCTGATGAATAGGATTGTCATTGATGACAACATTAATGACAAAGGATTGACTTGGCAACTTTGATGACATAGACAAAGTGGACAAAATACTGGGCATTGGACCACCTAATGAGCCAAGAGTCAAATGACCCATACTGTGGTCATTTGAAGATGATTTGGACTAGTGTGAATGGACAAAGACATTCTAGATGGGCCTAATACCCTAGACAAGAATGGCTAGGAGATATGGAAAGTGAAATAACAATGACTGGGCATGGATGGAAAACATGGAAAGTGATTTGGCAAATGACAAAAAAAATGAAGAACACAGGGCAAAGATTGACTCATGGCAGAAATGAAGTGGACAAATAGGAAAGTACCGCGGTCATGATGAGAAGACACAAGCCGCGGGCATCTTTGATGCTGCGGCCATCTTGAATAATGCATTGCAGGTATGAGGAAAGGTACCCCTATGGGCTGCGGGCATACCCTCATACAAGGACAGCGGGCATTCTAATGACACCAACACGGGCATGAAAACCCTATGCATCCATGTGTGATGGGCTCTTGCGAGTATCACAAAAACACTAGTACGGGCATGCTTCATGAGGTATTGCAGGTATAGGTTATTGATCCATGCGGGCAAGAAGGCCATGGCATAAAAATGTAATTCAGATGCATGTTTATATAAGACAATATTTAAATGATTAAATGCTGTACAAGTCGGCCCCCATCTCAAAAGAAATAAAATTAAAAGTAAAATAAATATTGTGAAGTCGGCTCCACAAAATAACTCAAAAAATTAAAAATTAAAAATGTTTTTTATATCAAGTCGGCCCCCAAAAATTCTAATGGAAAACATGTATAAATATGAGGCCAATGACCTCATTTAGTGTAGTGAGAAGAGAGCAGTTCGCAGGGCTAGAAGGTCTGAGTTCGGGGGTGCAAACAATATGAGGACAGGTTTAGTGAGCAGGAGAACAATAGCAGTAAAATAATTATGTGTTTTATCTCTTATCTTTGAATTAATCTGGGCAGCAGCATATCTCTGGTTTAAGGCATCTGAATGATGAAGAGATGAAGATGGGGCAGCTCTGAGCAATTTCGGTGGATAGTGAGAGCATGAGATTTTCGGTTAGCTGAGTAAGCTCTGTGTTTGGGACAGTGTGATGACTGCAGTGGAGCAGCAAGAGCAGCATGCATAATTTTTATCTGTGGATTAATTGGGGCTACAGTATGTTGAAAATATGTTGAAGACTAATGTGTTGCTGGTGCTCAAACTAAGACGTTGATGACAGACATTTTCAGGGGCTGCAAATGATGGATAAAATGCTAATATGCATATGAGCATAATGACGATCTAGGACAGAGATGGCAGGTTATAGAACAGTCAGATGTTATGAATTGAATATTGATGTTGAAAAGGACAATATACTGGCTGTGATTTGACAGAGTTGAGATAGGGCTGCAATATGATATGTATAATGAAGATGTGCTCACATTGAAAGATGCTTGGACAGAATGATGATTTAGAAGATGTTGGCTGTGAATTGATAAGGTGTTTTTGGACAGTATGGACAGAGTTGAGATACGACAGCAGTATGACATGTGATAGTATGATGAAGTAATTATGATCAGCACTGTGATGATATGCTGATGTATCTCAGTGAATGAAAACAATCAAGGGTTTCTTGTTTGTAAATGTATGTAACTTACAAAATCTGATATACTAGATTGTTGGGGGTGTTGTAGCATCCCAGTCAACTATAGCTGACTGAACCATTCTGGTGGGTGGTGCCACCTTATGGGTTGTTGCCCATTCAGGAGATTGAAGTCTCCATTTATACAATACTTACAAAGCTTATATCTTGTGCAATGTGATAATGTTAACTTGTTGTTATGTTGATAGTTCATTGATAAATATGTTATTGAAGTGAATAATGATTTAAGATTATAGTTGAAGTTGAAATTGAATAAAATATAGGCTCACTGATTCACCCCCCCCCCCCCGCCTCTCAGTGAGCCATTGTGTCTAACAATTGGTATCAGAGCTGGCCTTCAGCATAAGCCTAGCAAGCTTGAAGGAAAACAGTAGACACAATATGGAAGAATCAACGAAGCAAGAAGAAATGAAGGATTATTCGGAAGATGGGGTTCCATTACTCAATGAATCAAATTATGAGTCTTGGATCATCAAAATGAAGCATCACGCAGTGACAAAGGGCTATGACATCTGGAAATCAATTGAAGGGGGAGTAGTTAAGAAGCCAATTGAAAGCAATGAAAAGGGACTAAGCTTAATCTTGATGGCCTTGTCTCAATCAGAGAAGGAAAGACTAGATGTTGGAAAGTACACCTCAGCCAATGAACTCTGGAGCACACTTGAAAGAGAGCACAAAAGGAAGGTTCAAAACATTGACAAAGAAAAGGAAGTCAAGACATCTGAAGATGAAGATCAAAGAAGGACGGAGGCTCAAGCATCAAGCTCTAGTGAAGGTAAGAACTCTCATATTAAAATTAATGATGATGTAGTTGCACTTGTAAAGGATGAAAAAGATGAGTTGTTAAAAATCAAAGAGGCATTTGCAAAAACTCTATTGGATAAGGATGTCAAATCCAATATAAGGCTTAAAAAGAAGATTATTGGAGCATTTGAAAAATACCAAGCAGAGACAAAAGCTTTGTTCATGAGCTTGAAGGTCAAGAACAAAGACTTGCAAGATGAGTTAGAAGACAAAAATCTTGAGGTCAAAAGATTGAAGGATGAACTAGGAAAAGAACAAGAAAAGGTTAATGTGGATCCTAGAGAACTTAAAGAGACAAGATGGGCTAATCTTGATTTGAAGGTTCAGTTGGATGAGTACAAAAGAATTGAAGAAGTCTTGAAAAATCAGTTAGATGAAAAGGAGAAGGAAAATCAAAAGCTAGAAATGGAGGTTATTGGACTCAAGAAGAAAAATGAAAAGCTTGATGCATATGGCAAGTTCAAACATAGCTCAGCTATCTTAGATTAGATTTTGGAATGTCAAAGGCCCCCATTTGACAAATCTGGCCTTGGGTACAAGAAAGAAGAAGAAAAATATGAAGATGACACTTGGCCTCCCAAGATCTTTGAAGTTGGATCCAACTCTTCCAAAGAAGAAAGCAAAGCTCCTCACTCACCTGCACATGGAAAGTCAAAATGGGTTGAAGAAGTCAGCACTGCATCTCAAATCAAATTTAAGTCAACTCCAAGATGGAATCAAAGTCAAAGGTATGAAAATAGATTTAATGGGTATTGTTTTTCTTGTTCATTTTTTGGTCATAAGGCTATGGATTGTAGATCCTATGGAAGAAAAAGTGTTGAAGATCCAAAGAATGCAGTGAGATGTTGGACATGCAATCAACCTGGACATATAGCTGCCAACTGCCACACCTTGAGATGCTACAATTGCAGTGGATTTGGTCACAAAGCCCAAACTTGTACTAGTCCAAGAAGACAACAAATGAAGAACCCATCATATACATCAGCAGGAAGAACAAATGGATCATGGAAGGAGTATAATACAGGCAAAGTCGAAGATCTGAAGACAAGCCAAGGACATCCTAAGATGTGGGTGAAGAAAAATATATTGCTGGATCTAAATGAGGTTGAGGATCAATGCAGAAAAGGAGATGATGGCTGCCATATGGCAAGCCACACTTGAAGTCTTCCAAAGACTTTGAGTATGCCATGAGTCCATCATGGATAATGAACACAACTGGCAAATTGTGGCTCTCAAAGAAGTACAGGTCCAAGGATCATACCAACAAAGAAGTGGCAGGCTGATAGGGGGAGCATGATAAGCAAACAAATTGAAGCAACCTGGTGCATGCTAACCTTTCATGAATTAACTAAGTTGATTGTTAATGCATTGGATTTCTGTGGCAGCAAAAGACGAAGTCTGTAAAGTATTTGGATGACTGAGTCAACCACTGAGAATTGTTGCAGTAGGGCAGTACTCAAAAGCCTTACTGGGTTCAAGCATGTCAATAATCTGGTATATTACTACAAAATATTCTGACTTTGGATAAAGACAGATCCAAGACCAACATGATTGTTTGGTAAAGATAACAGGTATAGCAGTTATAAAAATGGCATGACAATAATTTGGGGAAGAAATGATATGAGTAAGGCGGTGTCCAAAAGCAAGCTACAGAAAACTTATAAAGATGAAAACGGTAAGTTTTTGAAGATGACCAAAGAGGCATCTGAAGTAAAGCATTAGATGTTGATCCAGTTCATCTTGGGAATAAACACCGATATCATAAAGGCAACTAAGAACTGATGATGTTTAGCTCTGATACACTAAGACTATCTTGGATTCCTTGTGAAAAGAAGCTTAACTAAGGAGTTTGATGAGCCACAGTTCCTAAGTCTGATCACTGTCAAATAAGCCAAAGTTACTTAAGTCTGATTGGGAGGTTGATAAAGACAAACATTTGAAGATCAGAACAATCTTTTGCATGCACATATTTCTTTCTAAAATTCGGACACCTACAGCAGTATGGAATGAACTCTCAACAAAAGACATGATGATGAGATAACATGTGGCATCCTGAGCAGAAAAGGACCAGCAGATGTTGATGACCAGCTTGAACAATCTCATGAAGCAAGAAGATAGCTACAGGTGTCTTATTTTCGGTAGCACAAAGAACAACAGTTGAGAATAATAAATCAAGAAGAGTGATTTCCTGTGTTGAAGAGATTAACTAAGACAGTGATAAATAATCCTCTCTAAAGCAAGTCAAAAGTTCTGGTATGTAATTGTCTGAGGTGCATGATTTTGGTTGCGAAGAAGACATACTAGCAGCATGTAAGAAGTCACATTTACAGCATGTATGAAGTAAAAACACACCTCTGAGTTTGGATGCATATATGATGCATGCTGAATGACACACCAAGATGACTATATGATGACTGAGAATATTGTATGATGAGTGATGAATATAGTGCACATACAGTCATTAGTTGACTTCAACAGTCACATGGTTGTCCACAGTTCTGGTCATCTACAGAAGAGACAAAAGCAGTAAGAAATATTTTGGTATCTAATGGTATGAAAACAAAACAAGGGTAGCTGGAACTTGTGGTTCCATTTTAAATTCATGGTATGAAGAAACCCCAAGCATGAAGATGAAGATTGAACAGCTAGAGCAAATGAAGAAAGACAAAAGCAAAGTTTCAAGAAGTTGATCCGATGGCAACAAGAAAGAGTGAAAAATGTTGGATGATGGCATGAAAAACTATGTGAGTTTTGTGGTGAATTCTTTGAGGCTACTCGTGAATATTACAAGTAGCAGCAGCATGATTATGGTGTGCTACAACCGCAGAAGGTCAACTACAGTGAAGATAAAACAAATTAAATGCTCTATTTTGATGAAGAGGACTTCCACTTTCTCATGAACTCGCAGACAGCCTTGAGTAACCTTGAAAGATGTGATGATGCTTTGATTAAGGACATAGTTTTTGCAACACAATAAAGGCATGAAGTACCTTGCATTGATCCCTATATTTATTTGAAGAAGACAGTCGAATTTATGAAGACAACCAATGGTTGATCTAGTGTCATAAAAAGATCATCTCTATGGCAGCCAGAGTTGCATGGACAATAGAAAGGAATACAAAGTTTTATGAAGCTCTTAAGGCTACAGAAGTGTTCTCAATAGAAGAAAGCAAGATAAATCTTGAAGACATTCCTGGAAGCCAAAGTACTTGCCTTACATATCCTTCAAACATCTAGCAACTACAGATGTAGAATTATCCTAAAGTTGATCAAACTTTGAAACTGATGACAGAGGTAGCTGCAGTATTGAAGATTCTTGAAAATCTAAGTGTGATAATAACGACATGGTTGAAAATTAATACATGCTTACCTTATATGAATTTACTAAACAAAACTTTGATGTAAGCAAGATCTTAGGGGGAGCTTGTAATGATTAAAAATCAAACAGTTACAATCTCAACAAATGAGCAGCAAGAGGACTCTTTGGATCTAAGTTTTTAAACTCTGTGAGAAGAACCTGAAGATCACACAATTCTAGTGCTTAGCTTGCTGTAACAGAATTGGAGAGGATCAGATCAGTTGTGGGTAAGGTTATGTTGGACAAGCTCGGGCTTATTACTGTTGGCAAAAGGATTTTTTAAAAGATGAAAGTCATACCAGCAAACACGATCTCAGGGGGAGTATGTAAATTAACCTGAACATCAATTGATGTATGTTCTTGATGAAAGCAGGAAAGCTACAGAAGCAGAGAAGATGGTTAAGGCTTGAAGTCTATTTGAAAGGGGGAACAAGTATATGTTTGCAAGATTTGAAAATGGCAAGATCAGGCAAATAATATAAGATCAAACTTAGCATATAATTTCATGATGAATTCAAAGCTCATTTTTTGGGGGGGTATTGTGAAGCGTTTAATGGCTAATCAGCCCTTTGTCATTAATGTCAAAGGGGGAGAAAAAGATTTCGATTGGTTTCCATCAATGACAAAGGGGGAGATTGATTAATAGGATTGTCATTGATGACAACATTAATGACAAAGGATTGACTTGGCAAGTTTGATGACATAGACAAAGTGGACAAAATACTGGGCATTAGACCACCTAATGAGCCAAGATTCAAATGACCCATACTGTGGTCATTTGAAGATGATTTGGACTAGTGTAAATGGACAAAGACATTCTAGATGGGCCTAATACCCTAGACGAGAATGGCTTGGAGATATGGAAAGTGAAATAACAATGACTGGGCATGGATGGACAGCATGGCAAGTGATTTGGCAAATGACAAAAAAAATGAAGAACACATGGCAAAGATTGACTCATGGCAGAAATGAAGTGGACAAATAGGAAAGTACCACGGTCAGGATGAGAAGACACAAGCCGCGGGCATCTTTGATGCTGCGGCAATCTTGAATAATGCATTGCAAGTATGTGGAAAGGTACCCCTGTGGGCATGTGTTAACACCGGCAGCGGGCATACCCTCATACAAGGACAGCGGGCATTCTAATGACACCAGCACGGGCATGAAAACCCCATACATCCATGTGTGATGGGCTCTTGCGAGCATCACAAAAACACCAGCATGGGCATGCTTCATGAGGTATTGCAGGTATAGGTTATTGATCCATGCGAGCAAGAAGACCATGGCATAAAAATCGTGGAAGTAATTTAGATGCATGTTTATATAAGACATATTTAAATGATTAAATGCTAGACAAGTCGGCCCCCATCTCAAAAGAAATAAAAGTAAAAGTAAAATAAATATTGTGAAGTCGGCTCCAAAAAATAACTCAAAAAAATAAAAATTAAAAATGTTTTTTATATCAGGTCGGCCCCCAAAAATTCTAATGGAAAACATGTATAAATATGAGGCCAACGACCTCATTTAGTGTAGTGAGAAGAGAGCAGTTCGCAGGGCTAGAAGGTCTGAGTTCGGGGGTGCAGACAGTATGAGGACAGGTTCAGTGAGCAGGAGAACAACAGCAGTAAAATAATTCTATGTTTTATCTTTTATCTTTGAATTAATCTGGGCAGCAGCATATCTCTAGTTTAAGGCATCTGAATGATGAAGAGATGAAGATGGGGCAGCTCTGAGCAATTTCGGTGGACAGTGAAAGCATGAGAATTTCAGATAGTTGAGTAAGCTCTGTGTTTGAGACAATGTGATGACAGCAGTGGAGCAGCAGGAGCAGCATGCATAATTTTTATCTGTGGATTAATTGGGGCTATAGTATGCTGAAAATATGTTGAAGACTAATGTGTTGTTGGTGCTCAAACTAAGACGCTGATGACAAACATTTTGAGGGGCTGCAAATGATGGATAAAATGCTAATATGCATATGAGCAGAATGATGATCTAGGACAGAGATGGCAGGTTATAGAACAATCAGATGTTATGAATTGAATATTGATTTTGAAAAGGACAATATACTGGCTGTGATTTGACAGAGTTGAGATACGGCTGCAATATGATATGTATAATGAAGATGTGCTCACATTGAAAGATGCTTGGACAAAATGATGATTTAGAAGATGCTGACTGTGAATTGATAAGGTGTTTTTGGACAGTATGGACAGAGTTGAGATAGGACAACAGTATGACATGTGATAGTATGATGAAGTAATTATGATCAGCACTGTGATGATATGTTGATGTATCTCAGTGAATGAAAACAAACAAGGGTTTCTTGTTTGTAAATGTATGTAACTTACAAAATCTGATATACTAGATTGTTGGGGGTGTTGTAGCATCCCAGTCAGTTGTAGCTGACTGAACCATTCTAGTTGGTGGTGCCACCTTATGGGTTGTTGCCCATTCAGGAGATTGAAGTCTCCATTTATACAATACTTACAAAGCTTATATCTTGTGCAATGTGATGATGTTAACTTGTTGTTATGTTGATAGTTCATTGATAAATATGTTATTGAAGTGAATAATGATTTAAGATTATAGTTGAAGTTGAAATTGAATAAAATATAGGCTCACTAATTCACCCCCCCCCCCCCCCCCCCCCCCCGCCTCTCAGTGAGCCATTATGTCTAACAAGCTCCTCATGATCAACTTTAGTGCCTTTTCATTGCTTTCTCATAGGTTCTTAGTTGTTGATCCTTCAACTGATTTCAGATGTCAACCCCTTGTCCCTATAAGTAAAACTTCATTTTGAAGCTCCAAAATTCATAGCTTGATTCATTGAATAATGGAAGAATTTCCTCCATGACTTTCCTTCACTTGTTTCTACAAATCCCTTCAAGCTTGTTAGGCTTATGCTGAAGGCATGCTCTGATACCAATTGTTAGACACCATGACTCACTGAGAGGGGGGGGTGAATCAATGAGCCTACACTTAATCCAAATTTCAACTCCAATCTCTATCTCATATCAATAAATCTTAAATCATTATTTCTTACTCACTTCAATACCATATTCATCAATAAACTATATCAACTAAGCACATGTCATTGATCAATTAAAAACACATCATCATCAACACATTGCACAAGATGTAGCTCTGTAAACTTTATATAAGTGGAGACTTCAATCTCAAGTATGGGCTACAACCCATAAGGTAGCACCACCCACCAGAATGGTTCAATCAGCAACAATTGACTGGGATGCTACAACTTACCAAAAGACTAATCAGTCTTTCCCCTGCTCCACCCTACCTCGCTATAAGTATTTCAGATTACAAATTTCAATTGATACATCAGACTCTTCCAAAGTCTGCCACAGACACATACATCATAAAATACCAATCAGCAAATCTTCATTCTGTTCATACACCCATCTCTAGCACGTGCTCACAATTCTGTCCACATTTTTCAAGCTGTCCAAAACAAACCAAATGCACTGTGTCTATATCATCTTGTCCAAGCATATACTCAGTTAACTGTCCATCAATATTCAGCATATTTACATTATGTCCATGAACTTTCTGCAGCCCTAGATCAGCATCATGTTGTGTTCATCATCACTTCCCTATCATATTAATTTATGCTGCCGACATCTCTCATCACTATGACCAACATTATGCTCTTCAAACTACCCAATACATTCAGTCAAATTGTCATTTCGGTGAGGCCCAGAAAATAAAAAATATAGACATAAATTCTACATGTTGCTCCTGCTAATCCATAGCACCCACCGAAATTTCACTGCACCCACTGAAATCTCCACTACTGCACCGAAATCATTACTTCTCCTTACCACCGAAATCTCCTCATCCTGACTGTCCCGAAATCATAGCTTCCTCAACCAAGTGAATTCACTCCACTTCACTACCCTTTCAAACCAACGAATGAACTTGTATTTATACTTATCTTAACCATATTTTTGGGAGGCAGACATGTCCAAATCAACACAAATAACATTTTTATTTCTTCTTTTTCATAATACATGGAGGCCAACTTGTCAAAGCATATTTGTATTTGCTATTGTTCTCATCAAGCCGACTTGTCAAACTTTGATCTTATCATTTAATAATTAAATGATATATATATTTTTTATATCAACGATTTACTCATTCAAATATAAATATGTATTTGATTTAGTTTTCCACGTTGTCATCATTTTCTTTCATTTTATTTTTATGCCAATACATGGCCTTCTCTCATGCCCGCCAGGGCCATCAAGCATGCCCCCATGCCACCTTAAAACCTACCCGCAAGGTCCTTCTTTAAGAACCCGCAACAAGCCTCAAATGGTGCCTGCATGCCTCATCAAGGATGCCCGCACCTGCCATAAGAGATGCCCGCAACCTCTTTTCCTTGTCCACTTCATCTTCCATGTCATCCTTGTTTGCCATTTGCACCTTGCTTATCCACTTGATCATTTGGCCCATCTTCTTTGCCATGTCATTCGTGCTTGTCTTGTCTTGTCCAAGTTATCTTCAAATGACCACAGTATGGGTCATTTGACTCATTAGGTGCTCCAATGGGCTCAATGCTCATCACCTCGTTTGCTTGTCATCATGCCATTTACACCTTTGTCATTAATGGTGTGTCATCAATGACAATCCTATTCATCGGATGGTGCATGATCTTTCCTACAAGTCAAATTCAATTGTATGATTAGAAACATTTCATAATTGTCAAATCAAATTCTTACGCATAAAGACATAGGTCACACAGTCATGCAACTATCTTAGCCAATTATTCAACACAACATTCATCCATATCCCGTACTCATACGGTAACTTCCTAGATGCCTTCCATCTCTACCAAAGCATTGTTAAGAGTGTGCACTACTCCCAACATGTCAGCAAAGAGGTTTTATCTCTAGATAAGTAGCAATGGAATGTTGTACAGTACCATAGGCCACTTACCCATTACTTGCATATTAGTAATATCTTGTTCATTAATGCAACTTTCCTAACATGCATAATATACATCCTAAATCTAGGAACATAAGTATGTACATGACTGAACAATATCATTTAAGTAATCAGATATACAAGAAATGACAATTCAAATACATATCTTTGTTTGGTTGTTGGGTGGACTCTGTTGTCCGCCAAACTGCACACCAGCAACAAAAATCTTTCGAAAGCTGTCTCCCTCATTGGAAAGTGGGGAGAGGTGTGGCCTTGGGGGCAAGCAATGAGCCAGGTACTGTCACCTGAATCCCAGCTCCTCCATTTAGGCTAACTCCTAACGAAGCCAAGGGGGGTAGTCCCTACAAAGAGTTGTCTAAGGCTCTTGTGTTTTTAAGTGTTTTTTTGTGAAATGATGCGGATGGGTGTTGTTTAGGAGTTTTCTTGTGATGAGACCAAAAATTTTATAAAGATGAACAACAGATAATAAGAAATCCACGTTGCAAAATAAGATAACAAGATTGCAGTGTGATTCAAGATTTGACAAATCACTAAAGCATTCACAAGATGAAATAAGCACAAGGACAAATGGTCCTAATCAATATATAAACTTTTAGATAACCAGTGCCTTATGGAGTCAAAGAAAAGTAAGGATTGTGATGCTGAAAGTGTGGGTCTTGAAGAAGTGTCGTTCGTGAGATCGTTATGCAGATTATCTTTGTAAATTGAAGATTTTAGTGGTCTTGATTATTAGGATAAAACCAAGGATATCAAGAGAGTGTCCGGAAAGACAGTATCAAGTGCCTCCGTTCAAGGACATGCCGGACCACCCAGTGCTCTAGTTAGGTCACGCAATGCCAACCAGCAAACTAGAGGCTGAACATGGCAACCCGACGCCCCCAACTAGGAGATTACCCACTGAACTTATCTTATCATTCAACTCCGGATTGGTTGGTTATGGGGGTGAAACTTTTATTAGTTATCACTTATGAGCTTAACAAGTCTTCCACCTTTCTGAGTACTAACCCAACCGTTTCCGGTTGGCAGAGCATACGGGTGTTGGACAAACGACCAAGATAAATTAATTAAAGGGGGGAATGTGGATTGAAATGTTTTATTATTAGGAGCACTTGTTCAACTCTCCGACAGAGAGCGCTCTTGACTTAGTCTTAAGACCACAATTCAAGAGACTTCCTACTTTTAAATACCTAATGCAAGGGGAAAGTGCAAATCTATATGCTCTCCGACAGAGAGTGCTCTTGACTTGGATTTGGCCAAGTTCAAGAGGCTTTGTTCGTTTTATTGCAAAAGTGAAGCGATTGTGAAACTTAAAGAAGTAAATGAAACTAAAAAATGACTGAAAAAATAAAGATAACCACAAAGAAAGATGCTTTGAAGATAACAGAAAACAAAATATAGTGTTCTACCAAGCAGATTTATTCTAAAGTGGGATCAACCTCCGAACAAGGCTAATCACTAAAACCGTCAGTCCTGGAAACCTTCCAGCTAGCTGGATGTCCACAAGATGCTGATGGGGGAACGAGAAGCTACCACAAAACTATGTGGCCTTTGGGATACAATCCCAAAGTTAGCTTACTCTGGTCAAAACTTGAAAGAGAAGCGACAAGATGAAAATAAACTACTTTAAAGCAAAAACTGAAAGATCTAACTTAACCAAACACCACACTCTTCCCCAAATGGGGAAGAAACCAAAAAAGTGGAGGACTCCTCCACTTGAAATTTTATTATGAGATTACAAATGCCTTGGGTTTTGAAACCTTGAAGGACTTTGAAGAGATAAAACTTGAATGAAAAAAGGTGAAAACCCTTATGAGTTTGTACAAAGGATAGTGGTTTATTTCAAATAACATTCATGGTTTGCACTTCTCCTTGGTTCAAAATTCACTTGAGTTTCTCTTTGGCTCCTTCTTGGATATTGCTTCTTGAAAGCTTTTCAAGTTCTCTTCTCTTTCAAAACACCTACACAAGTCTCAAAACAACTCAAAAATGCACCCATTAATCATTAGGAAAATGAAACAAACTTGAAACTAGTTAAGTCTAGATTTAAAAATTAACTCTAAAATGTGAAATGTACGAGATTTTGACATAAAACCTTAACTATGATGAAACGGACCAGCGAACAACAA